>JBBPBR010000003.1:12616961-12626965 GCA_037974775.1 Cicer pinnatifidum | reverse complement strand
TTTGTTTATTTAGATGTACTAAAGAATAGATAGAGACTTTAATATATTTATTATGTTTTTAAATCACCATTTTGTACATGAACATATTTGAATTAATAAAAAGCATATTTGAATTTGAAATTAATAAAAAGCATATTTGAATTTGAAATTTTCTATTTTTACATATTAAAATGTGTGATTTCAAGTTATTAAAACATGAGAAAATAAGATATACACCATCAATATAAATTTTAAACTGATATCTAATAGTCTTCATATATTATGTCCCAAGAGACCATTTTTCTTAATTTTTATAATGAAACATAACATAATAAATAAATTTTATTATAAATATTAATATAAAATTATTTGATGATTAAACTCTTAAAGTATTTTTGTCAATATAGATATTTTGTTTTGATGGGTGAATCTGATATCACTGCAGATCCGTTAGATTTAGATGTACCTTGATCCAACAGTTATAGAGCTGCATACGTACAATCACAAAGTTTCAAAATTCAGTCTCTACACTGTTTCTATTGGGCAAAAGCGCGCAACAGCAAAAAATAAATAACAACAATTAAAGTATTCTTTATATAGGGAAAAAGCATTCAAGTGCATAATAGTCATTTCACAAAAAATCCCCCAAATCTATTACACTAAGCTCATATGAAAAAGACCAAATACAAATACATACGAAAAATGAAAATATACAAAGTGTTGTAGTACATGACAATATTCTCTATCATCATCGTCCATAGTTTTGTCCCACTTCTTCTTACCTCATTTCTTTATTTCAAGTTCAAACCTTTTCATCTCCCTCTCCATCAAATTCATTCCCTCAACCCTTCTTAGCTCTTTATTTTAATTTCTTCTTTCTTATTTATTTAATCAAACTACCAATAACTGTCCCAACCGCATTTCTCCTGAATTTTCCGTCAGGAACTTCGCTAGGGTTAATCGGAGAGACTGGTGCTTTTTTTTTTTTATTTACACGACCGGTGTTTCTTAACGTTAACCGGGTGCGTAGGATTAGGAACTTAAAAAAACACGAGTGGTGTTTGTTTTAATCAGGAGCGTACACGTGTAACAAGATGGGGGCGGAAGTTATGATGACGTGGGGCACCTGGGAGGAGCTACTCCTTGGTGGAGCTGTTCTCCGACATGGAACTCGAAATTGGGCCGTCGTTGCCGCCGAGCTCCGAGCCCGAACCCTTTCTCCGTACGCTATAACACCCGAGGTAAATAAAATATTAAAATAATATGCCACCATTTATTTTTTATATTATTTTTTTAATTTAACATTTTTTTTATTACTAGCTTTTAAAGTCAATTCAAAAATAATTTAATATTGGTAAACCGTTACATGGTCTTAATTGACAATTCATTAACTCATTCCTTTTCTTATTAGTTAGCATATGATTATTTTAGTAACTGTAGTAATTATTAATTTGATTAGAATTTAAATAATAATTTGAATGATAATTAAATTAACAGAAAAGGTAAATTTATAATCTCTATAGATAAGGAAATGGTTAAGACTTTAGACCCACCATCTGTTTGTAACCAAAGAATGTGATCCCAAAAATAATAAATAATAAATAATAAATGAAAAATAAAGTGCATGCATATGTGTGTTGAACATTCTTTAGTTAAAGCAATGAATGATGTATGGAACAAAAAGGTTTGTATTTGGAGAACGTGTTTTGCGTATACATACAATGGGAATGGTATGGGTAGCATTCACGTGGTGACAATTGTTGGGTGCGCCACTTTATTGAATTTGTTACATTGATTATTATCATATGCATATGTTGTTTGAGGTGGTAATATATTTATATTATATAACCTTGTGTTCAATTTGTTGAGGGATTATAACTAATACTAGTACTATCTGATAACAGTCAAACCTCTCTATTCAAAGCACATGTCTTGTTGTGTAAAATACTAGTAAAATATACAAAGGGTCAAAATCAAAATACTATGGTCTTCATAGTACACAATGATTAATGAAGTGGTTCACTGATCTTAGGACCTGTGTCATTTGAGTCAGTTTGGATAAACATCTCTACAAGTATCTATGGAAAAATAAATATTAGAAGAACCTAATAATAAATGCTGAGTTTTTAAGACAATACTTTCTGGTGTTTGTTAGAAATTAGTTTCTTAATCTCAATTGTTTCATAAGCTCTTTTATGCAATTGCTCCATAAACATTTTTAAGTTTGTAAGGACATTTTCGTAGGTGAAGAACCTTCAACATATTTTATATGACATAACTTAATCCAAACCTGGTCTTTGTGATTGTTCATTCATGACATGATATCAGATTCTCTATAACCATGTGGTTTCTGTCTTGTTGGTGTGTCAATGCCATAGACCAAATCCACGTTGTTGGGTTTACTTTGTTCCTAATTTAGTGGAAGATATACCTTATCAACTGATGAATTTATTATTGATAGTGATATCATTTTTGCAGGTCTGTAAAGCCAAATATGAAGACTTGCAACATCGCTATTCAGGGTGCACGTAATTAGAATCGTTTCTTCTCATTTAGTTTTGTTTAAATTTTCCCAATTTGGCAGTACATCTTTTTTTTAGTTTAGATTTAATGAGATACCCTCCAAAGACATCATAGCAATTGTATGGTATATCTCATTGTATATTATATGATAATATGGCACTCTTAGGGCTTGGTTTGAGGAGCTTAAGAAGAAGAGAGTAGCGGAGCTTAAGAGAGCTTTGGAGCAATCCGAAGATTCAATTGGGTTAGTTGCATATCTATCTTCCTGTTTAACCGGAGATTATGTCAACAAAGTAATATTCTGAAATGCAAGTAATCTCAATTTCTTCTAGTTTTTCTTATTGAATGAAATGTCCACCAAATCTACAAGTTGCCTTCACTAGTACTTTTTTTTTTTTTTTTTTTTCTGTTTTTAATGACAAATGTTAGTAACTAGTTGTTACAAATGTTACGAGGGGGAATTGAACTCGCAACCCCTTATCACTCCATAACACACACTGAATACTATTAAGCTAGTATGGAAACTATTTTTCACAATCCTGGTTGGCATTTATTGGAAGACTTCTATGCTCCGCCATTGGATTGCCATCGGTTTAGGTATAGTTTATTCAATATCTTTGTTTCAGGTCTCTTGAATCAATGCTTGAATCTCTTAAGGCTGACAAGAATGAGAAAAGAGATGATTGTCGTGTTGACAATGACTCAGTTGGGCCGGAATTACAAGTTCCTTTGCAGAAATCAGAAAGAGTCGAATCTTCCACTAAAGAGATGTCAAAGGATGGGCTATCGGCTGGGAGTTTTACACATCAAAGCCAGACAAACTGGTCTCATGAATGCCACGTTCCAGCAATGTCTTCTGAAGACATGGAGATTAAGCCGGAAGGTTCAGGGTCTATTGAACATGAGAAAGTTTTGAATGTAGATAAGCTGACACATACTTTATATGAAACACAGGGAGGGTGTTTTAAAAAACGGAGAGGGAAGAGAAAGAGGAAGGATTGTGGAAGAAAGATCAACGAAGCAAGTGTAAGAGAAAGTGACTTCTCATTTGATGCATCTCGGTTTAAAGAAAGTTCTACCAGCAACTGTGGTGAGGTTGTCAAATCTTCTGGTATAACTGAGGAGAACACAAAGTTGAAAAAGGATGAAATGAAAGATATGATGGAGATTTTAGATTCTGTTTTGGAAATTAAAGGCGCATTTGCCTTCTGTCGCAAGCATGATAGTCAGGTATGTGTAAGAGATCCCTTCCTATCCTTTTATAGTTGGTTTATGCGTTTGATGTTAGGTCCCCTAGTTTCTTAACATTTACATTTTAATAAATAATTTTTTTTTTCACCCGAGGAAAATGAAAAAGAATTCAATGTTCAATAAACCAAACAAACTAATTTAATGTTTTTACTATTTTGTTCTATATTTGGATACATAATCATGATTAACAACTAATGTGGGTGATTAGAAATTCCAACTATCTTTTATTGTAGATTTACATGTCTTTCGTCAATGCAAATATCGGGTTTCTTCTTTTAGTCCTTGCAAAAAAAATTCCTTATGGATTCCAAACATTTTTCAGAATGCCAATTTTCATTTATTTAGCGCTGACATGACTGACATAAATATATGTCACTGTTGCTACGTAATATTAAGTAAATTTTTTTAAGTTTTGACGATTCCTCATTTTTCACCTTAAAGGAAGCATCAGGATAAATGACCTGTGCAGAGTTTGTCTCATTTCATATCATTCTTACTTTTGAAAATGTTAACCAATGGCATGTAGAGATTCACTGCAAGGAATGACTATCGATATGATTTGTTACGCACATTTTTTTCATTACAGAAGCGGGCAAGGTACAGGATGTTAATTCGGAGGCACATGGATTTTGACGCTATAAGGTCAAGAATTAGCAACCAAACAATTAATTCAGTGATGGAACTTTTCAGAGACATGCTTCTACTGGCCAACAATGCTTTGGTCTTCTACTCCAAGAACACTCGACAATATAAATATGCGCTACTCCTGAGAGACATCGTCACACAAAAGCTGAGGGAAAATGTCAAGTTTTTCAGTAGGAGTGTCATGCATGCTAATGTCTCTAACTCTATCATATTACCTGTTCACGATTCTTCTTTGAATGTCAGAAGTGTACGCTCTGGTAACCGAAAGATCATTGTTGCAGAGGCAGCTGATTGCAGCAATCCTGCTATTGCAATCTCAAATGGAGCCAAGAAGCTTAGTAGTAAAGAGGATTCCCCATCTTCAGTGAAAACCTTACACATCAAGAAAGCTTTTGGTGGACCTAAAAAACTTGAACCCGCAACACCAATGAAGGAAATGAAGGAAAAGACAAGAAGGAGAACCAAGTAACGATGCTTAAGATTTGGCTCCTAAAAAATTTCTTTTGTACAAAGGTTTTGCATGCATTTAGGGTGGCGTTTTTGACGCGAAATCACACGTTCCAATGTAGGAATGCAGAGGGAACAGTGTGTTCCTAGCTTGTGATTTCGCGTCTTAACTTTTGCATTAAATACTCACTCTCCCTATTTTGTTAGACTTTCATAGCGATGAACTTTCATGCAACCACAAGGAATTAGGACAGGCAGCGCGAGGGAAACTAACTACGTAAAACATATATTAATATATGAAAAATAGTTCTAGATTACAGTAACTAATCTAGCTAGGTAAGTTTCCAAATACAGTAGGCGGTTTTAAATCTATCAGTAAATCTTTTGTAGTTTGTAAATGTGAATTTCCTTATTACCAAAAGGAAGTATATTATTTTAAATGGAGAAGTGCACATCGGGCATATATACATCTTCATGTTTGCATGTGCTTATTTGCAATTTCTTATATAGTAATTCTAACTTCGTTTATTTAAAATATGAGTTTGATATTGTAATAATTATCATTCGATACACTCATGGCCAAGGGAAGGGACAGAGGAAAATGTTAGCATCATACATCGATGCTCTTTTAACAACAGATTTTGCAGTTGGATAACATTTTATGTTAGTCAAGGAAATAACTTGTGTTCACTACTATAATTAATGAGACACAAGATTGAGTATTGTGCAAGAGTGTTAAGCAAACCTTCTAAAAGAAAACAGTGTTAAGCAAATATGTATAAAAATATGCTAATATTTTTCAGGTACCAACTTTTGACAAGTTAAGCATTGAAAGCACTAGCAAAATTATTAAAAACTAACAAGTCTATAATAAGTAATAACGACAAAGGAGGCAAGAGATGTCTCTTTTGGGGGTAATCCAATGGTCACATGCTTCTATTTTGTGTTTTTTTATCAATATATCTTTTTACATGAATAAAAAAGATTACACATAAATTGAACTCTATCTTACAATTTGCCACTTTTATATATTAGCTTCTACAGTAACCTTACATGATTAGATATGTTTGGATTTTTTATTTATTTATAAATAACAGAATACTAGTACAGTACAACATTTCATTAAACATCATAGAGTTGATACATGCCAGAATATCATAAAAAGGCTTAGAGCAAGTATTGCAAACGTCTGGCTTAACTTAACTCTTAATTAAAGTATGAACATTCTTATCAATTTGTCTCTATGCCTGGTTGGATATAAATAGAGAAGAGATGAGATAATATTTTAAAGGTGTGTTTGGTTTATTTTTTAGGAAGAGATAGAGAGGAGGGAAACAAAACCCCTCACAAAGTGATTTTTGTTCACTCTCCATTTTGAGAGAATTTGGAGAGAAAAAGAGATGCTCTAAAAAACCATTTAAAATCCCTCGATCAATACACAAAATCATTAAAATCTTTTTTTCTCCTCTCTTCCTTTGAACCAAATACGTTTTTACTTTCCTCCTCTCCATTAAAATCCTTCCCCTCTTCTCTTTTTCTTCTTATAAAATGACCGTTGGAACTATCGTGCAACCATAGAAAGTTATTGTAATATCCCATGGTTAGAATTAAAAATTGCAATACGTAAATTTGTTTCTTCTTCAAAAATTTCAAAGTGGTGGTGGAATTGATTCAATGCATAATATTGGATAAAAAAAAACACTAGGTATGTCTTAACATCTAAAAATCCAAGATGTGACTAATGTGAATAAGCATATAAAATAAACAAAATTATTATTATCAAAAGCATAATATTCCTTTTTATCTTGTTGATTGTGGTGCTTATTTCGGTGAGCTCTCCTTTATCGGTAGCTTGAAGACAACTTAAAATCAGTGGAGAAACTTAAGTTGGGTCTTGAAAGTGTAAATATATTATAGATGTAGCTGATATATAAGTCTTAGAATATTCCTTTACAAACTAATACAAGAAGCTCAAAGCATGTTCCGACTAGTAACTGAAAATTGTAAATCTTGAAAGTAATAAATATAGAAGAGAAAATTCATCACTTTTATCAACAAGCAGTTGTGCAAGACTTCAAATATAATTCATCCAAAACCTACCTCTGGTTGCTTCTACTATGCTTTTCACACAACAAAAATCTACACTTTTCTCTAAATTTAGTGCTATGTGATTATGTCTAGTAATAAATTGGAGGCTAATTAATGTAATTGGCTTTTGAAGCATGTGCGTTTATGTGAAATATAGTTTATGTTCTTTAGTTTTATCCCTTGTTCTACTATCTATCTAACCTTGAATAAGAATATAACATAGATATTTGCAGAATTTGTAAACATATATAGAGGAATAATTTATAACTACACATACACATATACCTCCTACATATTGTTTTTATTTTTTATTTTTCATTTTTTTAACTGAGATATCTCCTGTATTAAATAATGAGAATATTCTCTCAATATAATTAATATTTATTTAAGGTGTTAAAATAAAGATATTTTTTTTTAATGTACCATCAATATTTTTTTTTGCCGAAAAAAGGTGCATTTGATTTTTGTAACATTAGGATCCATCCAAAGGACAATTGAGTACCCACACTTAGCATCGTTGAAAAATAGGGCTGAAAAGACATTATGTTGATATCCAATACAGCAAAAATTAAGTAGAACTAAATCAGCAGTATAGATTACAATCATATCGAAATATGCTAAAATACTAAAAGGGCAATTCTTACCTCATGAGTCATACTTCCAAAAATTTGGAAGCTTATAAAACTTTCCAAATAGATATCACGTTAATAAGTTCACCGAAAAGAAAAGAAGAAGAAAAAAAAAAAACTAACTTTTTAACAGATACTTATATTTAACAATATCTCATTTAAGTTTGAGTCATTCACATCTTATATTTACACCGCCGTTATTACCAACAGAACATGTATCTTAGAGTTACTTTTACAATTTGCAGGTGTCCTGTATTTATTAAAATTGACAATGAAAATGTATAAATGACTTAAAAAGTTTATATTAAAGATATAAATAAATTACCATCTTATTTGATCATTTCTACTTATGACTCAAGAAAATCTCACATTTTCTGATGGAATCAAAATTCTGACTAGCAGTCCATGACTAAAAGTAAGAAACATATTCTCACACAATGTGACAATTTTGTGTCCTTTCCGCATGTCTTTTATTGTAGATGTTTATAATGATGATAATTGAAATACTAAGATATGAGAAGAATGCAAGCAACTAATACACTAAGAGACAATAAACCAATATGTAGAAAATAGTAATAATACACACCTTTAGATTTATTGAGACATTATAAGAATAATCAATGGAAAGTTTTGTAACATCAATTCAACTACAAGGGTCTGAACCAAAGTGTGAGCACCTCACAATTTTCAATATCTTAAGAGAATGAAACCTTTGTAATACTTCATCTGTGAATGACTTGAGGTTCTCGCAATATCTTTAGAGAAGTGAGGTTTCGTAACATTTCATTTGGAAAACAAGTTATATCCTCCTTACTTTTGAAACGAAGTGATTCAAGACTATCGAGTTTATGAATTAAGGTGACCAAATCTTGGCTGCATTTCCCATGTATACGTAAATCACCTTGGCTGCCAAAAATAACCCTTTTTTCTTGCCAATTATATACAAGGTTAATGTTTTCAAGGAAGTCAACTTCCTTATTTTGGGGGGCAAGTTTGTAAGTGAATAACAGTTGTTCAAATATATACTTTGTACATATTTCAACTGTATCAAACTATTAGGCAAGTTAAGAGATGATAACAATTGTCTAACTTCAAAATTTGCAAGTTCCGCAACTCATATATGGATATCGGAAGAGTTTTGAACTTACCATTAGATAGATTCAAGTACCTTAAATATTTTAAAGAGTCAATTGAAGATGACAATTTTTTTCTTCTTTCGAAGTCGAGCACCCGTAGATAATAACATTTCAATACATGAGGTGAAAGTAGCTCAACATATTTTAACAGGTCTTCAATGATTTCACTTCATGCAACAAGATTGAATTGATATCCTCTAAAGATTTCCTCCTATATATTGAGAGGTGCAGATCTATTTAGACGTAATAGGTACACTATTGTCATCTATAATGGAACATATTGTTATAAAATTTGCTAACGATGAATATTTGGATCTTTCTCCACATAGGAAGGGAGCCCAACACCCAACACATACCTCTTCAGCAATTGATTGAGCAAGATCATGAACAAGATCATGCATTTTGAAACTTGTAATTTTTCCGATCTTTCTCAATATCTTGAAAAAATGGTTTTCAATATAATTCATTCCACATCTCATTGCCAATATCTTCTACATCCAATTTTTCATTGGATGAAATAAAGCCATTAGCCATCCAAAGTTCTATTAGAAAGTGTTTGCTTATTATTTTATCTTTGGGAAATAGTGCACACAAGGCAAAACATTGTCTCAACTTTATTGGCAAATGTAAGTAACTTAATCTTAGGGCAAGCATGAAAGAATTCTCACATTGTAAACTCTATAATTTGCTTTCCTTAACATAGAGCCACTCATTTTTCATCTTTTTTAAAACACAAAAGACTTCTTAATCAATCTTTGCCAATTCTCATGCCCATCGTCCCAAACGTCATCTAATACTAGCAAACATCTTTTTCTTTGTATCAAGTCCAAAAGTTTTCTCTTCAGCAATCTTTCAACTCACAAAATGTAAATGCAAGATAGTTTGTTTGGTTTGGATCGAATTGTGAAGTCAACAAACAAGTATCCACTATGAATAATGTATCTTTTAAATTTTGCACAAAGTTGCTGATTTCCTATAAAATTCTATTTTATTTTAAATATTAAAATATTATGTCTATAATTTAATATGGGTTAAACATATTTTTTATCTTTATATATATATATATATTTTATTTATTTTGGTTATGGTAATTTTTTATTTGTTTACATTCTATGTAATATCAAAAAGAAATATTTTTGGTCCTTAACATTAAATAGACATCACAAAAATGTTAATGGACAAAGAGGAATAATTTTTAGTTCATGTAAATATAACCGTTTTCAATTTTAATCCCTAAAAAATATTTTTTTGAATTTCATCATGCACTATTCAAAAAAATTATTTTTTTGTCCTTAACGTCTCTAAT
>JBBPBR010000003.1:12599829-12616812 GCA_037974775.1 Cicer pinnatifidum | reverse complement strand
GTATTCTTCATTTTTATTTTGTTTTGAATATGATGTGTTTTTTCAATTATTAAAAAAAAAAAGAAATGCCACGAAAACACATTAAATATCTTAATTAGAAAATAAATGACATTCTAATTTCTATATATGATTTTTAACAATAATGACAACATAGGAACAATATTGTTGAAATATTTGTGCACAAAAAATGTACCACACATTAAAGTGAGTGTGTCTTTGTTACATTTCATAATATCTTTATCAATTGATAGGTGACTTGAACCAAAGAGTGATTGAAAATCAATAGATGAATTTTTATGTACGATAATAATGTATTGAAGATATTGAGTGATTTGTTTTCTTTTTTGTATGAATTATTGAAATAAAATGTGTGATAAATAACCAAAATCTTTAAATGTATTGATTAATATTAAAGTTGTTAAGCTTATGAGATAATAGTATTTGAATGTTCAAATGAAATAATTTGTTTTACATTACATATTAATCAAATAAAATAAGATAAAAGTACAGCATGAAAGAAATAGTGTGCTTTAGAAAATATCACATTAAATTTATATATAATTAGTCAAATTATATATTTAGATTATATTTTATTTATAATTTAATATTTTTCACAGTATTTATAATTTTAAATTGATAATATGAAAGTTGAATGACCTTAGTTCAAACTCGAATAGTCAATGAGACACGCCACCGCTTTATTTGAAGAGAAACCGCCGCAATCCCAATCTTCACATGGAAGAAGAACCGCAAGCTTAGTCAAGAAATATCCGATCCAGTTTCCGTTTGCTCCAAAACGGGACGAACCAGCTACTCCAGTAGCTTCCACTAGCTCAATAGTCAAGTGCATTACGCAGTTACTGCGTGCTAGGAGATGTCTAGCTCTAAACCGTTGAGACAGAGAAGCGTGAAATTCTATTTCAGATTTATCCACCAATAACAACAATAATAACTTGGCAAATATGTTCAGAAAATAAATTTTTTATTTTTAATAAAGCAAATTCAGAATTTAGATGGAAGACAAGGTTATCAACATGGACCAAGCATAGAAAAATATACAAAATGTAAAACAAATACGAAATCCATTGAATCAATGGTAGCAGCATGAATAATAATCAATAGATTTATTTTTTAAAAATAAGGGAAAAGAGTAAAAGGGGATATCGCCATATCGGTGCTACAAGTAAGAAAAGTCCAAATCGAGAGTTGAAACAAGACTGGATTTCTTCCAAGCTTGAATAAAATAGGTAGAATACATTGTCTGGTCCTTTATCTTTATTTTTAGCATCAAGTTCGTGTCCTTTATGTTTGAATTCAGTTTCAAACTCCAATTTTTTTTAATAAACTCACGCTATTCTTAAGGAGTTTTGACTGTAATAATCATAAGAACATAAATCCTCAATCAATTTATAGAAAAATAATTAAACGAGAGAGAATTCAAGTGAGAGACAATTTCAAGTTTTTGAAATTAAATGCGGAATTCTCTTAATTTAGATCATAAAATCACAGAAAAATTATTATGTTTTTATTAATATGATTGATAACAAAACTCAAAGTAGATTTTTTAAAATTTCTACATAAAAATGATTGAAATGACATTGTAACTTTTACAAATATAAAGGACTAATTTGATACCAAAAAAAATTAAAGCACTAATATGATATTTTTTGCGTAACTTCAAGGACTAAGACTACCAGATGTATTTTGCCAAAACAAATACTATCTGAAGAAACAGCCCAAAATATATTTTCTATGCTCTCACCATCTTCTCTAGGTGTTGTAAGACTTGATTCAGCTTAAGATTAAGAGTCCATTAAGATCATGTATGCATCAAGATTAAGAGTCCATGAAAATGATTAAATTGAAATTGGCAAGTTTCTGCTCGACCTAGATTCTCACATATATTACATGTCAATTCAATAACTAATTACTAAATATCAGTTAACAACTAACTATACTAGAATCTATAAATGCTTGAGATACTCAATAACATCATAAATAATAATACTAAAAATGCTGCTTGGGACAGGTTCGGCCCGGACGAACTATAAAAATGAATCTCCGTGATCATTATATTTTTTCTTGCAAAAACTTTAATAATTTATTCATTATAATTAAGTCAGATTTTAACAAATAAACATAATAGATGAACAATAATTCAATGAAACAACACAGAAAAGAAAAAAAACAATCAAAACTAAACTAAAATATTCAAAATAAGAATGAAAACAACCAATGAAACAACTTAAAAAAAGAATAAATAAGAAAAAAAACTTAATAAAGATGAATAGAAACAAACCAAAACTAAACGATTGAGAAAGAAAGAAGGACGGTGCCCGGTTGCCGGAAAACGGTGCCGGCAGTGGAAGGTTGGTGGTCTTAGGCGATAGCAAAGGATGATTTTGGAGTTTTGGGTGAAAGGGTAGATGGAATAGCAAGAGAGATAGAAGTAACAGTAAAAACACATACAAGAAATTTATTTATATGATTTTTAGTTTTAATAGAAAACGGTTTGAATTAAAATTTTAAATTATTTCAATTTCGAGAAAGATGTCCAGATAGATTAACAATAACAATATAAATATGGCCATTATGAAAATAATTAAATGGGATTAAATAATTTAATATTATAAATTTTAATTTAATATTAAAACATCTGTAATAATTTTTAATTCTTTAAAAGTAATTTTATTATCTAGATGTGAGAATTATCTTGTTTTAGATAAATTTTAAGAAGTTTTAAATCAAATCATTAATGTGGTCTAATTCAGTGCAATTTTTACACCATAAACACCCCTACTCGTAGGAGATACAAGGATGACCTAAAAACCTTCTCAAAAACCACTTCCATGCTAATGTTTGAATCAAATCTACCGATTGTTCAAAGAGACATAACCTTATTGAAGAAGATATACTCATTCTACGAATTCCAAAAAACCCAGACGAACGAGGGAACGAGTGCCAAACCAAAGCAAGGTGTTGTTTTAACTAATTCAGAGTAATTAAAAGGTAACCTTACAAAGAAGAATCAGTAAATGAAAAACTTTCAATTGCATGCAGTGGCCACATTCCTCACAAGAAATATAATTTCGTAACTGAAAATGGAATTATGGACTGTCTACATACTAGTTCCCTGATAGATGTTTGTCTAGAAAAGCTCTAGCCAGATTACTGAAGCTCACACTAACTTCTTCAGCTGTTGCATACCTCTTGATGACATCAACAACTTCAGGCTTTAAAACCTCTTTCTTGTTAGATTCATTACAGACATAATAAAGTGCCCCAAGTGCATAATTTACCTGATCAGGTGAATACATTGGTTGTGTATCAAATTGTTATACTTTATTAAGTGAATTAAAACTAGAACTACAGATCAACGATAGAAACATTATATGCTCTGTAACTACCAGAAGCAATTTAGAGAATAATATATTAATGATGCAAATTTAGTAATTATAAGGGTATACAAGTTTATTTGAAATCAAAAACAAATAATAAAAAAGCATGTTTGAAATAATTGAATTGCATATGAACACTTAAAGTATTTTTCTTGTATAAACATTAAGAAAATATGTTTAGTGATGAAATAGCAAACATAAATCATGCCAATACATAATATGAACTTGAGAAGTAAAAAGGTGTAGACAAGCAATTTTGAGAATCTGGCTGTTCATGGTTCGAAAATATCCCTTTGGCCTACAAGCTCAAGGGTCTGCATTCTTCAACTTGAGATTCAAACACAATCACAACACAACAAAATGAAACAATGTCAACAAATAAGCTCTAATCCTTACAGTGTTCCTAACTGGGCTTGATAAACATTGAATGATTAGAGGAATTCCACCAACTCCAGCTATAATTGCAGCATTGGCTGGATCTGCACACAAAAAAATCATATTTCTTATTGTCAACTAGAAAGATAATTAATCAAGTAGAAACCACAACTTCATGAAATGTAAAGCAGCTAGAATTACCAACACAGCCATTGCAGATCCCTCCAACACCAAATTCTATAAGCTTTTCATTGGGTTCAGTTATACAGTCAAGGAAAAGTTCCAAAACATTAAGCTGCAATTACGCAAGGGCATCTTAATTCATCTTGTGTAGTTTTCCTTATTGCAAAGACAAATGACGGGTCCCTACCTGCCGCAAGAAGTTAAAATTGTAAGGATCATAGGCGAAGTTGGCCAAATTTGCCAAAATCTTCTCTTTTGTCTCTACAAAGCACAGGAAACAAAAAATGAAATTGATTGAAAGTAACCATAGGCGTTGGTGTTCGACACCAACATGGACCGGACACTAGACACATTTGATCTGAAATGTTAGCGCTATATAACCAACAAATAAGATGGTAAAAAAATCCTACAAACAAAGGTGTTTGAAAGATTGTTTAATTCACAGAAACAACATACCATCCTCAGATGCGATCTGAAACTGAGTCACCAATTCCTGAAACAAACATTATCGATCTTAGGTTCTCACACTAAACCAAATCATCACAACACAGATAATCAAAGGGTAGTTGAAAACAAAAAGGAAAAAAAAGAACACCTGAAGGTATTGCAACCTAGGAGTTCCATATCTTCCTGTTCGCTCTTGTTGCCTTTGGTCATTGGTGAACATGAATGTTGTTCTCTTAGTCTAGTAAATAAAAAGTGAACACTGAGGATTGTTTGATAGATTAGGGTATTATGCCGTACTCTCTCTAATACCCAAACCTTATATGCAACATAAAACACTTATCTAAATCAATCAATTCTTTTACTCTTCTTCATTCTCACAAACTTATCTAAATCAATCAATTTAAGAAACATAAAACATCTTATATGCAAAAAAAAAAAAAAAAAAAAAACTAAAACACTAACAATACTCAAACATCTTCTATGCAACAAAAAAATACTCAAACACTTTATATAGACATAAAATCAAACACCTTATGTGCCACAAAAAAACTCAAACACCGTATATAAATAAACATAAAATCAAACACCTTATGTGCAACACAAAAATCAGCAAATCAAAATTCCAAACTCAACGCTAACAAAATAAGCTTTAAATTTCATGATAACTGAACAACATAAGCAAAAGGCTGCACTAACAAAATCAAAACTAACAAAATAGAAATCCGAATTCCAAATCAAAACTAACAAAATAGAGAGGCGAACAGAGAGGCAAGAGCGACGAACGGCCACCGCCACGGAGGCAGTCAGGCAGAGGCGACCGCGCGTTTGTCGTTGTGAATCTGATTCTGGAGGAGGGAGAGAGGAAGGTTGTAACTTGTAAGCAAAAGGGAGAGAGAGAAACGCGGCTGGAAGAGAGAGAGGAAGAAAGAGAAAATGGAATTAGGTTTAGGTATTGTTGTAATTTTTTAGTTTTGATCAGGGCATTATAGTCATTTTACCTATAATTTTTTCTATGTCCGAACAAAGCTCCGCCCCTGCGTGAAAAGCAGCACTAGTTTTATGGATTCGGCGGTTACAGATGTTGATGACGGTTGCAAGAAGGAAGTTAGTTCGGTAACTTCTGTTGGTGTTGTAACATCAGAGACGATGGAGCCGTTGAAAGTAAAGCACAACTTGGCGGAAGAATCGATCTGTGAGTAAAATAAATGCTCACGCGCTCTCTTCCCAAATATAACTAGAAAAATATAATAGGAAGGAAATTGAACCAATAATTTAAAATCTATCTTTTATTAGTATACTCCAATAATTTACCACATATATTATTAGTAGATGTAGTGCAATATATAAAGCGATTTAGCTAGATATTAGTACTATTTATGCCTTCGATTTCGTATTTATTTTAATAAACACATTTTTTTCTTTGCCAACGAAGGTTAACTATACATATTTTTTTAATCCAAATTGCGTTCAACTATACATATTTTTAGATATTTAAATCTACATGATACCTGTTAATAATTTAAATTATGTTTAAATATACATGATATTTATTTACTAAGATTTGTGTTCATATATACACCCAAAAGGTTTGGTTAATAATGCTTAAAATAAACGTGATTTTTATTAACTATAATTTTTTAAAATATCTAAAGAAGTATACATCTCTTGTTTTTTTTTTCATGAAAATAAAGATGGTAGCTTCTGAAAAAACTGAGAAAAGCTATTCATAAAGTACTTTTGTTAAGCTTAAACAAATGCCCTAAATATAATTGATTCTCAAACTCCTTCTAGTTGGTTCTTTCTTGGTAGTGAAGTAAAATTTGATGTTGATATGTTTGGTCAAATAAAAAGTACAAGTTGATATAAACCCATGTTTTTTAGCTCGTTCCAGAGAAAAATAAATATCAGTTTTGACAGGTTTTAGTTGTGGCCTATTTTCTTCTTATGTTTCATTTGTTCATCCATCAAACTAAACTAATCAATGGTCTCTAATTCTCATTATTTCAAGAAACATATTGCCTTTTGTGTCTTATTCTCTTAAGGAATTTATGTTGTACATGTTTTCAGTGAAGAAATCACCCTTAACATACTTCTTGGAGAAATTGTACAATGAAAATTCATTATGGAGCACAACAACTCTTGGTAATGAAAAAGGAAGAGAACGAGTTTATGACACTATCTTCCGCTTGCCATGGAGATGTGAATTGGTACTTTGTATACTTTCCTTTTCTTCATAAAAATTGAAAAATAATGAGAAGGAACTGTATTTGCAGTTCTTGATGTTTGTCTATGGGTATACTCCAGTTTTTAGTTGCTGTAATTTTCCTTCAAACTCATCAACTGATAAGAAAAAAAATATAACAGAGAAATTTTGGGAGAAGGATATATAACCTGAAGTTGTCTACTTACTTGCACTAGTTACTTTATAATCGTGTTTGTGAATTTCTGTTCAGTTATTCTACATTTTATGTCTTGTTATCTCAAACGCTGAATGCATTTGCAGCTTATAGATGTTGGCTTCTTTGTCTGCTTCAATTCATTTCTATCATTGTTTACTGTGGTACCAACAAGGGTAGTTATGACATCTTGGAAGCTTCTGAAAACAAGGTTTACCATCTTTCTTCAATATTATTCTGTTATAGTACTTTGCTGTCAGTTGAGTGTTCCTGTAAGGAAATTGTATTAAATTTATGAAGAAAATAGAACAGGGGGATTTTTGTTGACCCATGTCACCCGAATGAAGCACTTGGTTTAATGAGACATTCTACATGATACAGGCCTAAATTATTAATTGTTAATTAGACTAGATTACCCTGTTTCTATGTTCACTGAAGATGTTGAATCTTCATCTGCTTCATGATATGGTCTGCTAATTCACGTGCTTTGATTTGTTTTCTCTCTACTAATTCTCTCATGTTGTGCTATAAAACTTGTGGTGGTAATTCTTGATTTTCAGTTTAATACTATCAATATGACCTTGTCATGCTCATGGCAGGAAGTTCAAGAGGCCGTCTACAATTGAATTGTCAGATTTGGGCTGTTTTGTTATTATGGCTTGTGGAGTCACTGTTTTGCAGCAAATAGGTTTAGTGATAGTCTTCTTTCATATTTCCTTTTTGTATTGATCAGGTTCAGTTTCTTATACATATTTCCTTTTTGTTGTTTTAGATATCAGCTTAATATATCATATAATCCGTGGTCAAGCAACAATCAAATTGTATGTGATCTACAATGTATTAGAGGTGAGCATAAAATAATCCTTACCCAAGTTTTATTGATTAATTTGGTCTCCTTACATACCAAATTTCTGGACGACAGATTCAGATCAAGATGAACATCCAAGTTATATTTCTTGTGTGGCATTTCCTTGCCAAAATTCCTTGTCATAGATATAGAGAAATAACTTGGTGTGACCGACATGATATTCCATAATATGAAAGAATGGAATTTTGACTTGTGAATGAGAAACTTTGATATGAAATGTCCTTATTTTTGGAAACTAATAATATCTATATTTTTTTCCCATTCTATTTTTATGTGTTGCCTGTACTTCTATAGTTCTATCCCCTAGGGAAAAATGTACAGCCGGACACTATTGCATAGGTACAACAAAAAGAAATAAATGAATTGTGGTAAAAATTTGGTGGAAGCTCAAATTACAGATATGCTGAAAGACCATGCAAGTTTTACTAAAGCTATTGTATTGACTTCAGTGTGATCTGAGATTTGCAGCAACTCGAAATGAAAAATTAACATAATGAACACTATGATTAGTGTAATACATATCGGTATCTGTAATGTGGTCTGTAGGTTTTTGACCAGTTTCTTTTCTTAACTACTCAAATTGTAAGCTCAGGTGTTCAAGGATTCTGTTTTGGTCCTCTGTCTTGTGTTGATTGCCTTAGTCTCTTGGTGATCTGGACTGAAACTTAAATTGTTACTTCTTTTTGAAATTTCGTGCAGATATTCGATAAAATGTGTCAAAGTTTTAATGGGGATGTGTTGCAAATGTTATTTCATTCAGCAGAAGGACTAGCAAGATGTCCCCCTGAAATGCCAAGTATGAGATTCTGGATATGGAGATTTATTTCTGACCAAGTTTTAGCTGTTGTTGCAACAAATATCCTTTTCTTTAGGACTATACTACCTCCGGTCCCTTATATAAGGAGAAGAAAAAAAATCAACAAGGCCAAGGTAAGGTATTTAATGTTATGATTTTAAAAGATTATTCCAAATATAACCCTTATATTAAATGTTTTACATCCGCTTATGTGTTGAATAGATAAATTAATAAGGGTATATAAAGAATTTTAGCAATGAATGCATCTCAAAATTAGTACCAAGAAAATTACAAAAATGTTTCTTATATATGGACAGGAGGGAGTAGTTTTTTTTACCTGTAGTTACTTACCTTGGGTTAGTTTCCTTGACTAGTCATACTTGTTCATTCCTTTATCTTATTAGCTCAGGCAATCACTTTATCAGCCTGCATTGTTGCTCACTACAATGCACTGCCAGCTTTGCTGGTATCGAATAATTTTTCTGAGATCAAAAGCTATGTGTTTAAGGGATACAATAAGGATAATGTTCACAGTATGGTGTACTTTGGTGAGTTATCTTCTCAACAACATTTGGTTTTCTTTCTTTCTTAGTAGCATATTCGGGATTTCATTTCAATTCATTTAAAACATGAAAAAAGGTATCCATGTAAAAATTATCTTTCTTTCTCATTGCCTAATTGTTAGAATACTATTTAAGTGAGTCCTCAGAAGCTAATTTCTACAAATTATCTCCTAAATTTCAATTACCACTCACTAAGTGGCATCCCTGTAAAAATATAAAATTTACCAATTTAGTTTGTTCTTAGTGTGGATACTTGCTATTTAAAATGATATACCTTCGCATCAATAATGATAACCTAGTAAAATTGCTTTAATGTTTTGAACTGTAAAACTTGATTGATTTTTCTTATCTCTGAATCTTGATTCTAGAATATAGGACCTTCCTTTGTCACATTGCTCTCCACCTCACCCTTGTGGTACATAATACAGTTCTTCTAATAGGTTCTACATTTGATAAAGGGTGTGTTCTGCATTTCATGTTCAGTCTTATTTATGATGTACCTTTATATTTGGCGTATAGTATTTTCTGTTAGTCCCTTTTACTTATTGCTGACAAGCAGATTCCATAGAGAGATTCCACATCTCAGCATTTATCTTATTTGTTTTGGCTCAAAATATTCTGGAGGCAGAAGGCCCCTGGTTTCAAAGCTTTCTCATTGTAAGATTATATATATATCATAAATTTATCAAAATACAGATCATTTCCATTCTTGGCTCAGTTTTTCTTAGGTCAGATCTATTGTGTGTGGTGCAGGATATGCTTTTGGTTTATCTATGTGAAGTGGCTATTGATATTATCAAGCATTCATTCATTGCCAAATTCAATAACATTACTCCCATTGCGTACTCTGAGTTCCTTGAAGATTTATGTAAACAGGTATTGTCAATTGATTTCATGTGGATATTATCTGTGCAGTATGACTAGTAATTTTTGCTTAAACGGTATTATAGCTGAAACCACTTCTGCGTAAGATTGTTTATTTTGGATTAGCAGTTTTTAAAACCAAAATTTTCAGTGGAATATGTGAGTCACACTTGATTGACACTAAACTGACAGAACAAAATATAGTTCAGTTATTCAAAATGCAAAACTTACTTCTTTCATTTTCAATTCGCTATTTATCTTGGGTTTCATAGTTGTATTATCTGTCTACTGATATAATATGCAGAGCTTCTTGGGTAGGCAATGTTAAGCAGTTCGCTGCTCAAATTGAATCTGCTCCATGTCTATCCAATAATCTATCTTTAGTTTATGATCCAGGATCCATCTTCCAGAATGAATAAGTTATGATTTGTAGCAGTTTCTCATATAATAGAGTGTTCATAGAATGTAGTTTTGTGAGACAGAAAACAACAGTATTAGTCAGCATTTAACAAATCCAAACAATAGTATTAGTCAGCATTTGAAAAATCCTTCCGTTAGGTGTTAAGAATAACAAATTCTGGATTTTTAATTTGTTTTGTATTCTGACCAGCCATTTGCAATGACATTTTGTATATTTTATTTGATGCATCTTTTCAAATGCATAACTCTGGCATTTTTATTTTGTAGACTCTACATATGCAAACTGAGGATGTAAAGAAAAATTTGAAATTTGTCCCTCTTGCTCCAGCATGTGTGGTGAGATTGAAATTATTTTAGGGCATGGCCACAAGGAAAGGTTATTTTCCCTGGTTTATGACTGTTAATTTGATGGCTTTTTTTTTTCTTCATGTTTTAAGGTCATCCGAGTTCTGGCTCCGGTATATGCTGCTAATCTTCCTTGCAGTCCCCTTCTGTGGCAGTTTTTTTGGATTATACTATTTTCAGCAATAATCTACATTTTACTCACAAGCCTCAAAATTCTAATTGGATTGGTTCTAAAGAAACATGCCACTTGGTATGTTAATCGCTGTCAAAGGAGGAAGCATCATCTTCATGCAGATTAATTCAGGGACCTACTGTTAATTTGATGCTCTGTGCTTTTAAAAGATTCCTTTGCTTGTGCCTGAAGATTACTTACAGAAAGAACTTCTTAAGATAACTTATTGACTTGGGGTCACCATCAGAACTTGGCAAGTATGGTTGGAAACAGCTTTAAGTTCATCCAGAAGGTTTTTAAACTTGCAGGTGAGCCAGAGCCTAGTGGGTGGTGGTAGTTCCTCATTTGCAGTTTTGTTAGCAGTGAACAGTTTTTGTTTCCAAAATGAAGAACATGAAATTTCGGATTGTGCATTATTGATGGCATCCATTTGGACTTCCAACACCATGAAAATACAGAAACTTTATAATCTATGTGTTGTATTATGGTTAGAATTATGCAAGAATTCTTTGAACATTGAAGCATGTGCAATATGGCAAATTGAGAAGAAAGCTATTGTTGCTTTTGGGAGAATGTCTGTTTGGTGGCATGGTATCAAAAATATCAGTGATAGCATTCTCAAAATCAGTGTCAAACCTATGGGGGCAGGTACAAAGATGGGCAGTGTCAAACCCTGTGTTTGGTTGAGCAGTAGGCAACCACTACCGTGAGTAACACTCTCATCACAGCAATTTTTAAAAGCTGTAATATGTGTTTTTGGTCTACCGTGATTTTCCACCATAATTTTGGTATTTTGTGAACACATACTACATCTTCAAGTTAATATCAATCGCATGTATGAGTAACTTACGTACAATGTTGCTATCTTGGAATAAATATTAATGTTATGGTTCCAATGATAAAATGTAATAACTCGGGTCTATTTTTGTTGAGAAGTCTGGAATGCACCATACACGACAGCTGACAACATGACCACCAAGACGATTCGTATGTACCCCTCATTTATCCCTGTATCCTTAAAATATAAAGGAAAACATCAAAATATACTTTCAGATCAAAATATACTTTCATATATTAAAAGTGACATTTCCGAAAGCTGACTATCAAATTTTTTTATTTATTTTTTTTTAAATTTTCTAGTACACAACTTTAACTCCGAAAAACTTGAAAAAAAATTTTCATATAAAACATCATTTTCAAAAATCATTTTTGAAGTTTTCTAGAAAGATCGAAAAACTTATTTTAAGCTTTCCGAAAAAATTACACTACTGGAAAATTTAAATGTGATATTTTCGTCTACAAATTTTTTGATAGTTGTTTGATTTTTTTTTTATTTCATTATTATTTATTTAATTCATTTTATTTTAACTATTTTTTTTTTCCAATAATAGGGCGAGAGGTAAAGACAGAAAAATTGTAGAAAGAATTTGAATCTTCATCGTCTATGGATGATGGATGCTGGTTAGGATTGATTAGCGAGACTCTGGTTTGGTCAAATAAATTAAATTAATTATTATTTATGATGTATTAAAAATATTCAAAGTAATTAATATCTATGGTATATTAAAAATATTAAAATTAATTATTATTTAAAGTGTATTAAAAATATTTGAATTAATTATTATTTATCGTGCATTAAAAATCTTTAAGTTAATTATTATTTATATTCTATATTTAATTTTAATATACGTTTTATTTGTATATATTAGCAACTAACTAAAAATTGTTGTCCATAGAGAAAAAAATTGCAACAACCTTTCTTCTTCTCCAGTGAAGTATAGAGACATATGGGGTTAAGATCACTATAATGAGAAATTTAAAATTGATTGACAACAATTTGATTTCTGTTTTTGTGGAAAAAATGACACTAGAGATTTCGTCATTTTACATGTTATTCGTAGAATAACATGTAGAATAAAGATTATTTTGAATGATGTTGTCAATTTATTACAAAGTGAATTTTATATACCACCAAATCTAGGTAGTGTAATAACATGTAATTTTGTCATTATTTTAGAGTTCTTGGGACACCAACTTGAACATAAATCACCCACAAACTATCCACAAAAAATGAATCTAGAAAAAATTAAGATTGGAGATGACACAACAAAAGGGATGAATAGAAAGAGAAATGAAGATCGGAGAGATTGCTGGTAATTGCTACAAAATTTGAACTTTCAAATTCCAAAAACGAGAGAACTTGTTTCCCCTCATTTATAGTGGGGCCAATTTCAATATGTGGCTAAATTTAATTTTTAGTTGACAATATGTCTCTTGTTAGAGGTTGACAAAAAGTTAATTTTATGTCATACGATGTGGTGCATGTATTGATATGCATGTATTGATATGAGTGTTGAGTATTGAATTATAAGTGGTTAGTCTCACATTCAATTATGGGTTAAGATATGGTGTCTTATCTTTTATGTTTATTTATCTCATTTCGAATGTTGCCGGTGGATCACTAAAATAATTGTTTTAAGATTCTATAAAAAATAAACATTTTATTTAATAAAAATATTTTAATTATTTTTACTAAATAAAAAAACCTCATATCCTAATAATTTTTTAATTAAATTAATAAAAAATTTATTTAAATTTAATATTATTTCAATAAATATTAAATTAATTAACTCTAGTATTAAAAAAAAGAAATATAATATAATATTAATAAGAGACAAACAGGGTCAAATCGAAACTCCAAATCCAAAGTATTGATTTTGATACATCTTTCCATATAACCAAATCACTCACTAGCTGGCCATTAATACAGACGAAGCAACGGCAACCATAACGACTCTTGAAGATGGTGCAACGACAAGGCTTCATGGAGAGAAGAGAGCTTTTGGCTTTTTCTTACTATGTGAGAGAGAATTCAAATTTTCTCCAATTGGAGGTGAAGATACCAGATTAGGGTTTTAGGTTCCAACATTTTATCTCTTCGTTACTAATTTTATTTTATTTTTTTAACAGGGAAAAGTAATTAAAAAAATTCGCTTACAACTGCAACTTATCCATTATCCAACCGATTACAACTACAACATCCCAAGAAATGAAATAATGTTTTTTTTACATTATGATTTTATTTCTAGTAAAATAAAAATGCAACATTTATTCTTTATAAAATTATCTAACAAACAGATTTGGTACTTGTTGAAATAAAATATATTTAATTGGTTTTTAATGAAAAAAATTTAAATAAATTTTTGTAAATATGTCTAAAAAGTTAAAAAAAAATCTGCTCATAAAAATTTTGAATTTTATAATTAAGAATTAATTAAATATGAGGTTTGGGATGAGCGTGTCGAATGGATGGAGCAAGTGAGAAGTGCAGTGTTTAATCATTTTGAAGGTCATTGATAACATGCAATTTAATTATCTCTCGCTTATGCAAGCTGAAAAACTATTAGGTAGATTTAGCGAAAAGGAAGTCAAACATGCGGTGTGGGACTGTGACAACTACAAAAGTTCAGGTCCGGATGGGGTACATTTTGGGTTTGTGAAAGAGTTTTGGGAGAACACAAAATGTGACTTTATGCGATTTCTAGGTGATTTTCATGCGAATGAGAGGTTGGTAAAAGGATCAAATTGCTCATTCATAGTTTTAATTCCCAAAAAGGACAATCCACGAGTCTTATATGATTTTAGACCCATTTCATTAGTGAGATGTATGTATAAAGTTTTGTCAAAAGTGTTAGCAAATAGATTGAGTCAGGTGATTGGTTTTGTAATAGCTGAATCTCAATCAGCGTTTCTTAAAGACATACAAATTTTGGACATAATTTTAATTGCAAATGAAGTGGTCGATGAGGCAAAAAAGAAGAAAACAAAGTTAATTTTATTCAAAGTGGACTTCGAGAAGGCATATGACTCAGTTGAGTGGGATTACCTAGAACTTGTGATGGCAAAGATGGGTAAAATGGCGTAAATGGATTTTGGAATGTGTTGGTTCAGCGTCAGTTTCTGTGCTAGTGAATGAGAGTCATACAAAAGAGTTTGTTATGCGGAGGGGATTGAGACAAGGTGACCCCTTATCTCCGTCCTTGTTTCTAATAGATGTTGAGAGCATGAATGCTATTTTTAGTGCTTCTGTGGAAGCCAATCGAGTCGAAGGTTTTATGGTGAGCTCAAATGAGTTTCGTGTCTCTCTATTACAATTTGCAGATGATACATTGATCATGGGAGAGAAGTGTTGGGATAATATTAGAGCAATCAATGCTAATTGATTTTGGTTTGAGCTTCAATTTGGCCTAAAAGGTTAATTTTCATAAAAGTATGTTGGCATATGTTAATGTTAACAGTTAATGGCTTCAAACTGCAGCAGAGATTCTTAATTATAAGATGGAATGTGTCCTATTCAAATATTTGGGATTGCTTATTAGCGATAATCTCCAACTTAAGGTGTTTTGGAAACTTGTCATTGAGAATATCCAAAATAGGTTGGCTGGTTGGAAGTCTAGAACTTTGTCGATGGGTGGCCGTTTAGTACTCCTCAAAGTTGTCTTATATGCATTATCGGTTTATTTTATTTCCTTTTTCAAGGCTCATTCAGGTATCATATATCAATTTGAATCCATTTTTAAATAATTTATTTGGGGTGAGAATGAGGAATTGAGTAAGGTTCATTGGGTCAATAGGGAGAATGTGTGTTTGCCTTTAGATAAGGGTTGATTAGGAGTCTGAGATTTGAAATTTTTTAATAAAGTTGTATTGGGTAAATGGTGTTGGAGGTTAAAAAACAGAGTCATAGGGTATTTGGGTTAAGGTGTTGATCAATAAATATAGAATGCAAGTTGGGGAATTTGGGGGGGGGGGGGGGGGGGCAATTCAAGGCGGTCTGTGTGGTGGAAGGATATTTTTGTGGGAAGAGATGGTATTGAAAAGGAATGGTTTGATAAAAAATTATTTAAAATTATTGGGAATTGGAGTAATACTTTGTTTTGGAAGGATCCATGGTTGGTTGGTTGGTGGGGTATTGCGTGAGAAATTTAGTAGGTTATTTCATTTGTCTTTGCAACAAGAGGAAAATGTAGAGGTTATGGTAGAAACGTCGCGACGGGAGGGTATTCAAGGGTGGAGATGGTAGAGACAATTGTTTGCATGAGAGGAGGAATTAGTGGAGCAATATAGGATTTTATTGGCTAACGTTCATTTGCAAGTTAATGTATCTGATAAGTGGTCATTGAACAATATGCAAGGAGGATCATATTCGGTAAATGAGACATATTTTGTACTATGGCAGGAGTTTGTCGCTAGTATCAACACACCTCCATTTCAAGACCTAGTGTGACATCCTTTTGTCCAAGCAAAAGTATCATTATTTGTGCGGATGTTGTTTCAAGATAGATTGCCTACAAAGGCAAATTTGTTCCGTCGAGGAATCATTTATGTGGAAGATCAACAATGTGTAGCAAGTTGTGGGGAAGTTGAAACAATCAGACATTTGTTCTTTGTGTGCACTCTTTTTGGATCCGTGTGGTATGATGTTTTGAATTGGTTTGGACTATTTGGTGTATTTCATAAGGATGCAATCAACCACACTAACTAATTTGATGACCTTTTTTTTTTATGCGGTCGTGTAACACATCAAATAACCAATTTATTTTGGTTTGCGGTGATGTGGGCAATTTGGAAATCAAGAAATGAGGCAATTTTTTGTTTGCATATTTTGAATGCAAATCTTATTATTGAGCATGTCAAACTTTTAGCATGGAGGTGGATCAAATTACATGTAAAAGAATTTTGTTATGGGTATAACCTATGGTACTCTCAACTCTTAGAGTGCATTGGTATCGTTTGTAGTTAATTGCTTTACTACTTGTTTAGGTAATTTAATTTGTATTTCTGTTTTGTTCTGGTCGTACAATAAAAACATTATAAAATTTATTTTGAACGTTTTTTGAATATATTTATTTTTGATTTGTTCAAAACAAACTCAAGATAAAAGTTACAAAATATAAACATAGATGTTGAATTTTGAAATCATTTTTGTTGATTAACTTTTCATATTATTATACACAACTTATAAATATTCATTCAAATATATATACAGACTTAATAATCGTAACTAAATCTATATACATGTTAATTTTGTGTTGATTAAATTTGTTTTTATTTTAAAACTTTTATAAAAACTAAAATTAAATTTCTTGTATTTTC
>JBBPBR010000003.1:12577127-12588642 GCA_037974775.1 Cicer pinnatifidum | reverse complement strand
AACACAAGCCTTTCAAATTTAAACTTTTCATTTCCTTACTCAACAATCATTATCTCTAGAATACCAGTAAAAATAATCAATAATATTATTATTATTATTATTATTATTATCTTGATGAGAAATTAGAGTTAAACACATTTACATTTTACATATAAAAGAGATATTTCTAGAACATCTATGCACAAAAATAATCACATTAAATGTATTACACTCCAGCATTTTTTAAATGTGTATATGAAATTGCAAAAAGAAGCTTATTAGACCGCTGTAATATATGATATAATATTTTCTATAAAAGAAAGACAGAAGTAACATTTTTTTTTACTAAATATTCTCTAATTATATGTAACCTAAAAAAGTACTCTCTTATTATATTATATTTTTTTTTTTTGTCTGAAAGCAGAGTTTGTTTTTGACCAAAAACAATTCTTTTTTTGTGTCTATTGCTGTAATTACCTTCCTTTTTGCAACCTTTCCTTTTCCATTCTTCTAGTTTCTATTACAAGTTTCAAACTTTCAAATCTCAACACTTCAAAATTCATTATTTTTTTGTTACCCATTTCATTTGACTTTGCTCTCTGCCTCTTCAACACCGTCCAGATCTCATGGCTGGTCGCTATGACAGTAACCCCTTCGCTGAAGAAGAAGTTAATCCCTTCTCTGTAAGTCCTTCTTTTTCTCAAAGTTGTATTTTTTTAACTGGGTATCAAGTGTTTTGTGTTGATCTTGATTTGATCCTTTAAAGGGCTGTTTTAGACTGCAACTTTAGTTAAATTATTGTTGTTTTAGACTTGTTGATTTTAGGTTGACTTCTTTGATACTGTAATTGATGTGGTTGGGAAAACCGGTTTTTGAGGTTTTTTTTTTTGTTGGGTTTCTATTTTTAGCCTGTTCTAGTTGTTGTTTTTCTTTGTTTCTTCATGTAGGATTTTGTTTGTTCTAATGTTGTTTTGGCTTTGCCTTTAGAATTCAGCTTAGCCTTTCTGGATGCATCTTTCACATTTCCTTGTGATATGTTTGTACATGCAGATGCTGTATTTGTTTAGATTTGATTTGTCTAGTAAATTTTATTTAATTATTAGCATGAATAAATCGTCCCATCGGGGTGGGGGGATTCTAGAGGTTTTTAAATTCATTTTCCATGGAAACATTAAAATTACAGCTACGTAGCATCAATTAACAACTTGAAACCGGAATTCATGATGATTTATTTGGAAAAGATTGTGAGAGACGACAACTTCTCTTTTAATGGAGGATAAATGGTGGTGGACTCCCTCTAGAATTAAATCTTAGACCGGATACATCAACTTTTCAAATATATTTTTCGCTTATATTTCATTTTGGAGGGAGTAGCCTGTAACTATAATTGGAAAATATCTTAATTGGTTCTCATATTTTCACTAAATTTTGATTTGCTCCCTCTATTCAGTAATTTTGAAGCAACTTTATGTAATTTAATGGTCCCACTATTTGAATTTCAATGTTTATCCTCACAATTTTAATTTGTATGTTGTGGTAAACTGGTAATGCCCTTTTTGTTGTCATGGCATGAAATTGATGATGAGTTGCTTTTTTATCTACTTTGCTCGTGCTGGCATGGTAATGTTAAAGTGAATATAAAAATTTGAGTGCCATATGTAGTGTCTATTCCTGGCTGAATCAGTTGTGGTTGTATATTCTTAATGTTTGAAATTAATACAGTTAAGCTTGCTGAGATTCCCACGTTGGATGTGATATGGTATGAAAAAGTGTTTATAAATGGAAGACATTTCTCATCTTACAAGTTGGTTTTGTGGGAGTTAAGTTAGGTCGAACCCAAATTAAGAAGGTATCAGAGCCTATCTAAGATTTGTTGGAATACTCATCACTAGACGACTCGGGTCACACTTCAGATGTCCAACCCTAGATGTGAGGGTGTGTGTTGAATTGAAAGTGCCGCATTAGATTTGATACAGTTTGAAAATATATTCATAAATTGAAGCATATAAGTTGGTTTTGTGGGGTTAAGTTAGACCATGTACACATTCTAATAAATCTAATGCACTATGAAGAGATGACAATTATGAACTTGTATAGTTGTGTTAAGGTCTGATCTATTTGATGTTAGGAGATTATAATTTATGATTGGGGATTTTAGAACTCTGTTTTTTGGACCTTGAGATAACATATTCCCTGCAAACAGGATCCAGCTGTAAGGGGAAAAACATCAAGCCAATCAAACTATAGTGGTGGTGCATTTTACACAACAGTGAGTTTATTAATCAAACACCAATGTATCATAATTGTATATGTTCATGAAATTGATTTTTGATAATTTAAAAGTCACAAGTGACAACAGTAGGTTATGGTCAGCAGTGGAGGTAGAGCTAAAGATTAGGGGGAGCACAGTTTTTATGCATGTAAATATGAATGGTATACAAAAATATTATAGAAAGTTTTAAATTTATATTCAGAATAAAAAAATAATACCTTATTCTAAAATTTTATGAACAACGTGCATAAAGAAGAGGTAATGTCAAATAATTCTAAAATATTTTTTGAATCACTATGTATTACTTGTATTAAAATTTTGTTAGGATATATTGTTACATGACAAAAAATTACCAAAAATCTTTGCAGATTACCGATTAACTAAACGTCACATGAATGATATTCAAAACTTTGCTGTGATGTTTTTAAGGTGCATGCCTGTGATGTTGAAATTTTATTATTTTCATATTGTTTTTAAAATGTCAGAATCCTGGAAGTGTTCCACCTGCTACAAATTCAAGGCTTGCGCCTCTTAAGCCAGAGCGTGCTGATTATAATAATTATGGCTTTGGCGAAACAGTTGATATACCTCTCGATACATCAACGGTATGCATATAATTGATATTGTTGAAATCCTCAGTTTTTTTCTTTCCATTTATAGTGTATTGCCTGTATTCTTGCAAGAATCTGATGAAGTTTTTCTTATTGTTATCTATTTCAACATTAGGATTTGAAAAAGAAGGAGAAGGAACTCCAATCCAAGGAGGCTGATTTGAGAAGAAGGGAACAGGTATACAATGGGATTTCTTGGTGTCTTTCTATTCACTTTAGGGTTCAGTACTTCAGTGTGCACTTGCATTTTTTATTTATTTATTTATTTATCTAAATACAGGAAGTGAGGCGGAAAGAAGAAGCAGCTGCACGAGGTAAATTACATTTCTATATTTATATTTGTTGAGAATGATTCAGTTATTTGTTTGGCTATCCCTTTTAAAATTCAATTGTTGACATTGCTATTATTGTTAAGGGTGGTGGCTATGTTTGTTTCTGTTGACATTCAATTGAATAGTACTGCAGAATTTTATAAACGTCTTTGAAGTTTAAACATTTTGCACAAATTTCGTTCTGTTTCATTCGTCTAATAGGCAATTACATTTTGTGTTGCAGCTGGAATTGTTCTTGAGGAAAAGAATTGGCCACCATTTTTCCCAATTATCCATCACGATATTGCTAATGAAATTCCGGTTCATCTTCAAAAATTGCAATATGTTGCATTTACTACACTGTTAGGTACGTAATCCTCTTTTATTGGGGGGCGGGGGGGAAGGGGTGCTTTTGGTTCCAATTATTGTATAGTTTTTAGCCAGAAGTTCTTGAGTATTGTGTTAGTCATGTTAAATCATGGTCATTGATGAAAAGTTATATTATGCAGGACTAGTGTTGTGCCTTTTATGGAATGTTATAGCTGTAACTGCAGCTTGGATTAAGGGTGAAGGTGAGTTTAGATATGTAAAAGAAGGTTTTATTCGGTTATTTAACATAACAGATCAAATTACTAATCTGACATTTACAAATCCCATGCATGTGGACCATGGCCTTGTTTAATGTAGGTGTAAAAATATGGTTTCTGGCGATTATCTACTTTATAGCCGGGGTACCTGGAGCATATGTTCTGTGGTATCGTCCATTATATCGTACCTTTAGGTAATAAAAAAATCAATGTTTACCTGCATTTAGTTCTTTTTTCTAATAAGTTATGCAACTGCAACAAGTTAGGATTTCTTTTATATAACTTAAGACTAAAAATTGTTCTTGAGAAACACACAAACCTCGGAGCTTTGAATGCTGTGAAGTTTTATCACATTCGGTTATGTTCATAGTAAATCTAAACTGTGGAAGTTTTGAATTGATAATGTAAACGTGATTTGTGCTTATTTCTTTCAATTTAATTTTTTTTTCCTTCTCTCTTAAACCAATTTAGAGGTTTTCAACAAATTGTGAAACTATTGCATTTGTTTGTATTGAGACATTTTGATGATATGTGCTTTGAAGCTTTTATACAAGAACAATTAGTTAATACGCACCCATGTTTGATCTTTTTTATTTAGCCATATTCTTGATTTGATGCTAAATATCCTCCTTTTTTATTACAGGACAGAAAGTGCTTTGAAATTTGGATGGTTTTTCCTGCTTTATCTGGTATATATTGTTTATACTTCTTAATGTGCATGAGTTATGCTTCAAAAAAGTGAAGGAATCTAACATCTATGATTCTTCTTCTGCTTCCAGATTCACATAGGATTCTGCATCTTAGCTGCCGTTGCTCCTCCTATAGTTTTCAAAGGAAAATCCCTGACGTACGCCAACTAACTATATGCACTCGATTTAACTTAACAATATTGCTTTTTTTACTATACTTTTTTGTGACACAAGGAGACAAGGCATTTAAATTCATTTTCCTTTTAGAAGATATGTTTCACCTCTCTTTTTTCCCCTTCTCTAAAATAAAAATAAATGAGAATCTTTAAAAGAAAATGTGTAAATTTATGACATCTTATCCTCACTCTTCACCCAAATTGAAATCTAAGTGGTCCTAGAGTATCAAACCTGTAGGCATGTTGGTGTGAGTGGTGTAAAATTTGGAATTTAATGTGTTTGTTCATCTCTTCTAGAGAGCGAATTTATTATCATTTTTATTATCTAATGTTGGCACTGTCTATTCGCATTTAATACAGGGGCATTCTATCTGCCATAGATGTGATAGACAACCATACTTTGATTGGGGTAAGAATACTATTTAAACGTCAAATTTTGTTTTTCATAAAATTACTCATGCTACACCAACTAGTACTTTGATATTTTATTTTATTTTTCTGCATTTGCTTGTAGATTTTTTACTTCGTTGGATTTGGATTATTCTGCCTTGAAACATTGATAAGCATTTGGGTTATTCAGGTTTGGATACACTTTTCTAAGTTTCCAATTATCTTTAGCATGTGAAGCTAGCATTTGAAAACCATGATTTTCTTACGACACATAGTTGCTCACTTTTCCTATGGTTGGCATATACAGCAAGTATACATGTACTTCCGCGGCAGTGGTAAGGCTGCTGAGATGAAACGGGAGGTGGCAAGGGGAGCAATGAGAGCTGCAATCTGATAATATATTTTGTGGGGAAGACTGTATGGATGACTTTTGTATGGATCGATGTTGTATATTACTAGCCACAAAATACTCTGAAGATAAATATTATACTGAGTGTGATTTTTGTGTAGTACAAGTTTTGTTTCTTTATTTGTTTTTCTCGTTTAACATGTTACCTATTTATGTGGTTTGTTAGTGTATATTGTAACCAGAGTTTTGACATAACAGTGGTTGGTAGAAATGTGCAATAGTGAAATTCTTGTCATCTCAAAGAAAAATGGCCCAAGTAGGGACAAACTAAACCTACCTCAGCCAAAATATAACTCAACACACATAAGTGTTTTTTTACATATTTTTATAAGAGAGAAAAAAACAGCAGCCCAGAATCAGAATCTTCTCAGCAATGTCCCATAATATCTTAAACTATATAGATATAGACATTAAAAAAACCATATATATAATCAAAAGCAAGTTCCAACTCAGATCAACCCATATATAAGTAGTATCATAGAATTTTTATTTATCCAAAACGGTGTTGGAAATGATCACAAGTTAAAGTCAAATACACTAATATATAGTAGTGGCTTCCCTCAACAATACGCGATACATTTATTTTTGCAATCAATGTTACAGCCGCCACCTCCGCCTCCACCACCGTAACCCTTGCCAGAATGACTGAAGGAAGAAAAACACCTTGCTGGACACGTCACCTTCTTCTGATAACAAGGGCCTCTGTCTTTGCAGATAATAGTAGGCCTAGTTACACCATTTCTTGAATAGCCACCATTTGGAGTTCCATAACCACTTCCATATCCTCCTCCTATGTTGTTCCCAAAACCTGGTATGCTAAAACTTCCTCCTGGTCCAAATCCAAAGGAACCACCGTAATCATTGCCTCCACCTTTGTTGTTGTTGTTGTCACTAGATGGTGAAGGTTTGGTAGTTGATGATGTGGATCTGCGAGAGGACACAGAAGTAGTAACTGTTAGCAACACAATGAACAAAATAAAGATGGTTATGTGTTTCATTTTTCTTTCTTTCTTTGTATACATGAAATGGAAGAAGAGAGTGTATATGTTTGGTTAGTGAGATATTTAAGGTGTGAAGATAGATAGATAGTGGGAGAGGAATATTTCTTTAATTAAATGTGTTAGTGGAGAGTGAAAAAAGCATGTGGAATACAGATGGTGAATTTATGATCCTGTTGTTTGTTGGTTGCAATTATTATACTTGCTGACTTAATTCATCACAACCGCGTATAAACCACTGCTATACTAAAACTAGTTCAATTTTCATTTCCCTTGCCTTGGAGTAATATTAATGACTAATATGAAACGGTGTTTAATTAAGGATTTTAAAAAGGAAAATACATAAAGTAACGACTTGGTAAATGTCATTGAGGATACAAAGAAATAATGATAACATTTCAAACAATATTCATTTCATGCCAGCAAGCTACTAGTACAAATACATCAACAATAACTGAAGTTAAAGCAGGGCGTATAGTTCACAAGATCACAATACATTATTAATTTTATAAAACAATCTCAATTCAAAGGGTAGATGAGGACCAACTAGCATCAACAGCATCTATGATATTTTCATGTAATGTGGATCCAGCACAAGCAACTATACCACGATCAATCCCTTCTAAATGTGAACCTTTAGAGAAATTCAAGGAACAACCCCTAACATCTGTTACTGTCCCTCCTGCCTCTTGTATGATGATAACACCAGCAGCATGATCACATATTTTCTCCTTGTAACCACTCCTTGAAAATTTCATAAAGACCTCAGCATCCCCACAAGCTATTGCCGCATATTTCACCATGTTGTAAACTCTTAATGGCTTATTACTGCATACACAAATGATACATAAGAGTTTTCTTATAAAGTAAAAACTATTCTGTTATGGAAACTATATTATTGTTGCTGTTTTCTCCCAAGTGATATTTTAAATATTGGAATAAATGGGTGTGTGATTAATCATTGAGTAAAGAATGTGCACTTGTACATCACACTTTTCAGATTACCATCTTACTAAGAACCTTTTCATAATTTCTATTGTAATATATTAGCAATAATGATTGGATATTTTTTTTTTGTTAAAGTTTTAATATGCGTATAATACTAAAGGAAAAGGTTCTAAATAAAGGTATGTGGCTACAATCTAGAATGCTGACATTAAGTTTTTCTATGTGCCTGAAACGTTATTGAGGTTATATTTGACTATGATTCTCAGAATCTCAACAGTACCAAAGATCGTGAAATTTAAATCTTTGATAATTGAATTCAAATAGAAGGGAAAAAACACACGAGTAATCCATATAGGATTAATCCCATGTTGGAATGTCTAGAAATCTATAATCCAAAAGGTAAAATATCAAAAGACAGAAACAGATAACTTATATTAAAAGAAAAAATGAAATAGAAAACCACCTGAGACCAACACTATGAGCCAGTCCATCAGTAAAAGAGTGGCTTGAATTAGCCTTCTCAACTGTTTCACAGAAAGTGGCCAATGCTAGGTTATCAATAGAAGAAACAGAAGCTTGTTTTGCATGGTTTGGCCACACAAACTTCTCATTGACATGGATCAGTGGTTGGATCCAAGCCTTACCACTACCCTTTTTAGCATAAATTACACAACCTTCATTCAAAGTTCCATTTGTTGAAGGAATCAACTTAGACATAATCCTATGATAGCTTTGCTGATAACTAAGCCAATCCTTTCTCATAGGGTAGTTAGGACACCCCAGAACACCAACCACAACTTCTCCATCCTTTATCAGTGATAAAGATACAGCATACTGATCACAGTTTAGTGCCCAAAATCTTCCAGAAGGACATCCAACTGAGTTGCAGTGACTAATGATTTCAAGAACCTCTGATGTTCCAAGAGGTGATTCTGGGGCTTCAACTCCAAATTGAGGTGCTTTAGCTAAACATTCATTCACAGTTTTTGCCACAGTTTCTAGTAGTTCAGATGAATTAGTGTTGGAGAGAGTATGAACATCCTCTTCAGCTAGAATAGAGATATTATCATCCCTTAAACATGTAGATAATATCCAGCTGATAATTGCTTTGACACTCCAACCTATAGAAATAGTATGTTACAATTCAATTTCAATCATTAATTGTAAGTATGGATATAAATTGATTAAGTTCACCAATATTTTGCTTTCCTCTTTCGTAAGTAGAATATTTAAGTATTCATTTTGATTATTAGATCCTTTTTGCATCAGAAAATGTTTGTCCTCTTGTGTCACTTCAAAACAATATCCAAGAAGCCACTTGTCATGATTTGACTGGATATCAAACCAACTTAGGCACATTTATAATTCCATATTTGGTAGAAAAGTTGTGTTTGATGAGGTCCCTGCACTTTCATGCAGTAGACACTAGACACCCCTACACTACTCTGAAGTTGTTGCAATCTAACACAATAATCAACTCACAATTCTATATTGAATTGATTTAACTTATAGTTTTATATAAAATCAGTTTCAATTTCATTTTATCGTTTATTTTAGAAATTGTTTATACATAAACACTTATATGATAAGCGCTTAATTAAGTTGTTTATAGGGTTTGAATTCATATGGCTAAGATAAAAAAGTTAACTCACTGGCTTATTGAAACAAAAATCACACACACAACACAAACAAGACACAAAATTTCACAGTTCAGGAACATTCACCTGCAATTGTGACTGAAGAACTACAATCCTTGGAATTGTTACTAGTCTTGGAAATCAAAGTGTCTTGCACTTTCTGGCTTAGAGAACAAGCCATCTGCACTGCTCTGACAGCAACATCCAATTCTTTGGAATATTCCTCTAGCTGTGAGACAACATCAACCATTTGTCTTTCTTCCTCCATCAAGTGAGAAGAATAAATTTGTTCGAAATTCGACACGGAAGCAATGTGGCTTGATGAGAGGTTCTTATGATTGAAGGACAAGAAACATGAACTGGTTGCTGCTTCTAAATGGCTGAATGTGAAGTAGTCAGGTTTCTTTACATGTCTCAAAATATGTGGTATGGTTGCACTAAATATGGAACTATATAAAGGCATGTTAAGTACACAACAAGTTATTGGTTTTTTTATAAGAGGGAATAGAAAATTGGGATATGGGATTATCAATTACAATAATGACATTGATAAGTCTAATGAGAGTATCATTATTTATAGAACTGAGTTTCCTAGCAAATACAACCATTTTTCACTTCATGTCTTTTTCATCAGTAAGAGTAAAATGCACTAAGACAGAAATTCATTTATTTTTAAAATTTTTACTGATTGATTGATGTTGTAGTCAGGTGGAGGAAAAAAGTTCCAAGTATATGAGTAATGTTTTGCTATTTGAGACTTGGGTTTATTATTTATATATGAAATACAAACTTTCTCCTAAACTTGACTACGTACATTTAATTCATGAAGTACGTACTTCATCCTCTTTTTTGGACAACTACATACATATTTCATTCTTGCAACTCATTTAATATACTTATACGGTTCACATGTGTAAGATTTGAGTCATCATGAGCTAATCATCAATAAGATGGATTTTGATTCTCTGTTGTAACTTTGTAATGCAGTTTCAGCAATCAGTTGTCCAATCAACATAAGCAGATATATTCAAATCTATTTTTCATTCATAACATTAATCATAACTCAATCTGAATGATCATTCTATTTTTGCCGGCAATCGGAAATTACCGATTTGGGGGCCAAATAAGTCAATAATAATGGCTGATGACAAATTCACAATAACCACCACTGAAGCATATATAGGCAAATATAAACTTTATCAACGTATATCCAAATACAAGATTTAGATGTGTGAACGTTTGAAAATTTCATGCATGTAACTTCAAATATAGGTTCCAAGTAAGATCAAATTTTTAATTTTTTCGGTAGTTCTAAATTTTTTTTTCTTCTAATAAATTAAATTTGATTTAAAATTATGAGAAATGCTAGCAAGTGTTATTATACACACACTTCATAATTACCTGTACATATGATAGGTGTTTGATTGAAACATATTAATGTTTATAAGTTTATGATTTGAGACACATTTAAGGATGAATTGCGTGCACGGGTGTGAATGTGTGATATCTGCTGCCGAAAGTTAACAAAAATAATGAAGAGACATTCAGGGGATAAAGTAATTGGATGACAACTTGACGATTCTTAAACGCTGCTCCTTTTTTGTTTTATTCCTTATGACGTGAAGCATATCAAAGTATGATCTCATCAACTCCGTTGCTTATTAAGAATAATTATTTTGAGTCAAAGTTATAAGAGAAAATCTTTATTATTTAACCTTATAATATTTTAATAACTTGTGATTTTCTTCACTTTTAACAATTTCTTGCAACATTTACAAATTTTAATCATTACTTTAAAAAGTATTAATGACAATATTAAAATATCTGAGATAAAAAAAACTTTGAATATACATTCTTTGTCACATATTGTGCCTTTAATGTGTTAAATATTAGAAATAACAAAATGAATATACCTACTGAACTTATGGAAAATGCTCTATAAATAAGCATATTGTGTTGGGTATTCATATTAATCTCTGTTAACCTTTGGGCTAGTCGAAAATAGTTTCTATGACTTTACGTCACCCTTCTGTCTATCAAGCCTTGAATTATGGGAAGTATTTGAATAGATCATCCATATGTGTAGTTTTAATTTTGTTAGCAATTTCATAAGTCATATGAAATCGGGTGACTCAATTTAGTAATATAAGAATTTGAATTCATCTTTTTAATAAGAATTTACTGATACAGGACCCTGCTGCTCAAGAGCCGAGCCTTCTGCTCTGGACCCGAGCCTTCTGCTCTGGACCCGAGCCTTCTGCTCTGGACCCGAGCCTTCTGCTCTGGACCCGAGCCTTCTGCTCTGGACCCGAGCCTGCTGCTCTGGACCCGAGCCTGCTGCTCTGGACCCGAGCATGCTCCTCTGGACCCGAGCATGCTCCTCTGGACCCGAGCCTGCTGCTCCGGACCCGAGCCTGCTCCTCTGGACCCGAGCCTGCTGCTATGGACCCGAGCCTGCTCTTCTAGACCCGAGCCTGCTGCTATGGACCCTAGCCTGCTGCTCTGGAC
>JBBPBR010000003.1:12557447-12569395 GCA_037974775.1 Cicer pinnatifidum | reverse complement strand
TATTAATAAAATTAAATAAAATACATTAAATTTAATAATGAAAAATAATTTAATATATTTTATTTAATTTTATTAATATAATTTACTTTATTATTATTATTATTATTTATTATATTTGGAGAAAAAAACATGAGGGAATAGTTAATAAAATAGAATTAAGTTGTTAATTTATGTGCATTGTTAAAATAATATAACACATTATTATTTTGGCTTATCTATTCAACGACATGTATTTTTTTTATTAAATATATTTTATTTAATTTTATTAATATAATTTTGTTTTTTAAAAAAATTTATTATTTTTTATTTTTTAAATTAACAATTATTTCTTTGTTAAAATAAAAAATAAAAAAATTAAAAGGTTATAGATGGTCGCATCTCTGTGACATATTCCAGAAAAAAAAAAAATCATCTTTCAAATGGTTGCAGGGCGGAGATGCGACATTGAAAAAAATAGTACATTTTAGTATAAAAAATCGACTATTCTAAATCTACTCTTAAAAATTAGAATTATAAAGTTGGCAAAATAATTAATCATTTTGATTTATAATATCCTTCTTTTCATTTGTATTATCTAATTAATATTATTTATATAATATTTTTATTATATATTTATTACATCGATAATTTATTAATACTTAACAAAAAATAATTTAATAAATTTCTTTTTTATGTTTATACAATTTTTATATAAAATGATCAAATAGTTCAATTATTTTAAGATAAAAAATATAATTTATATGGAAGATGATTAATTTTACTATTAAAAAAATAGAAAAAAAAAACAAGAAGTTTGTATTTATTATCTTTTAATTAATTTAACTATGATTAACTTTTAATATTCGTGATATGTTTGTGAAATAGTCCCGAAACGTTCTTGAATTTATATACATTTGTGCGCTTAAAAACAAATGTGAGATCTATGAAACAGCTACGAATAAAACCATGTCAGAGGTACCACTGAACAAAAGATCCAATATGTCCGTACACACCGTTCTTGACCTCTTTGTATGTCCCAACAATAACGTGGCAGTAAATATCTGACCGCACCAAGACAGGGTCAAGACCGTCAAATCACCCCAAAACAACCAAACCACTCCCAGTGGCAATACTCGTAATTTTATGTTATAACACGGGTAGTTTAAACAACCTTAGTCTATATATAACCAAACGTCAACACAACACAAGACAACTCAAGCTAGCATATTATTCTGTTTTTGGATCTAAGTTAACTCCACTCCTCTTTTGTTCTTCACTAAGCAGAGAAAACACACAAAGAAAAAGATGGGAGGTGCAAGAAGTAATGGAATGTTGAAGGGTGGAAGAAGCATCCCACAGAGATGTTCAAGGCGTCCAATTCCAAAACGAGGACAAGTGAAAGTTGGAATAGTAGTTGGTCTCGCCAACTCTGTTGCTTCCATTTTCTCTCGTGGTAGGACTAGTCCTAGGGGGTGTCCTCAGTAATTCAGAGGAACACAGTTTTGATCATCATTTTCTATTTTGTATAAATTAGGCCTTTTTTATTTTATTTTATTTTATTTTAATTCCTTTTTGTTCTGTTCATATGTAAAAATCTCTTGCTTTTGTTGCTAATGAATCCGTTTGGTTCTAAGTAATAGATCACAACTATGTGAGGTGCAGTTAAAACTTGAATTTTAGCGTCTATTTCCAACTTTGCATCATACGGCATGTAGGAATCTGAAATTGAATAGCACGGTACAATGTTTGGATTGTTGATGAGATTCACAAAATTATAATCAACCAAAATATAAAACTATTGTTTTGTAGATTTTTATTTATCTTGGAACACAGTAAATATCACCTTAAATAAATTTATATGATTACAGAACACTAAATCTAAATACGGACAAAACATTAAATTTCACAATATCAATTTTATTGAGTTACGATATTTTGTAGTTTTTTAATTGGAATATCATTGCAACTTTTTCGAATTTTCCATTAATCTAATTATACACAATCCAAACATACACAAAGTATAACACTATTTCGCATAGTTTCTTAACAAAAAATATTTACATGGTTGTGCAATTTTTAGTTTGCACTGTAATTTATTAAACTCTATCACTCTCTTCAAATTGATTATAAATTATTGAAATCTATTAAAAAATATTTAAACTATTTCTCAATCTAACAATTTAGTCTCTCTCTTTTTTATTTATTTATATTTTTTTTGTTCATTGACTATTTTTCTAATTTTCTTTTATAATTTTAAGTTGCAATCAGAGTTGCAGATGATACTATTGTGATTGTGTGCGTTGCGATTGTTGTAATATGTATAGCACTGCAATTGAAATACTAAATTAGTATAACATGACGTGGACTGCAATTTTAAATTATATATTATATTATGAAAATAAATCAATATAATTCATAAAATATCATAATAAACAATTTACTTCATGAATTAAATGAGTGAGCCAATGATTACATAAAAAGAAAAAACCAATTAAATCACTATGCCAATAATCTTTACTTCTCACATTTATATTTGTTGTGAAAAACGAAGATCAAATGAGTAATTAAATCAAGATCGTTTTTTATTTTTGTCCAAAAAAAAGAAACGCAGAATAATTGAAACAGAAAACGCAGATTGATCAACAGAATATTCAGAATGTTCTCCGTTTTCTGACTGAAACGGAGAATGATCAATTTTAAGCAAAATTTAAAATTTGTAATGTTAAAATGAACACACACTTGTTAACTCAGTTCAGAGATTAACTCATACGTTTGGGGGACTGGATCTGATTTGAATTATCACTTATAATGAGATGAAAACGTTTACAATGATAGAGTTTTAATGTTGACATATTTTCAGTGAGTAATTAAATCAAGATCGTTTTTTATTTTTGTCCAAGAAAAAAAAACGCAGAATGATTGAAACAGAAAACGCAGATTGATCAGCAGAATATTCAGAACGTTCTCCGTTTTCTGACTGAAACGGAGAATGATCAATTTTAAGCAAAATTTAAAACTTGTAATGCTAAAATGAACATACACACTTGTTAACTCAGTTCAGAGATTAACTCATACGTTTGGGAGACTGAATCTGATTTGAATTATCACTTATAATGAGATGAAAACGTTTACAATGATAGAGTTTTAATGCTAACATATTTTCAGCAACTTGTAAAATCTGCAGTTTGCAATCTATCTTCTCTCTTCTCTCCCTATTTTGTAAGCCTTGCTTTTATATGCAATTAGTTTATAGTTTTGGAGTAACAAACTAACTAACTAAAAAACAGTTACAAGTAGTTATAGCTAACTAACTAATTGCCCAAAATTGTTTTCCTTCTTAATTTGAGTACCACTTTTAACAATTCTCCACCTTGGTACCAAATGAGACGCTTCAGCTTGTGATTCTTCAAATCAGATTCTCTTAGTCCTTGATCTCAGATTATGGGTTTGATTTTCTGCATATCCAAACAATGTTTGAATTTGCTAAGTTTGACAGGTTTTTTAAACCTTAAACATGTCTGCAGGATTATCACTTGTGCGCACCTTTACCACATGTATCTCACCCTTTTCAATGACAACTATGATGAAGTGAAGTCTGATGTCTATATGCTTGGTTCTTTCACAATACATTTGATTTTTACTCAAGTGAATAGCACTTTGGCTGTCACAATTTATGCACACAGGTTCTTGCTTGACTCCCAGTTCTGTGATTAATCCTTTTAGCCAAATTCTTTCTTTCAATGCTTCAGTAAGGGCATCATATTGGGTAACTGTGATGTTATAATATGATACTATTTACTTAAATATTTTGATATATCGTAATGTAGGGATGGCAATTAGACCCAGACCCAGTGGGTACCCGCAAAAAAAACCCACAATGGGTAGGATAAAAACCCGCATAATGGGTATGGGCACGGGGATGGGTAATTACCCGCAAAATTAAGCGGGTATGGGTACGGGTACGGGTACTATAGTACCCACCCCGCACCCGCACTTATATAAATATATTATTTATTTATTATATTAATATTTAGTTTAATTAATTATTTTCCTTTATATTTTAATATCTATTAATATCATTGGACCATTACAATATTTATAATCAAATCAAAAGATAAACATTTGCAAACTTTTTAAGAATTTGATTATGATTAATAGTTAAATAATTGTGACTTTATAACTAAGAATTATATCTTATTAATTGTGTCTTTATAATTATACTTGCAACTTATAAATTGTTTTTACTGATCTCAAATAATATTGTCGTAAGACTTGCAACTTCATAAAATATTATTATGGATATTTGAATGTGTATTATAACGAGTGTTCACTTGAAATGTTTTGAGTTAGAAAATATTTTGGTTTATAATATTTTATGATTTAATTTATGATATATGGATAATTTTTAAATGGATAAATACCACATATAGTCTCTTAACTTAATTTCAGTTAACGTTTTAGTCTTTTATCTTTTTCTTTCCCCCGATCTGATCCTTTATTTTGATTTTAAGTGACAATTTGATTTTTTTATATTTTAAAATGTCAACAATTTTATCCTTATTTTATGCAAAATTTCAAAAAATTCATCAAAAATTTTAAACAAAACACATAAAATTAATTATCATCCTAACTATAATGCTATTTCATCAAATTTATAACTTAAATCTTTAAATAAACTCATATTTTTATCTCTAACAACATCAAATAAAGAATGACAAATATGAGTTTATTTGAAGATTTGAGTTACAAATTTGATAAAGTTTATTTTATATTAAAGAATATAACTAAATTTATGAGTTTTGTTTGAAAATTTTGATGAATTTTTGTAAAAAAAAGGATAACATTGTTAACATTTAAAAAAAAAAGATTAAATTGTCACTTAAAATTAAAATAAAGGACAAAATCGGGAAAAAAAAAGATAAAGGACTAAAACGTTAACTGAAATTAAATTAAGGGACTATAAGTGGTATTTATCCTTTTTAAATTTAATCACAAAATAATATTTATTTATCGATTTATTTTAGTTAAAGTGTGGGTAATGGGTACGGGTACGGGCACTTAGGTACCCAGAGGGTAAGGGTACGGGTATTAAAGTTGATGCCCATGAGGGTACGGGCACCGGTATGAGTATTTTTTTAAACTGCGGGTATGGGTACGGGTACTATAGTACCCTACCCAAACCCTACCCATTGCCATCCCTATCGTAATGTGATTATGATATGGTCTATGATGATTGTTTGCGTATTCTTCTTACTTATATTATACTATTAACATGCTTTCAAAACTCACCTCCTTCGTTGTTTGTGTTTGACTGGTTTGGCCATGCGTCTGTGAAATCGTAGTTATTACATGTTAATTAGTCTTGAAGTTCAAGTTTGGGAGAAGTCCGTTATGATAGGTGATACCAGGAATGAGAGTCATAAGTTGTATTTTATTTATATAATTAGAAACAACTCTTTTATGAAAACCCTATTGTTTTATAAGAGGAAAAGTTTAAATTGCTTCTTTAGAATTTTGAAAAATGTGACATCCTAAATTTGTTATAAATGTTTTATTTAAAAAAAAAAAAAATTCTTTATCCGTTGTGAATTAAAGTTTAAAAAATTCTTATATAAATTAATATGTATTATTTTGGGAGTTTAGGGTGTCACAACTTGTATCTCCATGCTTTTGGAAACGACTATGTCATGAGTATTGTTCTTAGAGGTGCTTGACATTGTTGGTACAGACACCGGTGATTTACACATTAGGACTGGTTCACATGGAGTACATGTCCCACACTTGTCTATGCAACTCGGAGGATGAAACCACAAAGACTTCTGATTTGTCTTGTCATATCGCCCTTTGTCATTTTGCCTCCTTCAAAAATATCTCATTTAGTCATAATATTTAGTTAATTGAACTATAATCACCATATTTCTTTTTATTAATTACATAATTTTATTATGAATCACACAAATATGTCTTGCGACACCCTGAATCCAAAATAAAATATATAATAATTTATATTATATTTCTATAAAATTTGCAGCGGATAAATAAAAATTTGTTTTCAAGAAAATAAAAATTTTATTTTCAATTTAGGATATCACGTTTCTCAAAAGTCACAATGAACACTTTAAACTTCTTTACTCCTATAAAATACTGCAATCTCAATAAGCTTGATTTAAGTATAATTATTTGATTTAATTTTAAAAACTTACTAGTACTTGTAAGGTTTTCATACACAAAGTCATTTCAAATTAAATAAGTAAAATACAAATTACAATCCTTATTCCCGGTACTACCTATCAGAGCAGGGTTCCTCCCAAACTTATACTTCAAGCCTCATTAACTTGTAACACCTGCGATTTCGCAAACACAAGGCCAAGCCAGTCAAACACAAACATCGAAGAGTGTGAGTTTTGAAATCATGTTAATAGTATAATATAAGTAAGGAGAACACACAATTAATCATAAATAAACTATATCACTATACAAACATTCTTCAAGGAAAAACATAACATTATAAAGTCAAAACCACTAAAGGAAAATCAATACATTTCACTATAACATCGAATCATCTAAGAAAGTTATTATCACTTTTGAAACACAACAAAACAATCACAAGGAAATGCAATGATATGCATGAGCTTATACTCTACTTCACAATGTGGTACCATTCTAACTTTGAAGTACTTGGTTAGGAGACTTGATACTATGCAATCATCTCGGTGAGTGGAAAATTCAAATTGGCTTTGTCCATATAGATCTCCTCAACTCAACCTGAGACACATATACGCGACAATCAAGGTAAACGTGTGTTGCATGGTAGCTCCTGACATTTAGAGTGCTACCTCCAAGTCATCTAGGAATTTCTCACCTGAATACCTTTAGGCTCAAAAGCAGACCGCCACGATCAGGCTCATTCAGTTGTACTTCTCCAAAATCACTAGACTTGTCAGGCCCTACTTATATGATGACAAACTAATCTCCAGTTCACAAATCCTCAATAATTATTTTCTCCCCTTGTTGGCCTATGGTACTCCATTAAGAGCGTCATCTCAAACACAAATTAAAATCACAACTATTTCATCAACTATAGAGTTACTTCAATGTTCTCATCACAATTTATAACATCAATATCATTAATTACACATCATCACATAAACTCATCACAATTTTATAATATCACTATCATCAACCATACATTATCGCATAGACGTATCATAAATTTATAACATCATTATTATTAATTATACATCATCATAATCACATAAACTTATCAAAATGCATCCACCTTTTATTATCATATTATCTAAATCTGTCTTATCAAGTGACAAATGGGCTTGAGCCATGTGTTTAAAGGATTTAAATCCCTTATTGTGTTAGTAAAATAAAATAAAAGATTAAGAAAAGGAGCTTCTAGCCCCTGCCGTAAAACCAACCAAGAGGAAACCAACAGCAACCCTATTGTTTAGCATCGATGAACGATAACTATTCCAGAAAACTTTCTCCATCTTCGCTCAAATTTGAGTATGTTATTTCATTCATTTAACTAGATTTTTAACAACCTGGATTTCCCTCTAAAATATCCGACTTCTCCTTTTGTAGAATTCGTTATTTTGCACCATTCTCCTTCATCGTAAGTCCGATTTGAGTGAAATCAATGCCAAAACAATCTTGTGAAAAGTAGATATATTATCCTCTAACTGGTAAATTAATTAATGTACAAAATGAAAATTGTGAGATTAAAATATGGGATATAAATACTTATAAGGTATTGATTGATTAATTAAATCTGTGGTATTTTATATTATTGTGATATTTGATTTAATTACATTAAATGTGTGGCATTTGATATTATTGTGATATTTGATTTAATTTTGTTAAATGTATGACCTTTGATATTGTTGTGATATTTGATTTAATTTCGTTAAGTATATGATATTTGATATTATTGTGATACGGGATGCCAAATGAATTTGGTGCATATGTTTGATTAGATGAGTTTATGTGATATGATAATAAAAGGTGAATTCATTTTGATAAGTTTATGTGATTATGATGATGTATAATTGATGATAGTGATGCTATAAAATTGTGATGAGTTTATATGATGAGATATGATTAATGATTATGATGTTGTGAATTTGTGATGAAAATATTAAAGTAACCCCATAGTTGGTGAAATAGTGGCGATTCCAATTGTGTTTAAGATAACGGTCTTTATGGAGTATCATATGTCAACGAGGGGATAACATAAATATCGAGAATTTGTGAAGTGAAGATTATTTTTTCATCGTATAGGTAGGGCCTGACAAGCCTAGTGATTCCGGGGAAGTACAATTGAATGAGACTGATCGTGGCGGTCTGCTGTTGAGCCTTAAGGCAATATTGTTAGATCTTAGAGGTATTTGGGTGGGGATTTTCTAGGTGACTTGGAGGTATCACTCCAAATGTCGGGAGATACCATGCAACACACATTTAAGTTTGTGAGAAACTTCGCTCTGATAGGTGATACCAATAATTATGAGTTGTAATTTAGATTTTACTTATGTAATTACAAATAACTTTTTATATGAAAACCTTAGTACTAGTAAGTTTTTGGAATTAAAGTAAGTAATTATACTTACAACAAACTTATTGAGATTACACTATTTTATAGGAGAAAAAAAAAGTAAAATCCTTTTGATTTTTGAGTAATGTTGTAACACGCTAAATTTTATAATAACAATTTTATTAGTTAAATACGATTTTAAATAATTAATTTGATGTTAAAATTATTTTAGAATATATGATGATAAATTTTCTAACTAATTTTATTATATAAGTGCTTTCTATGATGTGCTAGTTTTATAAATATTAGATTAAATGAGCGATATAAATAATAAATATTATATTTTATTATTTGATATATTTTTTATAAAAATAATAGTATTTTAGTGTAATATATATTTTAAAGAAAAAGATTTTATGCGATTTTACATGTATATACGCGTAACCAATTAATGTAATATTTTTTTGTGCGTTTGACTGATGTTAAGTATGTAAGTAGTTATATTTCAATTATTTATAACTATTTTCTATTTTTAGTTTTTAGTTTTTATTTTTATTTTTTTTAATAAATTATCTTGAGATAGAATTGATATTGTGTTTGATTTCCTTTATTTTTATATACTTGTTATGACTTTATGATTTGATATATATATTTATTAAGATTTAGTAATTAATATAAAGTGTTGATGTTATATTTATTTATTTTATAATTTCGAGTATTTTCTAATTTAAAAATAAGTATTATTATAGGGATTATTTTGAATATTAAGGTTTTGATTATTAATGTATTTTAAAAGATTAATTACATTAATTACTTCATTTTATTAAATATTACTTTTGAAATATTAGTAATGCGTTGGTAATTAAATTATGTTTAAAAAAAAAGTGTTAAAAAAATAGATTTGATAATTGTTTGTTTTACTTAAAAATAAAATATAAATAAATAGAAGAAATAAGTAAATAACAAGAAATCGTCTAAATAAGGTAAAGGGTGAGAGAGCGTTTGAACTCATGAACATAATATATTGTGAGATGAACGGGAAAACTGTATTTCCCAACAATTCATCAGGGGCTCACTACGTACATCAGTAGTCCTTTGAGAGATAAATTAATTAATGTTAAAATAGAAATGTTTATAAGATGTTGATTGATTTAATTTTGAATAATTGTGTGGTATTTGATATTTGGTATTGTTGTGATGTTGGATATATATTGAATGAGATTATGTGCATATGTTTGATTAAACGAATTTATGTGATGTGATGATAAAAGATGGATGCATTGTATGACATATGTTTATGTGATGATAATGATGATTTTGATTGATGATAGTGATGTTATGAAATTGTGATGAGTTTATATGATGATCATGATTACGTATGATTAATGATGTTATAAAATCATGATGAGAATATTGAAGTACCTCATGGTTGATGAGATAGTGATGATTCCTAAAAATGATGCTCTTAATGGAGTAGTCTAAGCTAACGATGGGAGAAAATATATTGAGAATTTGTGAAGTGGAGATTATTTTGTCATCATATAGGTAGGGTCTGACAAGCCTAGTGATTCTGAGGAAGTACAATTGAATGAATCTAATCGTGACGGTCTGCTGTTGACTCTTAAGGCAAAATTGTTAGATCTTGGAGGTATTCGAGTGGCGAATTCCTAGGTGACTTGGAGGTAGCACTCCAAATTACAGGAGCTACCACACAACACAAGTTTACCTCGATTGTCACGTATCTTTGTCTCGGGTTGAGCTGAGGGGATCTATGAGTACAGGGGCAATTTGAATTGTCCGTCCACCGGGATGGTGGCATAATATCAAGCCTCATAACCAAGTACTTCAGAATTAGAATGGTACCACATTGTGAAGTAGAGCTTAAGCTCATACATAGCATTGCATTTTCTTGGAATTGTTTTGTTGTGATTGGTGTATTTCAAAAGCGATTATAATTTTCTTAGATGGTTTGATGCTATAGTGAAATTTATCGATTTTCTTTGAGTGGGTTTGACTTTATAATGTTATGTTTTTCCTTGAAGAATGTTTGTGTAATGATACATTTTATTTATGATTAATTGCGTGTTCTTCTTATTTATATTTTACTATTAACATGATTTCAAAACTCACCTCCTTCGTTGTTTGTGTTTGACTGGCTTGGCCCTGCGTTTGGGAAATCGCAGTTGTTACATGTTAATGAGTCTTGAAGTTCAAGTTTGGGAGGAACCCCGCTCTGATAGGTGATACCGATAATAAGAGTTCTAATTTGTATTTTCTTACTTAATTTGAAATGAATTTTTGTATGAAAACCTTAGAAGTACTAGTTAGTTTTTAGAATTAAATCAAGTAATTATACTTAAAGCAAGCATATCTAGATTGCACTATTTTAATAATAAAAAAAAATTAACTTTAAAGTGTTCTATTTTATTTTTGAGAAACATGATATCCTAAATTAAAAATAAAAGTTTTTATTTTATTCGAAATAAATTTCATTTATCCGCGGCAAATTTTATAGAATATTATATAAATTATTATATATATTATTTTGGGGTTTAGGGTGTAAAAATGAGGATGGTGGCATAGTATCAAGCCTCATAACTAAGTACTTCAGAGTTAGAATGGTACCACATTGTGAAGTAGAGTCTAAGCTCATGCATAACATTGCATTTTATTGTGATTAATATGTATCGTGTGTAGTGATAATTTATGTTAGACGATTTGATATTATAGTGAAATTCATTGATTTTTCTTGAATGATTTTAACTTTTTAAGGTGATATTTTCTTGGTGGAATGTCTGTGTAATGATACAGTTCTATTATGATTGTTTGCGTGTTCTTCTTATTTGTATTATACTTTCATCATGATTTCGAAACTCACCTCCTTCGTTGTTTGTGTTTGACTGACTTGGCCATAGGTTTGTGAAATCGCAATTGTTACAGGTCAATGAATTTTGAAGTTCAAGTTTGGGAGGAACCACACTCTGGTAGGTGACACCGGAAATAAGGATTTAATTTGTATTTTACTTATTTAATTTGAAACAAACTTTTGTATGAAAATCTTAGAAGTACTAGTTAGTTTTTAAATTAAATCAAATAATAATACTTAAATCAAGCTTATTGAGATTACTCTAATTTTTTGGAGAAAATAAATTTAAAGAGTTCTTTTTGATTTTTGAGAAACATGATATTCTATATTAAAAATAAAAGTTTTTATTTTCTTGAAAACATATTTTTATTTATTTACTGCAAATTTTATAGAAATATAATATAAATTATTATATATATTATTTTAGGATTTAGAGTGTCACAAATAACTGACAGAAGAAAACAACTGGTGTTGTATAAATATATAACAATTTTCACCAATTAAAATTTATGAATATACAAAAAAAAAAAGGTATATAACTTAGTCTTATAAAAACAGTCAAAA
>JBBPBR010000003.1:12521736-12532921 GCA_037974775.1 Cicer pinnatifidum | reverse complement strand
GTCAGTCTTTTTAGAGTTTTTTTTATTCAAATTTGACAGAAGAAAAATAAATAAAAAATCGTAAAATAAGCTGTTTTTATTTATTTTTTAAATGTAACACAATTACACTATTCTAGTTTTACTTTTTTTTTTTACTTACAAATTAATATTGTGTACGTATAACTTCCAAGTCATTAACATATTTCACTATGTGTTAATTATAGTAGTTAATAACAACAATTTGTAAATTAATATTGTGTTCCCTCATTTATTTATTTTTAATCTATAATTTTTTTTAAAATGATACTTAATTTCAGACGAAATTTTTTGATGATGTAGGTACTAAAAAACACTACAATATTTTTGAGTTGTGGCAACAATAAAAAAGTACGGTGTAAATCAAAAAATGTGTGACCTAAAAATTAGGCAACGGTTTACAAAGTGTGGCGTAGGTGGTCATGACCTATTCTTTAAGGCAAAGGTTTTTTACTTTTGCCCACGAATTCTAAAAAATCGTTGGTGAATACACTCCAAGAGGTCACAGTTTGTTTGAATGTTTCATGCCATGATTTTATCAACTAGTTTTGCTAACATTTTATAAATGTTGCAATATACAATTAAACCACAGTTTTATGTATATTACTTATGTTTCAGACAACACATTTATAACGTTGTCAAAAGCATAGGCAACATTTTTTTGTCTAAGGCAATAGATTTATATGTGTTGCATAAAACTTTATACCACAATTATTGAAACGTTGGTAACAACTTTAGCCCAAAAAAATTTAAATGTTGTCTATTTGTTTAGGCCACAGTGATGAAAATGTCTTAAACCACACTTTTTATGTGTTGTCTATACTTTTTGACCATAAACATTCAATTTCTTTAGTCTATATTTTTCTATTTGTTGCCTATATGTTTATCATGCACTTTCATTTTTTAGGCAAACATTGATAATTAATCATTATTGCTTGTAATCCATAATTAAACATTAAATAATTGTTATTGAATAAAACACAAAAGAATTAAACATAATCAAATCTTAATTAAAGTATATATTACGAAGAAAAACAATTGTCTTATCAAAATATTGTAACACAAATATTACTAGAAATCCAAAAAAAAAAAAATCAATACACGATTAGATCAAATGTTATCAAAGTTGTGAAAACCAACAAGTTTTTTATTCTAATGCAACAATCAAAATTTGCATTGCCAAAAAACAATCAAATCTTCGATACATTCAACTAGCTTTATGTATCTTGGTTATGATCTTCAAGTCCAACCTGAAAAGTTATTATATTAATATAAATAAAAGGAAAAATATAAAATTATAGTTATGAATATTAAAAAAAATAAATCACAATTTTTTATCGCAACAACAAAATTAGTGTTTTAATGCAAAGGAACTAATATGTTAGAATGTTTATATATATTGAATCTAGGAGAAATCAATCATATTCAAGTACCAACAACTAATTAATCTTTGCCAATGTTGTTTTATGTAACTAGTCATAGGTAATTTTAGACTAGATCAACTATGCATTATCTAAACTTACATTATTTAGGTATGTTAAACTACCTATTGCAAGAAAAGACTAGCAACATATCACAAGTACTAAATACCAACAATTTATAAGTCTACAAGATACTTAATCATAGCAATCAATCAACTTAATTATCTCATAGTTAAGTAAGTCAAACTAATATAGTTATACCTTTTCAGGAACATCGATTGATGTAGAAGAATGGAGTGTCGCACTATTTGCAATACCTAATGCATGTCTCATCATGTTGTCAACAACAATTTCACTTAAACTTGGGTTTTGTTACTTCAACACACATTTTAGAAGTTTCTCATATGCTTCCATCTTTTTCTTTGTAAATAACTCATATTCTTCCATCCCTTCCTTCATGCTACTAACTTCACCTTCATAATGTTTCTTAATGTTAGCAATTTCTTCTTCTTCTTTTTTTTTTTTTTTTAACATTGTTGGTGTAGCTGTTCTTCCATAATACTAGGATTTTCTTTAGTTCTTGCAGTTTGTGGTTAAGGCTTTTGGGAGAGGAACTCATGTAATTTTTGAGGAAATTATTTAGGAAATTAGGTTGTAGCAAAAATTAGTTTTGTTTAGCCAATATTTTTATTTATTTTATCCCACAGTTATGTATTTTGGTTTAAACATGGTACATACAACATTTTTTTATACTAAGTCCACGTTTATAATATGTTGCTATAAAATATTCACATACAATAGTGTTATCTAAATCGGCCATGCTTTTTAATCCGTACCTTAAAAACGAATATGCAACGGTTTTATTTTAACAACCCAAAAAATATATTTTTATGTATGTTATAAATAACACTTGAAAAACTGTTGTCTATTCTCGTTTTTAGCCACAGATTTTTTGCTATTGTCAAGATTAGTATGGCCAAAAGTTAAAAATATTGTAGTAAAAATGAAGGAATTTTTGTTTTTGCTAATCATCAAGTTAGTGAGCTTTTTTCCATTAAACATTTATCATCTATAACGTGAAATAGTCTTAATAGTAACTTAAGAGATGAATTGCTAAAAATAATTGTAAAGGAGACATGTCAATTGGAAATGATACTAAGAGTACTCTTGATAGACAATTGTCATCGTTACATTACATACCTTACTGTTTTAATGGAGAAAATTAAAATAGAAGATAGATAGTTATTTTATTCAAAAGAATTAAAAAAAAATAAAAATTTGTTTTGTTTGTTAAAATTAAACTATAAACTATTTGATAGTTGAAAAACTAACTTATAATTGAAAAGTTAGCTTATAGTTAATGACTTATAACTGAAAAATTAGTCAATTAAAATTAATTAAATTATTCAATAACTTTAGCTTTGTAAATATAAAATAACATAAAAATACATAACTAATTAATTTTTAAAAACAAAAAATGTTGATGAAATATATATTCAGTTGGAAAAATCATATTTTGTAGAAAAAAAATCATTACAGACTAATGAACTGATAGAATACATTATAGACCCAATGTTTTTATCATTTCTTTATAATTGGAGAATTTGGTTGGTAACCAAATAGTGATAAAAATTCCAATAATAAATTCAACATGGTTTTACTTATAAACATGCTTTAAGTGGAAGAGATACACCGGAAAGGAAACAACGCGTTTATATATTTCATCTTAATTGGTGTGTATGTATTTTTACTATAATTGATTGATTCAGAGAAGCCATGAGTACTATAATATGTGCCTAAAAGAAGATAATTACGTCACCTAGAAGAAGAAGATATGAACGTTGTTGTCCAGTGGGTTAGTGAGACAATTATTTTCTAAACATTAGAAAAATAATAAATTTTAAAATAATAAAAGTTATAAATAGAGTAAAATATAAGAAGCTATAAATTATAAATTCAAATGTTATTTAAAAAAAAAATATATCAAAATAAGTTATAAGTTGGTGATATAAACTTGTTTATTAAACACATCTCATTACTATGTTTGATAATATTAATAAATTAGTTTATAATTTGTCAAATTAATTTATAAATTTGTTTGATCAAATTTGATGTGTGTAGTTTGTTTTTTTAGATGTTATTTTAACTAATGTTTAAAATCGCGGATGTCCACTCAATTTGGGTGAGGAAGTCCACACTTTAGTTGTATATAGGTGTGAGTGCAAGTTTTACTTTGAAATTAAAACTCTAAATCAAGTTTGAAGGGGTTGATATTCACCCCACATTAATATTATTGTTATTTTTAAATTATATATATATATATATATATATTAATATTTAATATATTTAATTTTTTTAAATATAAAAATTTATAATTTTTTTATATAAAAAAATATAATCTTAATATTTTTAAATTTTATTGTTATATAATAATAATTATTTAATTAGATTGATTATAATAAATATAATTTTATTATTTTATTTATATAATTAATTGATGCGGATGAGGAATCTGAACTCCATCGTAGTAGAGAATGTAAACTTAAATCTCGATAAAAGAAAATGGAGGTGAAGATAGATTTTTCGGACCAATCGGTTTTTTTCCAATCAATTAGTGTCACTGTGTGAAGGAGACAACATCTTTCTCATCCCATTACCTGTCTACTTTCATTTATAATTTACTATTTTAATATTATTTTCATTTTATCCTTTTCTTAAAACAAATAACTGTGTCACCACTCACCCACGTTCTCGTCGCCTTCTTTTGTTTCTATTTTTATTAAATGTTATTATTTTTATTCCGGGCTGTTTTAATTTTCTCCTTTATCATCATACAATTGACAATACATAACATAGATAGTACAAATGGTGTTATCTTATAATTTACCGCCCCCGTTTAGAGATAAAACACCAATGATCATCATAATTTAGAGCATTATCTTTTTTATGAAAACTAGGTTCTATTCCTTACCATTTGTTCTTCGTTTTTTTTCTTGTTGTAGTTTCTTAAATGCTTTATTTTTTGTTCTTCATTGTGAGTAGGGGTGGGAATAGGCCAGGCCAGGCCAGGCTTTGAAAGGCCTGAGCCTGGCCTACGATTTATTTTTTTGGCCTAAGCCTGGCCTACGGCCTATCATAGGCTTTTTTTTCGGCCTAAGCCTGGCCTTTTTAATAGTTTGGCCTGACCTGGAAGCCTTTTTAAAAGCCTTTTTAAACGAATCCATTATTACTTCTTAAACAAATAAGGAACAACTACTAAGTGATTGACTAATTGAACGGTTACCGAATATAAAACGACTACCAAATATAGAACTGCTACCGAATATGGAACGACTACTTAATATGGAATGATTAGTAAGTGATTGCTTAATTGATAGAATTTAAAATAGAAAATAATATTATTAATATAATAATATTAATAAATAATAAATATATATAGGCCGGCCTATTAGGCCTCACAGGCTTTTTTATAAGCCTGAGCCTGACCTATTTAAATAAATAGGCTTTAAAAACAGCCTGAGCCTAGCCTTTTTATTAAATAGGTCAGGCCAGGCCAGGCCATAAGTAGGCCAGGCCATAGGCCCCTGCGGACGGCCTAGCCTATTCCCATCCCTAATTGTGAGTATGCTTTCTAGCAATTTTTATTTTATAAACTTTCTTATCTAAAAAGCACTAATTGTTTATTTATTAAATGTAAAAAGTTAATTATAAATGTACTTTTATATCTTTTATATTTATAAAAAGTTAAATTTATCAAATATTTTAATTTTAATTGATTAACTTTTTAACTACAAACTATCAGTTGTTTACTAACTTTTCAACTATAAATTAGTTTTTTAATTATTAAATAGCTTATAAATTAATTTTACTTAAAAATTTATAAGCTAGCCTAATAAACTATAAGTTAATTTATTGACATCATCAAAGATAGATTTTGGCACTCTCTAGAAACATCAATAAGTTAGTTTATATCTTATTAAACTAGCTTATAAGTTTGTTGAATTAAATGAGATGTATTTAGTAAACAAATTTTTTTCACAAACTTATTGGTTATTCTGAGACGCTATTTCAGACAGCGTTTGAGTTTATAGCTTATAGATTTTTACATTTTCTTCTATTTATAACATCATTAATATAATTCTATTAATATTTATATATAATACATAAGACATTCATTCTTTTAATTCTTGTCAAAAATATTTAGAGCAAAAAATTTAACTTCATATATGCCAAAAATCTTTGTCACATAACACAAAATTGATAAAGGCATGCATGAATAGAGTTTGACTCAATTTTTTTAATTCATTGTCAAAATAACTCATTAAATCTTTCATCTGACAAGAAATTCATAAAGTTAAATTTATTTTTTATGTCAAATTGTAAACCTTAAAATGAATTGTTTTTTACGATTATTATTCATACACACGAGGTTCGTTAAGTTTTTAGTGAACTCTTCAAATTTATATTTATATTATAATAAAAAAAAAGTAACCGATATATCCAAAAAAAAAATTCCATGTGTTTTTTTTTATTTCAGATATTTGTTGCATGTTTTGGATTTTTTACCACAAAAGTCATAAATGAAATAAATATAGTAAAATAAAAAAAAAATAAAAAAAGAATAAACATGAGAGACATATCGCGTGAATTGAGCAATCACATTGGGAGGAGCAGAAATCACGGAGAGATGTGGAAGCTATAAGATAACATCAATTAACTAACGGCGTGGAGAAAAAAATATAAAAAAAATAAAATGTAACAACAAGGAGAAGAAGAAAACATTAGAAAAGTCGAAAAATAAATTGAATACAAAAATAGATCGAATAAAATAATAGACAAAAGATTAGATAAAAATGTCATATTTTTTGTTATTTTAAAATAAATAATCATATCATTCTATATTGTTAAAAGTTAAATTTACCGAACACTTTAATTTTAATTAATTAATTTTTCAACTATAAATCATCAATATTAACTATATGCTAGTTTTTCGATTATTAATAGTCTTTTCAGCTATAAGTTAGTTTCTAATTTAATTTTACCAAATAAAAACTTTTGTTGTGGTTGATGATTTCACTGTAAAAAACTCACGATGAGATTATAAAATTATAAATTGATGCTTCTAATTTTTACGAGAAAAATAACATTAGACTGCAATAATTGATAACTTACTGTGTTTCCAGACACACGCTTAAAAGACATGAATGAAGTGGTGCACGAATAAATTTTATGAGTGAATGAATGAATTAACTTACAAATCATATTTATGAAAAACATAACAATAGATAAATATCTTTAAGAGTTTATAAGAAAAGAAAAAGAATATTTTAGTGACGATAATTTTGTTGTTATTACATATAAAGGGTACCAAGTTTACATAATTCGCGCATGACATTCAAAATTTCATATTCAATTCTGGCCTCATATGATCACACCATTCAACGTATGTCTCAATATTTTTCATCTCTCATTCACCGCAATCTTCTATTTACTTGATGTATAGGTACACCATTAATTGCCATCAAAACATCATCGCCATCATGAATTCTTATCCCATATAAATCTGATTAAGCAATAAATAAATTACTATAAAAATGAAATTTTAGTATATTTGGATACGTAGGAGGTAGTTATCACCAGCAAGATACGTGGGAATTTTGGACCAAGGAACTAAGCTCATGAAGTGGGTTGCACCTGCTGGGGATAGGAAGAGGCACACAATTGGATAATCAAATTATGATTTGATTATATTATATTATTAAAGTGTTAAATAATGTGATATTGTTGGGGGTAGGGTCATGAACTAAATTAAAGCACAAAACGACACCGAGGATACTCCAAAATCATAACCGCTGCTTCTGTGACTTTTTAACCTTTTAAAAATGAGAGGAATTGTGCACGTGTTTTTAGTGCAACCAATAAGATAAAAGTACTCCTTCACACATGTGACATATATCACAAGGTTTTTTGGGTTACAATTGCAAGTTTCATTATTTTATTATTTTTTTGGAATTAAGTCGTTTAATTAAATCATATTATTTAAACTTAAACCCTGGTTGCTTGCTGGCCTTTAAATATAGCCGCCGGCATATGGGACCAGCATTATGTTGTCGTCTACTAAATACTATATGGAATTGATATTGATGTGCATGTAGTCATATGTCTGCATCGTTTCTAGTTAATGCTACTATTTAGTATCTATGACACATATTGATGCCATCTTGATAATAACAAACTAACAAAAATTATATTTAATGTGCAAAGAACAAAGTAGTATATATACAATATATTCCTCTCTTTTCAAGGGGACTAGGGAACAGGAGAGATGAGAAGTACATATGAGACATGTTTATTATAAAATAAAGGAGAAAGTGAAAAGATAAATATTTTAATTAAAAGTATATATATTTAGGTAAGGGGCAGAAATATTAACGAGACAAGAAGCTAGAATTGAGCCAAATTCGAGATGTCACATAAAATGGGATTGAATATCTTATTTTTAAAAACTAACTCAAAGGACGAGGATATTTAAACACATATATAATACTTCGGAAATTTTAGCAATATAGGACTATAATACAATTTTAATATCTTACACCCAATATGATTCTCGAGTCTAACTTTTACATTGTCGTCTTTAATCTAACTATGATACCGTGTTAATAATGAAGATTTATAAAATAAAATAAAAAGAAGATGAGATAGAAAAATAAAAATAAAAAATTAGCATAATTTAATATATAAAAAACTCGATATTTATTTTTATTTATATGGTTACGTAGACCCAATTCAAAATTAAGAATAAATAAACTTTTGCTTTAACTTCTACCTCTAAGATTGACAGGAGTAAGAAATCTTGCTTAATGATTAAGTTAATTTAATCAAGTCCTCGAAACTACATGAGTAATTTTCTCATTCATGAATGAAATTAAAATACTTATGAATTCCTTTTAGTGAAAATCTTGTCGACAGAGAGGTATCAATTGGCTCTCGTGGGACAAGCCATCCATTAGCAAGTCACGTGGTGGTATGAGTTTCCACATTATATTTGCCTTTAATCTTTGCCTTAAATATTTTGTGAGATGTGTGTTTTTTGGAAGCTAGTGTGAGATCTAATCTTAGTTATGTGCGGAGGAGTATTTGAACCGCAAAATATATCCTCAAAACATGCAACACTAGTTAAAGTATTAGATTTGAGAAGAATATAAAGGTGTAGAAGGACTATTAGTTGATATTGGTCCATGGTTGTTCTAAAGAGTTATCACAATTTTAATGCTAAGATTTATTTTCATCACTAATAAAATTTATATTACTAATAAATTTAATGTGATATTTATTTATTCGATTTTAAATTTATGTAAGTTAATTATAATGATATTTAATTTTTTTTTTAAAACAAAAAAGATGAAGATGAAAGCGTGAAATATTATTCATCTATTTTTATATTTTTATCTCTAATTAAAGATGAAGAATTAAAATATCAACTACTTCTCTCTCTACTAAAACTTGATGAATAATTTTAAAATAAAATTTATATCACTAATAAATTTAATATGATTACTACTTTAAATTTTGATATATATGAAAGAAGTCTAACATAAAATAAACAAGTTTGATTGTGGCGTTGAGCTTAGGGGTCAATATCAAACAAACAAACAAAAAAAGAAGCACTCCATCCATCCATCCTTCCATTTAAATGATAATAAGGGCAGTATAGCTGGCAAAGAGTTGACCAAAAAACGCTGGCAAAAGAAAGCAGGGTCAAAATTGCCAACAAAAAGCCAATAATAATAAATAATTCAAAACCCACGACAGCATATTCCATTGAGACAGAAAATATATATATATATATTATAAATATTTATATTTAGAATTTTAACAAACTTTTTGGCATTTGAATTGAATATTCAAAAGATGACATTAATAATTTGAAGTTTTAGGTCAAGAGTCCGTATTCTAAAGGATAACCACTCAAAATTCTATATAAGTGGAAGTGTGAATGAAAAACACAAAATATAGAGCTAGCTAAAAGAGAAGCCTCTTGAGTCTTGAGTGGTGATTGAGTAAGAGTAGAGAGGTTAAACACAAACTTGATCTTGAAAGAGTGAAGAATTAATTAAGATGAAGGCAAATATGGGAGTGGTGATGATCACAAGAAGGGAAATGATGTACCATAGTCATTTGTCCATTAACAAGAATAATATTTCTTGCCGTATGATCCCCAAAAGGGGCCAAGTCAAAGTGGGAATTGTGGTGGGCTTGTTTCACAGTGTCTCCTCCATCTTCTCCTCAAAATGTGTTCACTTAGCTTGATTTTTTTCTTAACCTTTTCTTTTTACCCTTATCAAGGGACTAATGTTAGAAACTCCCGTAGGGGGCTTTGTGAACTCACAAGCTGTACATATTAAGCTTCTCATTAGTTTGTTGTGAGCATTAAGGATATATAAATTGTAGTTTTCTTTTTTCTCTATTTCTTCTCATTGATTGATTGTTCTAACTTTTAGATATTTTTATTTTTGGATTTATTTCAATTTTTATTAGCTGACCTTAGTCGGATAAAAATCCACTAACTGAATTGGGGTCAAGAGTAATTGGATCAATATTTCCAGTAGTTAAATCTAAATTAACGCATCTGTAATTCTTTCGAGTACGCAATACAACAAAGTGAATTTGTATTACTTTTTCTTTAAAAAAAAAAAACAGTGAGTTCATGTAAAATAATTAGAATAAATCGAAGGACTCACTTTATAGAATAAATTAATTAGTTATATGAATCATTATTCTTGAATTTTTTTTTTCTTTTCATTTTATACTTTAGAAATTCAAATTTGTCAATAGAGACATCTCCAGTTCCAAAACTAAAATGGGATTCATAATAGGTAAGAACACTCAAATTGTATTCATATAATAGGTAAGAACATTCACTCATTTCAATTACAATCCAATAATTATAAGAGTTAACATTTTTTTTCATGGCAACTAATCTACCATATTGATTTTTGACTCAACTATTCTACCATATTGTTGTCATATCACTTCACAATGAGAGGTGAGAACAATTAAGCACGGTTTTTAACCAATATTTTGGAAACTGTATTGATTGTTGAACTAGCGAAGATATGGATTGAAAGTAAAATAATCTAAGTAAAATAATTTTTTTTTAATTTTCAAATGATGTGATTGATAGTTATAAAATTCATGAAGAGATGTATAGTTATATTTTATCCTAATAATAATAATTAAAACTATTAAGAGTTATAAAAAGTACTTACTTTATTAACTCTTGCGCAAATGATCAATAATTTTTTATGAATATTATTGACTCTTGGATTGTAAAATGGTTTACCGCAAATAACCCTCCAAAACCCAAAAGTTCACTTAAACTGTATTACAATGTGAGAAATGAACCAAACTAAAGTACAGCAAAAAAATCACATTAAATGGATCTCTAAAAAAAATTATAATCAGATCTCTGAAACAATATGTTTTTATTATATCTTTACGTTACATTTGATTAATAAATGACCAACTGTAGTATAACGGAAGGACATAATTAAAAAAAATGTACTAATCAAGAGACTAAATTACAATTTATTTTAGAATATGACTTATTTAAAAATCTCTAAATATATTCTCTCCATCTCAAAATATATATATAAAAAAAAAAGATATTTAGTCGCTTTTTTACTAATATTATGAAACGGATGGAATACTAATTAAATTTTTTTGTAAAATAAAGTGTAATAAAA
>JBBPBR010000003.1:12443419-12470974 GCA_037974775.1 Cicer pinnatifidum | reverse complement strand
ACTCAAATATTCAAATACACTCATATTTTCATCTCCAACAACATCAAATAAAGAATGAAAATATGAGTTTATTTCAAGATTTAAGATATGAATTTGATTAAATTTATATTTTATTGAAGATGATAATGAATTTTATAGGTTTTGGTTGAAAAATTTGATGATTTTTTTGAATTTTTGTTAAAAAAAGGACAACATTGTTGAAATTTTAAAACATAAAATATCAAATTGTCACTTAAAATTAAAATAAAAGATCAACTCGGAAAAAAAAAAAGATAAAGAACTAAAACGTTACCTGAAATTAAATTAAGAGACCACGGATGTAATTTAGCCTTTAAAATAATAGTATTGAATTTGGAGATGCTCTTATTAGCATTTGTGAGACAATTTTAAGAATAAATTTAATTATAGGAAAAACTAATATGTTCCAAACGTACACAAATAATTCAAATATAAAAATTATGTCTTAAAATTTATATTTATAACTCTTAGATCATTCAAATTTAAAAATTCTGTCTTAAAATTAATATTTGTAACTCTTTAAAATTTCAAAAATATATTTTTGATACCTGATTTTGACAAGATATGACCCGGGCCACGTGGTAAAATGATGGAAGTTTGAAAAAGATCCTGAATCCAACGATGGATATATCCTCTTGAAAATGTAGATGGTTGTTTTTGATGTGCGACAAAATAAGCGTCAGATTTGGTTGGGGCCTGAAAGAAAGAAAATTCAGAGACGCTTCTCCGAAATTTCTCAGATTCCGTACTCTTTCTATCTTTTCCTTTTCCACTTTCTACTTTTTCATGCTATTTTCGGCATATCCTGTTTGGCTCCTCAGTAAACGAACCACAAGTAGCGCCAACTCCACTTTTTTAACACTCCAAGTTTATAAGCTTCCACCATTCTCCGCCCATTCTTATTTTCTTTCATTTCATTTTTTCTGACCAACCAAACGGCGAATTCACAGAATGCACGGTAGATACGTTGATGTTGCCAGAGAGAAGCGAACTTTGGATTCCACTTCCGGTGAAGATGGACAACCTGATCGGAAACGACCTGCTTTGGCTAGGTTCATTTCAGATTCGCTGCTTTCTTCTCTTTGCTTCATTGCAATCTTTCTGTTCATTCCATTTTTTACCCTATCTTATTATCGTTTCTATCTCATAAGCAAATTTACATATACAAGTTCCTATTTATGAAGGATTTTTTTTAGAATGCATTTCTTTTATGAGATCAAGAAGATTAAAAACACATAACTAAATTTTTTAATAAGTATGAAATTAATTACTATTAATTCCATAAAACAAGTTCCTATAGTTGAAGGAGAATTGAGTCATAAAATTACTATATTTGAAGGAGACTTTGAGGATGCCAATAATTGTTAAGCATTCTAATAATGCTTTTATTTTATATTGTTTGCAGTGTAATTGTTGAAGCCTTGAAGGTAGACAGTCTGCAGAAACTGTGTTCATCACTGGAGCCTATTCTACGCAGAGTTGTAAGAAAATTCAGTTCATTGTGGTATTAATTCTTAATATGATAATCTGTTTATTGTATTTTTTAATTGATTTGTTGGACTGTATTACCTCAAGGTATCGTTTGCATTTGCTTATCACCCAATCGGTCCCTAAAACAATATCCCATGACTTGTACTGAGACTTAGATATAATTGAATACGAATTTAATAGCTCATATTCAAACAAAAAGTGGTAAGTTTTTTTTTTTCATTTGCTCATCTATGAGAGGCTTTCTGGAGTTAGTAGTCATGTCGGGTCTTTATTTCAGAGTGTTGTCAAATGTAATTTTAACAAGCATCTCTATAACTGAAGTGAATGTATGTTACTTGGCCTATTAGGGGCCGTTTAGTTTGTGAAAACATTTCTTGTTTTCATTTTCGAAAATTTGTCTTAATTTTACTCGTTAGTTAGAGGTAAGAGACTTTTGAAGTGAACAATTGTCTATATTTCTAGAAACAGTGAAAATGTCAAAAAATCATTTTCATTATTTTCGGAAATGCATCTTCGTTAACTAGTATTTCATTTTATTTCTATGAGAATGATTTACTTTAAGAGTCTCTCATCAAGGTAAATGAACCCACATTTTAGGAAATGAAAACAAGAAATGTTTTCACAAAGTAAACGGCCCCTTAATGTTTGGTTATATGTCCTATTTCTTATTTTTCTTGTATGTTGCATGATAGGTTAGTGAAGAAGTGGAGCGTGCTTTGGCAAAGCTAGGCCCATCCAAGCTTAGTGGGAGGTACACTCTCTGTTCCCTTAGCTTGTTTAAATGTACAAGGGTGTCAAAATGAATCAAGATCAATACGTTCGCCTGGCCTGATTGATCCAATATAAATTATCGGCGGGAATTTAACCATTCAGGCCTAATCTTAATTGGCACAATCCATTCCGATTCAAAAATTAGTTTGCGCGAAGTGGTCTGGTCCGCACAATTCATTTTTTTTATAATAATTGAAGTTATTAGTGATAAATCTAACATTTATGATGAATCTAACATTACATGGGTTATTAATGTACATTTTAAGCTAATTGTTTTATGCAATTAGAATTTTACTGGTTTCCGACTTTCCATCATTTGTTGACTTGATGCACTATATCTTGGGTCAACTTTTGTGAATTTAGACTGAAGCATGACTATGTAATCTATTGTATTCGGTGATTGGGATGTTTTTTTTTCTGCTTATATATTTTATCATAATTGTCTGTAGTATCTAGACTTTGTTTCCCTAATACTCTTTAAGTATAATTCAGGTCTTCTCCGAAGCGCATTGAAGGCCGCGATGGCAAAAATTTACAGTTGCACTTCAAGACCAGACTATCCCTTCCCCTTTTTACTGGTGGGAAAGTGGAGGGTGAGCAAGGTGCAGCCATTCATATTGTTTTGGTTGATGCAAACTCAGGCCATGTTGTCACGTCAGGCCCAGAGTCATGTGCCAAACTAGATGTCTTTGTTCTTGAGGGGGATTTCAATAATGAGGATGATGATAATTGGGGTGAAGAGGAGTTTGAGAGTCATATTGTGAAAGAGCGGGAAGGAAAAAGGCCTCTTCTATCTGGCGATTTGCAAGTCATACTGAAGGAGGGTGTAGGAACACTGGGTGAGCTCTCATTTACCGACAACTCTAGCTGGATAAGGAGTAGGAAGTTCAGATTGGGGCTGAAAGTTGGCTCAGGTTTCTGTGAAGGAATGCGTATCCGTGAAGCCAAATCAGAAGCTTTCACTGTTAAGGATCATCGTGGAGAATGTAAATTCATAACTTTTCTATAGTTGTTATATCTTTTATGAGACTCGTTTTAACAAAATTTCCATTGGACTATAGTATACAAGAAACACTACCCACCTGCCTTGCATGATGAGGTTTGGAGACTAGAGAAGATTGGTAAAGATGGTTCCTTTCACAAAAGGCTAAATAAAGCAGGAATATACAATGTTGAAGACTTCTTAAGACTTGTGATCAGAGACCCTCAGAGATTGCGGAATGTAAAAATCTAAACTTTTACTCATTTCAGTTATTAATGTTAACTCTTCCTCATTTAGGAGGTGAGATGTTTGATCAATGGTTAACTATCTTTCTTATGTAGATTCTTGGGAGTGGCATGTCAAATAAGATGTGGGATATCCTTGTTGAGCATGCTAAGACTTGTGCTCTTGGTGGAAAACTTTATGTATACTATCCTGAGGATGCAAGAAACGTTGGTGTTGTTTTCAATCACATTTATGAATTGAGTGGCTTAATTGCTAATGACCAGTATTACTCAGCTGATTCCCTCTCTGAGAGTCAAAAGGTAAGGGCACATTCATAGAAAATTTACATTTAGGTTTTAATTCAGACCATACTGGTCGTTTTCTTCCATAGCATGATTAATCTGACTTCTGAGAACATATGAAAGTTTCTGCCCTGCAATCTGGTTGTTGTTACAAGCACTTCATGATTTTGACTAAAAGATATACACGTAATTGGCTTCACTATTTTAATATAGCAATGTTCAGTGCTTGGCTACAAAATACAGTTACTAGTTTTCTTCTTGGCCTCTTTTTTGTGGTAAGAAGCTAATTATTTTTACATTTCTAACTAGGAATAGGGTTTCATAATTAATGTTGTTTTCTGAATATATGTGCATAGATAAGATAGGCAGTTGGGGCGATGTAACTTGTATATATACAACTTATTATTGGCCTTACGATATCATGCTCTTTCAGAAAAGGAAAGAGGGAAATTAAATAAAATAAAAAAACTGTTCAAAGCCATATGCAAATAAAAAGATGATATTTTCTAAATAAATCCAATGGTTTCTGTTGTAGATTTATGTAGACACGCTGGTGAAGAAAGCCTATGATAATTGGATGCATGTTATTGAGTATGATGGGAAGTCTCTACTAAGTTACAATCAGGATAAAAATTTGGATACTCTTCATCCTCAGGATCCCATGGGTTCCCATGAATATTCAAACTCAATTCAGCAGATTTCCATTCCTAGTTTGCCACAACCAGTACATACAGGCCAACCTTCGATGGATACAGGAGCAATAGTTGGAGGTATATATTTCCTTGTAAAACATTCTTATATTAGCAACAAAAGCAAAATGGTTCTTCGGTTGGTTTGGTTGACATTATCTTTGCTTCTGTTTTACTTCTGTTCTCTCTCCCACTTTTCACCACTTTGTTCAATATATTCACCACCGCCATTAAAATTTCTATTGAAAATCCAATTTCACTAAAAGTTGACAGATTCTACCCCTGCCCCAACTTACCCTCTCCTGTCATTAAAACTGATAAAGCTGGCAAATGGTATTTAAAATGGTGGACATAAGTTATTATAAATTCAATTAGTTTGTGATGCTTCACATGGTGAAAACTTTAACCCATTTGGTGAATGTCAGCAAAAGAGAATGACAACATCCCTAGAAAAATAGTGGCCTGCTCTAAATCCATGTCAATCTGCAGATTGTTTCACTCTAGATTTTTTCCTTTTAAAAATGGTGAGCCCGCGATAATTTTTTGATTGCTGATTATATATATGTCTGCAGGTTATCATGATGGTACAGCTACCAGATTCTCCATGCAATCACAGAATGCTAATCTTAATTCTTCCATCCAATTTGATGATAATGCATTTTCACTACAAAGCCAGTTGATGAGTGTTCCCCACCAAGCTCAACTTCAAAGAAATGAAAATGGGTTGACTCATGGTCTGCCACAAACGGCTACACATGGGTTCCAGACTGCCAGCATTTCGAATTCTACTTACCGAGGAGTTGAAGACTTGTTCCCGGAGGAAGAAATCCGAATTAGAAGTCATGAGATGCTAGAAAATGAAGATATGCAGCATCTGCTCCGTATTTTTAACATGGGAGGTCATGCACATGCTTCCTTCAATGCCCACGAAGAAGGGTACCCTAATACATCTACATACATGCCGTCAAACCACACGAGCTACAATTTTGATGATGAGCCAAATCGTTCCTCGGGCAAAGCTGTTGTGGGCTGGCTCAAGCTTAAGGCAGCTTTGAGATGGGGTATTTTTGTTCGGAAGAAGGCTGCTGAAAGACGGGCTCAACTTGTTGAGTTAGATGACTCGTAAAGATAGAGAGTCATCTGTTATGATATGTCACAGTAATTTTCTTGTTGTAGTAAGGAAGGATTCTTTCCTAACATTATGAGTTGCCATCATGCTCAAATTTCGTACATTAACTTTGAGCAAGGACATGGAACCTGGACTAAATTATTTGGTACTGGCTTAGCATGACGATTCCAGTGCTATAATTCATAAGAAGTTGTGCGGAGAGACCTGCCCATGCAAGAATATGGCTCTGCAACATGTCTCCTAGCTTCTTGTGATATATCCCACCCAGCATTACTGTCTAAAAGTTGTAAAGGCTCGAAAGTTCGCCAGTTTTGGACTGAAGTCATTTGTTGCTTGAAGTTTGCAAGTCTAACTAAGCGTTAACTCCCGGGAAGTTGAAATCTTAGTACATTTGCTAGGCTGTATTGAATTCCGTTTTAAACTGATGTCAATTTCTTGCTTGAAGTAGGTTAGATTTTCAACCTAATTTGTGTCTTGTTCAGCTGCCGTGCGGTATAATGACAGTTATCAATTTAAACTGTTAAGTGCTTGGACTACTGTTTACTGCATAACTTATCATGGTATATAGTCTTGCGGCCATCTATTAAGAAATATATGCTACAACCGACTTGTTATATGCCTGAACTTAGTTGTAACATGCTGTTTACGTTGATAGTAACTTGTCAACTTTTTATTTATTTTTTTATTTATTTATAATATTATAAAATATTTTATAATAATATTTTTATATTATATTAGAGTATTTTTAATTATTTTTTATTATCAATTTATAATCATAGAGATATCTTAGAATATCTCTCATTATTATTACAATTTAAGATGAAGTCTATGTTTCTCTATAAATAGATATTAGTAATAATAAAAAATATTAAAACTATTTAAGTTATCATAAAATTATTATCAATAATATTAAAACTTTTATTATTTTCTTTTCTCTTTTTATTTAAAATCACACAACTACAACATTGTATTTAGAGTTCCTGGTTAAGGTTGCACTGCCTATTGGAGTTTTGGGCTTCAAACTTAAAGGAAAGTAAAATACTTTCATATTTTATTATTACAGCTCTGAGTTGTTTATATAGAAAAATATTACAATAGTAATAGTGACAGAATCATAAAATTAAAATAATATAAAATAAAAGAGAATCAAACATGATTTTTATTGATTCTTCAATGCCCCTCAAGTTGGTGTATAGATATATGTCATGCCTAACTTGACTATAAATTGCACAAAATTAGGTCTTGATAAACTTTTTGTCAAGATATCAGCAGTTTGCTAATTAGAAGTCACAAACGACAGACATATAATTTAAGTATCAATTTTTTACTTTTGTGAAGTGACAATCAATCTCAACGTGTTTGGTTCTATCATGTTGGATAGAGTTGTGAGCTATATTGATTGTTGTTTTGCTACACAAAATAGTTTTAAGGGCAAATCAATTTTTATCTTCAATTCTTCCAAGAGTTTATGATCCAAAAAAGTTCACATATTCGATGAGAGTTGAGCCATTGCTCTGAATTCGACTTCTACGCTACTTCGAGTAACAACACCTTGTTTCTTACTTCTCCAAGCGACTAAAATTTCCTCAAACATAGGCACAATATCTAGAGTGGATTTTCCATCAGTAACTAATTGTGCTCAATCATCATCTGTAAATATAAAGGTTTCTCTCTCATTGGGTTTTTTGAAGTACAAATTCTTTTTAGGATTGGATTTCAAGTACCTTAAGATCCAATAAACAGACTCTAGATGTTCTTTATAGGAAAAATGAATGAATTAGCTTACAACACTCACAGAGAAAGTGATGTTAGGTCTAGTGTGGACTAGATAAATAAATTTTTCAATCAACCTCTAGTATCTTCTAATATCAACAGAAAATGTGTCTTTCTCCTAAAGTTTAGAATTTAATTCCATAGAAGTATTTGCTTGTCTACACCCACTCATCCCAGTTTCCTCCAAGAGATTGAGTATGTATTTTCTTTGAGAAACAACAATTCCGTTCTTTGAGCAAGAAACTTCCATTCCAAGAAAATATTTAAGCGCACCTAAATCTTTGATCTCAAATACCTTTGCCAAATTTTTCTTCAATTTTTCCACCCTAACAATGTCGTGTCTTATGAGAATAAGATCATCTACAAATACAATTAGAATTGCAATCTTACCAACATTAGAGAACTTAATGAATATAGTACGGTGTGATTGTCCTTGCATATATCCTTGCCTTTTAACTGACCAAGTGAATTTTTTAAACCAAGCCCTTGAGGATTGCTTGAGACCATAAAGGGATTTTTGTAGTTTGCACACATTTGAACCAAACTTGTCTTCAAAGCCATAGGGCTATCCATGTATGGTTCCTCCTCCAAACCGCCTTTCAGAAAAACATTTTTTTACATCAAGTTGGTTAAGAGACCAATCTAAATTCACCGTCAAAGACAATAGAACTCTAATAGTGTTTAATTTGACAATAGGAGCAAAAGTCTTTGAGTAATCAATATCATATGTATGAGTAAACCCTTTAGTAACCAAGTGTGCCTTGCATCTTTCAATTGTGTTATCATAATTATATTTCATAGTAAATATCCATTTACAACCAACGTGGTTATTTCCTGTAGGTAAAGTCATGACTATACAAGTTTGATTCTTCTCAAGAGCTCTCATTTCCTCAAGAACAATTTCCTTTGATTTTGTAACTTTTTATAGACTCTTATGCATTTGTTGAAATTTCTACAACAGACAACTGAGAGGTAAACGCATCAAATGAAATAGACAATTTTTAATATGACACATAATTAGACAAATGATGTCTAATGCATGATCTAACAAATTTCCTAATTGCAATAGAAAAGTCTATATCGGTATACTTAACATGAGAAGAAGACTTATCTCTATCAGGATGATATAGTGGATTATCTATTAGTTCATAATCTTGGAAGAGTCGTAGAATGGGTCATTCATTTATCTATTTATGGTTTCTTATTTCAATGATATTTTCCTTCCAAGTAGAATTAATGGTAGAAAATCTGCTTTATGTCTCTTTATCAGAGTCATTATGTTGTGGCATATCAGGTGGTCTTTCATTATTATCTAGATCAAGAATTTGTTAATTGTGATTTTGATTTGAAATTGTCGCCCCTAAATTTGTAGGAACCTCATTCGTAAGTGGACTGAGTTCCAATATAGATTCTTGGACATTTTCTTTTGATGCATCAATATAAATCTTAGAATTTTGTGACAGTACTATATCACCTAAAATAATGATATTTTCAAAAGCAAAAGATGAATTTTCCTTAAAAAATTTCCCTGAAGATGAACGTCAATAAAAAAAATGGTTGATTTTAACAAAAGTAACATCCATGGTTACAAAAATTATTTTTGATTTTGGTTCAAAACACTTTGAAGACTTATATTGCTCGTCGAGAGTAACCAGTAAAAATACGATTTATTGCTCGTGGTTCGAGTTTCCCAAGTTGTTTATGTTCATGAAAAAAAAGCAGCCCAACCAAATTTTTTTTGTAGAAAATCAGTAGAGACAAGAGTCAAAGGAAAGCAACTTCGAACAATATCAAGAAGAGTTTGAAAATCTAAAACTTTAGATGAAATACGATTAATTAAATATGATGCAGTTAAAATAACTTCACCCTACAAATATTTTGGAGCCTTATTTGCAAATAGTAAAGTTCTAGCAATCTCAAGAATATGCCTATTTTTTCTCTCTGCAATTCCATTTTGTTGGGGTGTATTAACACAAGAACTTTGATTAACAATCTCATTTTTTTTAAAAAATATAACAAAAACATATTAAAATATTATTCACCTTTGTCACTCTGAAGACTTGAATATTTATTCGGTATTGAGTTTGCACCATTTTAAAGAAACTTTTGACAACTTGTCTAACTTTCGATTTTTCTTTTGATAAATATATCCAACAAATTCAAGTATGATCATTGATAAAAGTTAAAAAAAAAAAAAAATTATTAGAAAATGTTTATTTTATTAGGACCATCTTCCATGAAGTATTGTACGACATGAAAAAATGGGTCGGGTCATACATAAATTAAAAATAAAATATTGATGTCACTTTTCATATATGAATCATATTAGTGATGACTTATGTCGTTGATTGTTATTCTAACGGTGTCTTATATTTTCACGACTCACTTTAACTTGACAATTTTTTTCAAATGCACTGTTCACATATTTGTCATTTATATATTGGTCTTGTTTCTCTCTCTCTGAAACACATTAGAAATTAATTCATGATTCAAGATTAAGTTCATGTTTCTCTATAAATAAAGATTAATATTGAGCCTCTTATAATCAAATTAACATAAAATTATTATCAATAATATTTAAATTCTTATTATTTTCTGTTTATCTAAAATCTCACGACTTTGAACATTTGTTGATGAGGCAAACAGTTTCAGTTGATGGTCTACAACTATTGACAAAAATATGGTAGAGTACAGGCCGTTTGGCATTGAAGAATGGATGTCAAGGAAAAATTGACATTTTAATTATATTTAATTTCTCTTGATATCCATTTAAAAGTTATATAATAAACTAATCTAATCATTTGTATAAATTGTGTAAAATTTAATATACGTGATAATAAGGATTATTACGTAATTTGATCGTGTTCTGTGTTTAAAAGCTTAACACCGAGTGTTAATTGATCTTATTCTTCTTTTTGTTACCAATACCCATGCTGTACCAAGTTAAGCTAATAATATTGATCTTATTCTTCTTTTTGGTTCATCGCCTGTTCTTGATACCTTTGTAACCTACACTCGTTTAATTTTATATTTTAGAGAAATTTTAGTTTAATTTAATTTCGTGCATTCATTTTAACGCTAATAAAGGGTATGGACATGCTACAACCATATTTCAGTAACTAAATAAGAAAATGGCAACTGATTTTCAAGCACTCCACCCCTCCCTTCTCCCAAAAAACTAAATAAAATACAAACTAAATGCAAACAAACAGAAATTCAGATGGGAATCATTCTGCATCTGAGACCTCATCTTCATCTTCCTCCAAAATGTAAACCAAGGCACGCTTTCTGGCAGCAAATACACAAGCCACGCCTCTTGAAGCTGTTAGCAAGACATAAGTAACAACAATTGAGACAGTGTTAACCACTTGAATGGCTTATACTGAGATATACCAAAACCCACATCAATTACAATTCTAATACAGCAAAACTTATGTGCCTCAGAAAAATTGACAAAATGTAAATTTGTAACCAAAAACTAGCTAGATAAAACCATTCTCCCTTACATTTATTAAATTTTTCTTAATCATTCCAATATTGGAATACAGGAGTTCTTGCATGCATTACGCCCTGTATCCTCAGTATTGCACTAAGCTGAACGAAAAATAAAGACTGAACACTAGACTATGACAATAGTTCATAAACCAAATACATTTCATTTAATTAAATGTGTGCAGATATTGTGTGATTTTTAAGTATCATGGTGATTCACATGGTATAAGTTATTCAGTTGTTTGTTATTTGAGGAACTTCAGCTTGGAGGATGTTCTCATAAATTTTTTGGTTCATTTAGGCCAAAAAGAGTGTACTTACCACTAACTGCCAAGGGAGCAATCACACTATGTGGGATGGTGCGAGCTTTCTCGTCCCCTATGTGCAGGTAAGCGATAGAATCCTACGTGAACATAATTACAAAAATATATGACTAATGGAACACAGAAATTATATGTAGCTTCAAAAGTAAGATATCATATAAATAATTGACTTAAGTGGAATTTACTACATAGAAAAACATAAATACTGACATTAATTCGTGGTAGTTTCAAGCAGGGAAAGAAAAGATAATACTTTTTAAAAATAATCAAATGCAGTTCTTGAAATACCAATCAGTCGGTTTGGCAGCATTCTATCATTGTAGTCAAATATCTGAAATTTTGTATTTATGTCACAATCAATTCTTTCACTACTTCCTCTCAGCAGACTAAACAGTGAAGTCTGCTAGGACGCCTATTCTAAATTGATATGCCACGTCTTACATAACATCGATCTGTCGTTATCATTAACTATTTGAAACTATCAAAGCAAGTAGGATAGTTAACATTAAACAAGGTTTAATGGGGTTGTAATGATAAGAACTATTCATTAGCCATAACAGTTTAAACTTATGGGAATCAAACTCTTGACATGTATAATTTAGGAAAATAATGACATGAATGAGGATCAAATTATTAGTTTCTTGTTTACTCTCTCTTTCGCTAATTCCTTCTGGCATATTTATGAGCAGAAAAACTATACAGAAGAGAGCTGAATGTGTTGTTTTTCTTCTGGAACTCATTGATTCCGGGAGTATCACAATTGCTTCCTAGGTTTGCTCAATTGCAATTTCTGTACAACAAAGAATTGTGTGCAGTGTACCTACACATTAAATTTTTACAAGTTTTCTTTCACTTTATAGATGATTACTGCACGGGTTTTCTAATCCTCTTTCCAAATTTCATTTACTATTGGGTACATATACCAAGGCTGGGCTTCATGGTACATATTCTATAAGGTTGATCAAAATGTAAAGGAAAAAATAAGACACCAGATATACAAAGCATCATAACTCACAAGCACAGGAACACGAGTGGTATGAAGGGTGCTTAAAACATTGAGCATAAGATGTACTTTGAGTTTATATTTTTAACTTCAATGAACTTGAACTTCTATGGATAGACAATTTATAGAAAAGATTGCAGCAGAGATCATAACTTCTATGACATAAACAATGAAAACAATAGATGTAGTATGACTTGCCTTCAGTTCATGTAACCTCCAAACATGTATATATGCAGATCTTGATATAGAGACAAATGGGAGATCACTTGCTTGCAGAATTATCATACAACCATCTCCAGCATTTTCTGATGAATTAGTAGCTTTGTTTAGTAGCAAGACAATTTGACTATCCTGTATCAAACAACACATTTCAAAAATAGCAAATATTAAGATTTTCTGTCACGTTGAAAATCTGAAGTAGAAAGGTTTGAAATGTTTCTAACTTTCATGGATTTTACCTTATATAATGACAGATCTACGCACTGATAATCAACAGGAACACATAACAGCACAGCTTCCATAGTACTATACCCCTTCTTTAGACAGTCTGAGTCATGCATAAATCCTCTAACTATGCATATACAATTTACAATATCTGAGAAAGACTCATCAGGTACTTGAAAAGATATGTAATCGATAACTTGATGTTGACCAGTGAAAGGTGACGAAGAACTACTGGAGGAATCCTATAGAAAGAAATAAGTATAAAACATGTTAATAGAATCTGAAACAAACTTATATCAAACTCAAATAATTATATAAATCTAAATATATAACACAATAAGGCCTCTTATTCCCTAGACTAGAATATTAAAAAATAGCAAAAATGGTAAATATGTGATAAATACCTCATAATATGATATTGAAGTGGGAATTTGCATCAATGATGATGCTTTAGGCAAAGACGGAAGAGGAAACAGAGGTAATAAATCCTCACAAAGTATCTTTCTAGAGATTGTCGTAAAAGGCATTTGAAAGGCCTCTTTAAAGCTGAAGTATAATAAAGTCAATAAAAATCTGAAAAAATCAATAGATATAACTAGAACAATGTGAAAAAAATATCTTTGGGATTTAGAAGACCTGACTTTTATTATCTTTTCTTCTGAGCGACAATTGGCAGATTTTTTAGGAAAATTGTTTTTTAAACAGGAAAAGAAACTTGTTTCATGGGTACTAATTTAAGATGGCATACTTTCAAGTTCAGCATCTAAACTGGTAGAGTACAATGTTTTGGAGTTTATCTTAACCAACACTATCGAGGTAAAAGAACTAAGAATAATTATGTTTTCCTTTCCATTATGGAATAAGCCTTCTAGACAGAATGAGAACATATAGTTTTATGCAAGAAATTTTCTCAAGATTCTTTGTAATCAGTTCATAATAATTTACATATTATCATCGTTAATTTGGTTGATGAGCACATAAGGGAAAAACTAACAACTAAAATGCCTTATCTAACTAGAAAGGATAAAAGAACTTAGATATACCTTAACTCCAACTGTTGAAATTCTTTAGCCAAAGTTCTCCTTAGATATTCAGTGTCAGAAAAACCCCCAAACTGAACTAATTCTCTAACTCTTTCCGCTGTTTCCCTGAAGATTATGGCAAAGTCGTATTTCAAATGAGAATAAGGTCAAAAATTCATACCAACAAAAATCCTCTATTATAAATCAAGTCAATATATCTGTATTGCATTCCATCACTTACTGTAAATTCATCTTATGGGTATACATCCTTCGTAATTTGTTCTTTGAGATTTTGGAATGTATTTTATTAAAATTTGGGAAGATTTACAGGTTGGAACTATCCTTTTTATATTGTGCACTTACTTTATGTCACAAAGACCTGGTTTGGTTGGAAAATTAAAAATCAATATAATATAACTTTTTTGACAGGATTATATAACTTCAAATTGCCGCTTAATTCAAATCTCAGTTCCTTGAGTCATGTGTTAAGTGTCAATAACATCCTAAGCTATATAATAGTTGTGCAAGCTATGGTTGAGCCAACACCACAGCAAAGATATGAAGAGAATAAACAGTTCATGACAATAAATTTGGATAAATATCAAATGGATAGGGATTAGACAAAAAGACTTACAAATCAATTTCAACATCATAATCTGTTTCTGATATTTCCAGCAGTTGCTTAACTGGATCTTGTTCATACAGAAACTTCAGAAATATAATAACAAGTTCACTGCCCAAACCAAAAGCTAAGTAAGAGAAATAACATCCTTTACAATCCAAAAATAAGGAATGCTTAGACAAACCTGTTATATGGTAGAAGCTGGTCGCTTGGTTCTGACATGAGTAATTTTATACACTTTAATAGCCAGTTGAAGAAGTTGGAATACTGGTTGAGGATATGTGAGAAACCAAACAAACAAAAATTATCAAACAGAACAGGCTTTTGCAAGAATGTAGATATCTACATCTTTTGAAATTTTGTTAAGAAAATCATGTCAGAATATGTGTTCTTATTAGAGTCAAAAGAATATGCTAGTTATTTAACCATCATGCATTATCTCATCAGGCATTATCTCTTTGATATTAGAATATGCTAGTTAGTTAACCATACATGAGAAAAAGTATCAAATTCAAAGAAAAAACAAACAGTAGACAAAATGAGATCAAGTACAACATTTTAGAGATGACTTTTCATCCACCTAAAAAATATTGTTCTGACTTGATGGAAAAACAAGAAATAAAAGCTATAGGTATGATAAAATACCTACTATGAATTATTCAAATACAAACAAAAATAAAGCAATAAACATTTATTCACACAAAAAAGTTAATTGGTTAAGAACTTCTGTTTATTTTGGTTTGGATAGTTTATTTACTCAGCACATTTTCAGTGAAAAAATTATTGTGTGGATTGAAAGGTGATGCCGAATGTGATAGTGCATAAATGAGGATCTGATCAGTTTAGATGTAAATTTGTAATAGTCTGTTCAGGAATTGGTTTCAAACGGATTGTTTAAATGTTACAACTTCATCAATAGTTTACAAACTTAAAGTAACAATGACCGAAGAACTTTATTAAATTAGAGTTGGAATAACATATTGTGGGGATTTGTTTTTATCAAGATATATATTACCTCAGAGTTCTCAAATTAGCAAAGGAATACTTGTATTATATGGTATTTGTTTCCTCCTAGAATCACATTTGATCCCAAAAAAGCCAAGAGTTGGTACAAACTGTTCAACACAGACATATTTTTGTGGTTTCACCAGATACCCAAAGAAGCAGTTGAAAGTTAAGCTGGTTTACATGTCTTAGTAAGTTTAGAAATCTTTTGGTAATTTTGGCAAGAATATATGAAACTCAAATTTAGATTTGAGGGCTAATTGTAACGTTCATATTTGATCACATCTACCTCCCCTCTTATCATATTTTATCCAGTGTTTTCTCTAAATTTCTCCTTTTGATTTTTTTTATTACTCAGTTACTTTTTTCCTATATCATTTTTTTTATGACCAGTCAGTTACTATACTTCGGTTGCAGAACTATATACATAATTAATATTTATTGCAACTTTATAAGAATATATAGCTGATAACAATTTTAAAAACGAGACTATAATAAATCGTATTAGTAACAGAGCATACATCGAAAATAATAAAGCTAAACATTGTAAGATCCATTTCAAATGCACACCTGCTGCAAGACAGATGAAAGAACCCTCATAAATCGTTCAACTTGTACAAGTAGCATACCAGCCTTTTCTGTTGCATTGCTAATGAGTGGTTCATCCAAGCCAATGCCATGATATCGTGCACGCCATCTTGAAAGCCCTCTTAGTTCTCCCATTCTGAATGCAATAACTTCTGCAGCGGGCTGACAAATACATTATTTAAAGTTTAATAAATAAGACTGGAGTTTGTACAAATAATTTGGGTAAAAAGCAAATGAAGTTCTACTGTCATGTCAAGAATGGAAGACCTCATCATCCTAGTGTACATAAATGGTTTTAGATCTCTTAACAATTGATGCAACACACTATCATGCATCCTTTGGTTTCTTATCTCATGTTTGTACACTGCACAATGTTGTTATTAAAGGAAGCAAAGATTAAAAAAAATCATATTGAGACTTCTTTATGACAAAAAAGCTTGAATTTAGCTTTAGAATTATAATTCCAATTCTTCAGCAATATATTGAACTTCAGCCACTTCAAGATAACCACAGGACAACAGCCTCCGATGCCCCAAACCATTATGCTAGGAGCATATCAGCAGACTTGCCCATCAGCCTACTTTATTATTACATGGCATGAGTGAAACCAGTGACGAATCCAGAAACTTTATATAACAGGGGCAAGAAAATAATCTATAATATGTTTAAAAAAGATAAATATTAAGTATTTACAAAATAAAATTTTATGACACTAAAACACCCCAAAATAGTATATATTATTGTAAGTGTTTAGTGTTAAAGGCTTGATAAAATTAGAAGGATATATGATAAAATTGCTACAAGTCTCTTATAATTTTTCTACATTTATTTTTGTTAAAAAAAGTTATTTTATAGAGTGGTAAGAACTATTTTTTTATAAAGTAAAACAAAAAATTATTAGACATTTCTATGTAAAAATATTTCCTTTGTGGGGGCAAGAGCCCCTATACCAATATACTAGATCTGCCATTGAGTGAAACAATGACCTTGCTCAAACCTACCAATGTGGTTTGAAGAAAAGTCACAAAAAAATAAAAAAAAGGCCTTGACACAGTCTGTGTTGATCTTGTCAAAAAGCATGTGAGATTATGCAACAAGAAGTTATCTGACATGAACTTTCAAAATACATGATTTCAAAACGTAACGCATTTTACTCCCATTTACTAAATATTGTTCACATGGGACGGTACAATGTTGTACCTGGAGGTGCTCCAAGACAATACGTTGAAGTTCTTTGCCAGCACCGCAAAGAACCTTTGAAATGCGCTTGACACCCTGTAAAGTAATAAACTTGCTGGCTGAAAACTACATTCATAAGCTATTCATGAATAAACAAACACATGACAAGATAGATAAGGCTGTTTGCATACCACTTCACCAAGAGTGTTAACAAGAAATTGATGAACTGGTGGACTAGTCCTTGCACCGCCCAAAAGGCTCATAAACTCTTCTTGGGGAGAGGAATCAAGTCCTAGTCATTAATGATAGAAACAAATTAACTAAAGGATATGATAGTACTACATGTGAAGCACGCCTACTTCTCCGCTATGACTCAGAACACTGTCACAGTTAGTGTATTAGAGTAATCTGGCTTGTCTTTCAGTTATGCGGATCGCTAGTTCAGTTATGGTATTTAATAGTTAGTTTCTGCTAGTTATCTGTATTTCTAGAATCATTAGACTATAGTATAAATAGCATGTATCACATTGCTTGATTCAGTTAATACATGTTCACATATTCAGAATTTTGAAAATTCTCTCTTCAATTTCTTTCGTTTCTCAAACTTCATAAGGATATAACAAAATGTATATATATACACAGGTTTTTAAGTTACCGTGATCCATAATCAGAGTAGACAAAGAGCTGAACTTCTCCTGATATGTGTGCATGGCATCAGACCACTGCCTAGACATGACTGATAATGATGCCCTAACAACCTCAGTCAAATCCTCGATGTTAGAAGCTTGCTGAGCTACCTGATGGAGCTCATTTTTCCTGTCCATAGATAGAGGGAACCAAATTGCCGAAGTAAGAGGCAGAAGGAATGTCCATTATAAAAAATGACCACACAATTTTCATTTGCATTTGTCTCACAGACATAAGATTTTACATTTTGCAAAGAAAGATGCATCTTGAAAGAATATAATAGAATATCCCATTTCTCAAAGAATGTTTACCTATTCCAAAATATAGATGTGTTCATGGCTAAGCAATGCAAACCATGTTCATTATGCCCAGCCATGTGAATTTCTCCCAAATCATCAACAAAGTCTCCTGAGCACATGACTACCAAACGACAAAGATCTTTTGATAAAGCAACCTAGTGACATGTAAAAATATCAGCTTCAACAACTATAAACTACTAGGGCATTGCTAGACATGTATGTGCATTGACTGCATTCATATATATCAATTGGAGTTTTTGAAAGAATTGCTTTATAGCATGTTATGAGAACTTCTGTGAGTGAGTGGTCTAGAGTTTGATCTTTGTCTCCCTCCTTTATACTAATAAAATGTTGAGTTACAGTGTAAGTTAAGTGAGTCGATGTATTTGCCCATACTTCAAGTCCAAAAGGCTCTTGCATGATGGGGCGTGTCAGGAATGTGATTTAAACTCATCTTCCTTCACACAATAGCTTAAATTTTTATGTTGGTTCATGGCATGATAGTAACAGGCCTGAGTGCAATTAAAGAGGCAAGGTCTGGAAAGTGTACTCCAGGAGGACCAACTTGTAATTCAGTTATTGAAGTCAGAAACCGGGGCAGCTGGTTTTATTTTCCGATATAGCAGTTACAGTCAGTTGCAAGTTGTAGCAGCTGATATTAAATGGCACTGGTTGATAGTTAAATAGGGGGGTTTGGAATGTGGAAGAGGCAAGTGGTGAATATGAAACTGAGTTGTCTGTTACGAAGGAAGTGACCCCTTGCAGCGAGGACTTTTCCTCTTCTTACTAACATTCGAAGTGGCCCCTTGTAGTTAAGATGATAGCATGGCAAGTTAAATTACATTACACTACACAGCCTATGAGCATAATAACAGCACAACAGATACTTCACTATTGAACTGAGTATTACCATAAACATCGGGTCCAATCGTTCATTAATCTTTTGGCAGAACTTCAAACAGAGTATAATTTAATATGTCATCCTTGAGGTAGTTCATTCTGCTGCTTTCAGTTTGCTCCTTCTCTCATATTTTCTATGTTGAAAAGGTTCATTCGTATGTAATAGATCCTACTAATTAATTTCAAACATCAAACTACTGTTTGGTGTTTTTTTAATTCAGTCCCCAACTGAGGGGAAGGGGATCCTCTGATGAAGTATGCTACTCAATAAAAGGAGAATCTACCTTGTGTATAGAAGCATTCAATAGTCTTTTAGTTCTTCCTGCACCATCGCTAGAAGTAGGAAAAGTGAGGTTGTGTATGTTCTGAAACACCAATAGGCACAAGAATTTATTAACATTAAGTGAAAAAAAAAGGAAATTGAGAAGCACGTTAAACAAAAAGAAAATAAAGGAAATAAAGAAACATAGAGGGATAATTTCATTGATAAGCACAAAACCAATAAGGAAAAACATATGAGCAGGAAGGGTATGTTACAAGGTTTAGATCTACATCAAATCAACAGCACCACAATAGTTACCGCATTTACTGCATTAAACTAATTAAGAGAGCATCTTTAGTTAGTCCACCAATCAAATATTAATTATGGCTGGAAACTTAACCACAATTAAATCTTAAGCATTCTGATATTGAAATACCACTCGGTGTACAACTCAGTGGTTCTTCAGAGATTCTTTTTCTAAGTAAAATCAAATTGTTCAAATTGTATCAACTATCAACTAATACAAACCCAAAGGTGAGGATGGCATTCCACATCACACCTTGGCAATTTATTCATGAAAAGTGCTACCTTATCCGGCAATGACTTACAGTTTTCCCTATAGGGAAGATGCCAAATATACTAAAACATATATTCCCATCTTTGTCTCCACTACATAAGACGTTGAATCGTTGGTGAGATGAATTTGAAAGCTCCTGAAATGAATCTTCACCATCATCCATGAAGCCATTATCCCCGGATACCAATCCCGGCATTCGAGGAACTTTTGGAGCAGGAGGAAAGAAACGGGAGGTTCTATCTTCGTACTTTGAAGTGTGACCATGGTCATCCTGTAAGAAAGGGAGGGAAATCAGAATAGTAGAAAGAAAACAAGTATGTGCATCCAGTCAATGTTAGTAATACACAACCCCTTCACATAAGAAGAAGAATTTACTATTCATAGTTTAAGGCGTGGTTAAGCATCAAGTGTCACTTGAATTTTGCAAGATCAAGGCACATATTAACAAAGAAATCTTATTTTAGTAGATTGTAAGTATCTTCAAGACATTCCATTGATCAACTTTTATCAACCAAACTAATCATAAAAAATAGCCATCGGACAGAAAGAAGCATACTGTAATTAGGTGACTGTCCTCCTCCCAGTTGAGACATATGATGGAAGCACTGTGTGTTTTTAAGCTTCTCAACAACTTTCCGTTCTGCCAAATAGAAAAAGTCAGGAATTAGGTATGTCACAAAAAATTAAAGGAAAATCAACCATAAACCCTACCCACAAACTGACCAAAAGAAAAAGGAATGGTTCTGCTTTTTCTATCACATAAATACATTTCCTAGAGTCTAAGACTATCTCATCTTCCTGGGAAAAAATGGCAACCTAGTGCTATGAAGATCTTCTCATGGTGGGGTCCACGGTCATCAGACCAATTGCAGATCTGTTGTACCCAACCCTTGCATTGCATTTGCAAGAGACTGATTCCATGATTTGAACATGCGACCTCCCAATCACACAGAAACAATTCCAACCTTTGCGTCAAGGCTCCCCTTTGATCGAAAAGCAAGTTTGTTCAAGTAACATTGTTGGATTTTTACTGATATTCTTTCCTTATGGAAAAATATCATATTGCTTACTTGTTACTTGTTAGACAGGCAAATTTCAAATATCTTATCACCAATGTAAAAGTAAACGATCAAGTAGAACCTTTGGTCAACAAATATGGCTAGTATAGATTTCCAATAATACTATCATAATAGTAAAAGTACACAGCTATAGCTTGTTTACATTGGTGTACCTCAGAATTAATAGTCAGTCTATGATCTCTTAAAAACTCCAAAAATACTTGTTTCCTTTAAATTTGCCGGGCACGGTACAAAATACAACATTTATTAACTCATAATTTGGACAACATAAATGTTTATCAAGAACAGATGACTAAAAATATTCATCTTGAGAAAATAAAACCACTACCCACTTCAACATCATACAGTGACAATGTCCCGTCATCAAGCCCCACGGCAATTGCCTTGCCATCAGGACGCCAACACAAGGATGTTACGCATCTTCCTGCATGAAAAGAGAAATCCGGTCAACACCCGAGCACATAAATCATAGCAATATTTATTGGATAAAGTAGTTGATTACACTTGTCAATTAGTTAGTTAGTTGGTTAGTTACATTTGTTAGCCATTCTCATTGGCTATATAAGCCTTGTTGAAACCTGATGTGATCACAATTCTCATTATCAATACAACTTTCAAACTACATTTTTCTATGATTTTCTCTCATCAATGGTTTCTACAAAACCATGAGTCTTGACTTCAAAATCCAAATTAGAAACTAGAATAATAAAAACATCGCATGCTCAAATATAAGCAATTTCTCCATCAATTCAAAAATGTAAGAATAAATACATAAATAAATTGAAAATAACAAGAGAGAGAGAGAGAGAGAGAGACCTGGAGTTATGGTCCACAAGCGTTGCCAATTGAAACGATGGAGCATGATCTTAGAGTCATCAGAAACCATAGCAAGCAAATCCTTCTCAGGATTCCACTCAGCGATTTTAACCTGTTATTAAAAATTCATTGACAAAACCAAACAAACGGTTAAAAACGACATAAAATTTAATGGTAACATAAGGGAATGGGGAAATGCAGAATACCTGAGAAGCAAGGGGTTTATCGAATTGAAGCTGAAAAGGGACCACTCGACATGGCTCATCTGTCTCCATATCTAACGATAAAAGACACTGAGCTTGAACAGAAAATTCGAATGTGAGACGGTGACGCCGTCACGGTGCGAGCAAATAGAAAGTGGCGTGGGTGAAGCAAAACCCTAAGCACAGTGAATGTGAAGAAGAGCGTACGAATTGAGAATAGCGAAATGGGAGATAAAACTATGAGAGGAGGAAATGAAAGTAGAGAAAGTGAATACCTCAACTGAGAAATGAGAATGGAGTTCAATTACAACGGCCAACGGGAGATTGAGACAAGACTAGAAAATGAGCCTCAGGGGCGGGCTATTTTGTTTTTATTTTTTTTAATTTTTATCACAAATATTTACATTTAAATGGTGGGGAGGGAAGGGAAATTAACGTGTTTGAATTTTGAAGCTTTATTTAATGACCAATTATGACTCAAAAACTAATTTATGACCAATTACCAACATTTATTTTTGCCTTTCTTGTATGTGTAGATTTTAGTAAAAAATAATATTAATATTCAAAAAATTTATTTCAATTATTTAAAAACAGAGTTTAGAATAATTAATTTTATTTAGAATGTGAAGTACAATATCTAGTGAAGTTTAGATATATTAAAAACAATAGTCTTTATATCTGCCACCTAAAAAATATAGACTTCAATTTTAGGTCTCCACCTCACTCCAACATGTTGAATAGGAGTTATCTTTGAGATGGATTTCGACCAAACATTGATGGGAACAGTTTTTTTTATTGATCCATATTACCATAACATCTTTTATTTTTTTCTTTGTTTTCATAAATTTGAGTTTTAACGAGATCACAATCATTTTTCTAATTATTAGTTGAAGATGGAATTTCACTGAAGTAAAAGGATTTCAATTTCTTAATAATAAGAGAGAATTCTTACTAAACTTTTTTGATATTATAATTTAGAAAATATATAAAATTGATTTAATTATTAAAACGTAGAGTTAAAGAGTAAAATGGTAAACACATTAAATGATATATCATTTTTTATAATATTATACTAATATTTACTTATTTTTTAAATTTTATCTGGAGGACAACTATAATTTAAAAAATATATAAATAAATTTTAATTAAGAATTTATTTTTGTTTGATAAATTTATTTTTTGTTTATAAACAAAATCATAAATATCACTTAAAATTCACCCTCATTTATGAATTTTCAAAGTTGAAGATGTTAATTGTTTGTTTGACATAATATTTTTAATTTGTGAGTTTTTATCTATAATTTCCTCCGATTAAATAATGCCAATAGAAATCTAAATTCATTTATCAGTCAGCTTCTTCTACAATAAATGGAGCTATGTCTTTTTTATACAATAAATGGAACTATGGAAGGGAAGGTTCTGCCAAAAAATAAAATAGGTAGAATTATTAGCCGACTTTCATCTTCAAATCCAATGACACACCTCGAAACCATCTTGTCTCTATGCATTATTATTTCCCTTCTTAATTTCTTTTATTAAATAAATATTAAAGCAAGGTACCCCCAACGTCTAAAAACACAACCAAAAACTTAATGACGAATAACTGATATTGGAAGAGGAAGAATGGCCAAATCTAGTAACATCAGCTACGCTCTGGTTTTATCAATTGTTCTCATTATGATGTTTACTGCTGAAAGTCGACCACCAGCACCAACCGGTAAATATGCAGATAGTTTTTTAAATCAGCAATATATTAATATTTTTTTCGTAAGGAAATTCACCGATATATACTTCGAATGCTATTAGCAATATTCTTGGAGGCGGTGTATGGTTAATTGTTTTCATTATTATTTTGAATAAGTGTGCATAGTTTTGTAATTACTCCTCTTTATGTTTGCTTGAAATGTAATTGCTAATTTGCTATCTAGTGTTTGGGGGTGGTTATTCGAAAGGTGCTATTTAGGATGTTGTAAATATAATCATATTTCTTCACTGTGTTATATAACTAAAAGTTCTATCATGAAAATTTTCCACCTAAGTAGTTGATTGGTTGATGAGTTAAAAGACACTAAATGGGTTTTAAAAATAAAGTCTCAAATGAAATTAATATAACCACTAATTATTAATAATATCATCAAAATTAGTTTTTTTAAACATTAAAATGATGCTACTAGTTGATAAACCAATCTCTTACATTTATATAATTTTTGCAGGTAGACTACTAGTATGCAGCACAATTCATAGTGTGCAGGAAGGGGAAACCTGTTTCAGCATCATTCAAAAGTTTGCTCTAGAACAGCCCCTGTTCTTGAGTCTCAATCCCAACATCAATTGCGTCAAAATCTTTATAGGCCAATGGGTGTGTGTGAATGGCAGGGTAAATTGAGAGATTATGCTCAAATAATCCAACAAAGATACAAGCCCAATTGAAAAATTGTACTACATTAAGGAGAAACTATTTTCTCTAAAGTTATATTATACCATCAATCACAACCTAATGTGATCCATCTAATGTAAGAAAGTAATTATTGGGTGGGTTTACTGCCTCAAGTAATGAAACAAACAAACATTACTATTTTGTTTTTTGTTTCTGGTAACATAAGGAAGTAAAAACAAATTAAGATTAGCAAAGTTCACTCTAGAACTATAGGCCAACAAAACTGGAAGCATTTTAGTGGGAGGGACGGAGAGAATCTTCAATTTTTCTTGAGTTGGGGACCTCAACTTGGCAAAAATTCAGCATTTAGATTACTCTCTCTCATGGTGTGTCTATGCTACACATTCCAACTGTAAGGTGACAAAATATGAATTTCATGAATAGAAAACCATTCTGACCACAAACTTTGCCTTTCAAAAACTCAATAGTGTTCATTTGAGACAACCTTTTAGACATGGTACAATCTCTACCAAAAGATGCAAAAATGTCTCCTCATGCAATTGACATCCTTGGAAGATGTTGGAGGTAAGTAATCCAGACACTACATGTGGGAACTAAATTGTGACAAGCTAACCGAGAGATAAATATAACACTCTACGGAACTCATAATGTCAAATCAATACCAAGAGGAAATGGAATCTAGGAGGAAGTCTTCTAGAAATAAGTCAAGACAAATCAGATTTAGAAGATTAAGTCATGTCAAAATGCACCTGCCAAGTATAAGTGTCTTTAGAATTGGTTCCTAATAACTTAAAGAACCATGTCCAGAAAAGGAGGTTGAGAGCAAGGTCCTCATAAATATTATTCACCTTGATTTGTATATCATAAATAGACACACAGTCAACAAGATTACATACCAATTATCATACCAATAGGAAATCTCCCAATCCCTTATTATAAAGATAACTTGAACCCTCTTTTTTTTAGGATGATGTTGCATGTCCACCCACACCAATTTCCCTATCATCTATAGATTGAAGATCAATTAGAAGGTGAATGTTCAATTTACAAATCTACCAACACTTGTTCAACTAAGAACAAGTTAAAATCTCTTCAAGCAAACTCTAGCTCTCTTCACTATATTTATGTTGAGTTTGTCTTTATTTATCTCAAACAAGTGTTGAAAAGTTTCAAGATCTCAAATATTTTTATATTACACATCATTTGTAATTCAAGTATATCTTTTATGTTAGATTATGTGTGTGTTTGTAAAAATCTTTTCTATATTGAAAGGTGACTATAAAAATCTTTTATTTGTTGAATGGTAAATATTGTAATTGATCAAGAGAAAATGTGTGAAGAAGAACATTCTGATTCTGAAGTACATAATGAAAATCTCACAGTTGTGAGGACTGGAGTCACCCGAGTGGGGTGAACTAGTATACTTTTTGTGTGTGACATTTCTATCTCTTATATTTAATTATTTGCACACACAAATCATACTTCATTATAAACTATCTATTTTATTTACTTCTAATATATCCATAACATTAACTATCTATTTTATATACTTCTAACATATCCATAACATTGTTTTTCAACTAAGATTGATCTTGATCTAATTTAAATTAAGCATATGAATCCAAAATTTAAAAAGGTCCCAATTCAAATCTCCCATTTCTTGTGATTGACATTGTTACTTTAACACAACATTTGGACAAAAACTTTTGAGCACACACACAAAAAAAAATTTAAATAATATGACTAAATTGTGTATCAAAATATTTTTAATTGAGATTGTGACGATGTAAGATTTGCTCCGAATGAAGATGAATGATTCTTCGTAGATGACACAACATGTAATAAAAGGGTCACAAATTTTTTATAAAAAAAAATCAAATTTTAAAAGAATTACAATTCAAATATTTCATTTATTGTAATGGACATTGCTAATTCACTTATATGACCATAATATATGGACAAAAACTTTTGAGAGTACACACAAATAAAAAGAATAAAATTAAATGATATGATTAAATTGTGTGTCCAAATATTTTTAATTGAGATTGTGACCATATACTAGGGATGGGAATAGGCTAGGCCGTCCGTAGGGGCCTATGGCCTGGTCTATTTATGGTATGGTCTGACCTGGCCTATTTAATAAAAAGACCAGGCTCAGGCTGTTTTTAAAACCTATTTATTTAAATAGGTCAGGCTCAGGCTTATAAAAAAGCCTATTAGGCCTGACAGGTCGGTCTATATATATTTATTATTTATTAATATTATTTTTTTTATTATTATATTAATAATATTATTTTCTATTTTAAATTTTATCAATTAAGCAATCACTTAGTAATCATTCCATATTCAATAGTCGTTCTATATTCGGTAACGGTTCTATATTTAGTAGTAGTTTCATATTCGGTAACCGTTCAATTAGTCAATCACTCAGTAGTTGTTTCTTATTTGTTTAAGAGGTAATAATGGCTGTTAAAAAGGCTTTTAAAAAGGCTTTCAGGCCAGGCCAGACTATTAAAAAGGTCAGACCAAGCAAAAAAAAAGCCTATGATAGGCCGTAGGCCAGACTTAGACCAAAATAATAAATCGTAGGCCAGGCTCAGGCATTTCAAAGCCTAGTCTGGCCTGGCCTATTCCCACTCCTACCATATACAACTTGCTTGAAATTAGGGATGTAAATAAGTTAGGCCGTCCGTCAGAGGCCTATGGCCTAACCTACTTATGGTCTGGTCTGGCCTGTTTAATAAAAAGGTTAAGTTCAGGTTGCTTTTAAAGCCTAGCTATGTAAATATATTCAACTCAGACTTATAAAAAAGCCTATTTGACCTGACAAACCGACCTATATATATATTTTATTATTTATTCTATTCTCCATTTTTTCTTCTAATTTCCATTGCACTTACTCCAACAACACACGTATGTAAGCAACATATTTTTTTATAAAAATCAATACTATTTATTTGTTACCTTTATATTTTATAAAAAAGTACTATTTATTTGTTATATTTATATATAATTAGTATACTTGGAAACCCTAATTTTTTATTATTACTGAATATGAGTTTGTTTAAGATAATTTGTTTAGAGGTAATATTCTGAGTTGTTTGAGAGATAATAATGGGTGCGTTTGTTTCAATAAAAAAAATTAACTAAAAATCTTTTTTTAGGGTTTAAAGGGTATTTGTTTTATATTTTTAAAAAATCATTTTGTTAGAAAAATTATTTTTTACTATATATATATATATATATATATATATATATATATATATATATATATAT
>JBBPBR010000003.1:12418438-12439087 GCA_037974775.1 Cicer pinnatifidum | reverse complement strand
TTTATTTTAAATTTCCACATCTTCGCATATATATATATATACTATTGAATTAATATGAATCAAATTATCACGAGAGCCACAAACTATTGTTTTAGTTTGTTCAAGGTTTTGTTAAAATGGTCCATTAAATAACTTAATTGAAATTATTAAAAAAGTAATATTTACTATGTAAATTTTTATTTGTTTATTTCCTATTTTAGATTTGATCTCTTAACAAGTGATATATTTATATTTCTCAATTTTACCATCCTACTAATTATTAATAAGAGTTTACATATTGAACGAAAAGAAAATTTATAGTTAAAAATTTTAAAAAAAGCTATAGAGCTCCTAAAAAAAAATTTGTTGAGACCTATGGATTTTTTTATTTATAAAAAATAATTTATTTTTTGTTGAAAAAAATATTCAAATTTTTCTTAAAACATAATTTCAAAAAATTTTCATGAATTATTTTTTATATTTTTTCAGAAAAAAAAACTTTGATTTTTTTTTGAATATGTGAATTATTCTTAATAGAAATTTAATGTTCAATCTTTAGTAGAGTTTGAGGGTTAATTAATAGCTCAAGCTGTAGATGCACCAATAAACAAAACACACTACAAACAGCTCCAATTCACGATTAGGAAGATAGTTCTCCACTTCAACAACCTTGTCTGTGGAGAAACTCCAAAGGTGCTATCTCTTCCCAAACACAACGCTTCTTTCTGTCAACACAGGTTGAATTGAACTCGTGCCAACCTCTTTCATTTTCAACACTCTTCGCTATGCTTCCCTCTCACTTCGATTCGCCCAACAAATAAATTACTATCTAAAGTTTTCATTTGACTCTTTGTTGCAGAAATTTGAGAAAATGTCTGCTGCAAACCCTTTCAGGAAATTGATCAAATGCGTTATCCTTGATTTGGATGGCACGCTTCTCAACACAGGTCTTTAATGTTATCATTTCTCATTTCATAACAATAGTAACACCTCTGCAATAACAAGTATCTGCAACTATTTATTTATTTTTTTAATTTCTTTCTGGTTGGATTTTTTATTTTTGGTGCTTGTTTACTAACGCCGGCGATAGTGGTTAAATTTGATAACAGATGGTATAGTTGGCAACGTTTTAAAGGTTTCGTTAGGAAAGTATGGAAAAGAATGGGATGGAAGAGAAACCCTTAAAATTGTGGGGAAGACACCGTTTGAAGCTGCTTCTGCTGTTGTCGAGGATTATGGACTTCCCTGCTCCCCGATTGAATTTATTTCCGAGATTTCGCCGCTATTCTCCGACCAGTAATTATCTCTTAACTGTTGCTGCATCATTCTTCTTAATTATTTTTTACTGTGGAATCTGAGTAGAGATATCTTATCAGTTAATTGTTTATGTGGATCTTGAGGTTTACATCAAATGTTAATCGTGGGATGCTTTATTCTGCTGATTATGGTTAGATTATAAAAAGTGCTTACTCTGTAAGAACATAATTTTATAGAAGTTACAGCATAAGCGCCTATCATATAAGTGCTTTACGTAAAATTTATTTCTATAACAAAAGATGAATAATGTCAAACTGTTTTCATATTAGTTATAAGCCGTTTTCATAAGCTATCATGTTAACTTATGGAAATAAGCTCAAAATAGCTCATGGACATGTCATAAGTTGTTTACTAAGCTCTTTCAAATTGTTCTACTAGTACGTATGTCCGTAGATAATAAAACCTGTGCTCAATACAGCTGGCAAACAGAAGGCTGGTGGGAAACAAATTAATTTTGAACTGTCAGGTGTCTAGCTTAGATCATTGTTTTAATATATATAGATGATTGATAGAAGTCTAATTAATTACATTACAACCTTCCATGTTGCTTACAAAATTTAAACAATGCACTCTTGAAGCTTATTTTGTAAAAATGTTATGCTGCTAATATCTCCTGAGAATTGTCCCTCCAATGACTATTTAGTTGATGTAACTGAAGACGCCATGCTGCACCATTAATTAGGGGGAGGAATTATAGTCATTGATTGAAAATCAGCTGTTGAAATTTAAATAACTTCATAGTCTGTCATTGCTAGACCCCTAACTCAGAATACTAAGCCCCACATATGGAGTTGTACATGAGATCAGCTATGGTGGTCTAATTAGTTTAGGGTTGTTGGAATTAATATCTCCATCTTATCTTTATATTTTCGTAGGATGTTATTATGTTACCCTGTTTTCCCATTTAAGTTGGTAGATCTTGTGATCTGGTTTGTTGAACAGGCTATTCATGAGGGAGATTTCCTGGCAGTGTGCACTGTGCAGAAGGGATCTTTTTGTTTTATTTGAATAGAGAATACTTCCTTTGTAGGAGCTTCTTAACTTTGTCGGGTTGATGTGTATGGGTCGGCTAAACCAATATTGTAAACCACTAAACCTTGTATCTGTCGTTCCAATTGCAATAAATTATTCTCTGTAATTTCTAAATAGCATTGCTGAATCAAGGTTCCTAACAGTTATATGTAAGCATATAATTACAGTTTCAATTGTTGATTTTTTTTTTTTTTTAATTAATGGCTGGCTATAATAACTACTTACTTCTCCTTATAAATTGAATCCCTCATTTTATAGAAAACGCATCAAATCCTCTTTACCTTGGGAAATTTATTAATATATGAAGTCAATATCTGGAAAATTTGTCACGAATCAGTTAGTCTATGGTCCGATATGATACCTATATACAATCGAGTACCTTTGTGTATTATGTTTCATACTGGAGATGCAGGTAGTTTCCTTTTTTAAAAAAAAAGCTCCTATAGACACAATTACTTGGTTGGTCAATCCAATTGAACTTGTACTTCAATTTCACCAGGGATTTTTTCTCTGAAGTATTTTTCTTGATTCTCATGTTAGGTGGTGCAATATTAAAGCACTTCCTGGTGCCAATCGGTTGATCAAACATTTGAAGAGCAATGGTGTTCCAATGGCCTTGGCATCAAACTCTCCAAGGGAAGGCATTGATGCCAAAATATCCTTCCATGATGGTAATGATTTATTTCAGAACCCTTAGGCTTCCTGTACTCCTTATGCCATTGTTTGTGATCATGAAAGTATGAGCTAGTCTCTTAATTTATATTTTTTCCATGCAGGATGGAAAGATTCTTTCTCTGTCGTAATTGGGGGAGACGAAGTTAGAACAGGGAAACCTTCCCCTGAAATGTGAGATGTAAAAAATGTTTTGTTTAGCCTTGATTACTGTTGCTTACTTGTCAACTGTACATGTAAGGTATTTTTCTTCCGAAAACCTCAAGTTGTGCTTTATTGCGTCAGATTCCTTGAAGCTGCTAGGAGGTTAAGCATGGAGCCTTCCAGCTGTCTTGTCATTGAAGACTCTCTGTGAGTGTCCTTCTGTTCTATCTCTCTTTGATTTATGTGCCAGCTTCAAGTCTACTTTGATGGTTAAACCTTCTGTTGAAAATTTATTTTATCCCATCCTCATTAGTCATTACACCTCAAAAAATAAATTTCTTTAAAATTATTGGATATTCCATTAATTACATTTGTAATATGGGACGGGATCAAATGACACTAGATGTTAAAGTTAATTTTGACGCTAAATTGTGCTCGCTTATTTGTGTTTAATCTCCCATGTGACCGTCAAACATATCCTCCAGTGATTCTGTCTGGACTTATTAGCCTAGTGATCCCATTTAAAGTTTACAATTACATTTTCGGCTATGAAATAAATCAAGTAGTGGCTGAGGACTATTGTTATGACAGCTTAGCCAGACAGAACTACTCCTTTTTACTTGTAAGGACGATGGCTCGTTTTTGACGAAGTGGAACATATAAAATTGCATCTTTCTGTAATTGATGAGTGCTTAGTCAGGTGCAGTATATGTGTGATCGATTAACCGAGAAAGCGGTTGATTTGGATGCACTGAGACTTGTAATTGAAATTTGAGAGAATCCATATGATATTTTTGTTTAATGAAAATGCTTCATAATAATATTATTTAGTGTATGTTGTTCAAGTTGAATGCTCTTTGTTATAATGATTCAAACTTCTTTTTATGACGTCTTCTTGGTTACCAATTAATTTAGGTTTTGTCCTGTTACAACTATCTGCGAACTTCTGTATCCCATGAATCTACCCTTTGATACATTGAACATGGTTTATGGAGTTTGATTAAAATTCTTACGAAATTTAAAAGGATTTTTTCTATTTAGCACTGCCCAGTTCACTTTTTAACCTGATTGACAGAATAATTTATGTTCAATTCTTATTACATTTTGGTTACAGTGATTTCTATGTTGAAAATATCTTAGATTGCCTATTTGCCCCTTATATATATATATTCTTTCTATCGTCTAATTCGCTACTTCAGACCTGGTGTTACTGCAGCTAAGGCTGCTGAAATGGAAGTGGTCGCTGTACCATCACTTCCAAAACAGTCTCATCTCTATACTGCAGCAGATGAGGTGATAAATTCCCTTCTTGATTTGCAACTTGAAAAGTGGGGTCTACCTTCATTTGCAGATTGTAAATCCTGAATACCTTAAGATAATATTTGTTTATGTGTTGTTGACATTTACATTTGAAGTATTGTAAATTGTTGTAGGGGTGGATGCAACTTTGCCTATAGATCCGTGGTATATTGGTGGTCCTGTCATCAAGGGATTTGGTCGTGGGTCGAAAGTACTGGGGATTCCTACAGGTTTGTTGTCATTTTTCACTTATTTCTTGTGACATGAAGCTGAAAGGCAGATAAAATATGGGTGATTCAAAATGATGCTCTGATGTTATCGCAATTCTATTCAGTGGATGCTCTGATTCAACATGAAGCTTGACATCCTGATTCAACATAGCCTATTTGTATACTAAGGGTATTGGTGCACTATTTTTTCAGCAAATTTGTCAACAAAGGACTATTCAGATCTCCTTTCTGAGCATCCCTCAGGAGTTTATTTTGGTTGGGCTGGATTATCAGCAAGAGGTATTTTTAAAATGGTGATGAGCATTGGTTGGAATCCGTATTTCGACAACAAAGAGAAGACTATAGTAAGTTGTTTACTTTATGCCTCTGGCTATAACTATTTACCTCCGAATTTTCATATGATCTATGTTTCTTTTAATGTAGGAACCATGGTTGCTTCATGACTTCACTGAGGATTTCTACGGGGAAGAACTGCGGCTTGTTATAGTTGGTTACGTACGTCCTGAGGTATGGCTACCTACAATATTTCTCTGTCATGCTTGCCCTGTTCTTCATCTTTTGAGTTTCTCTAAAGTTGGGCACTATGCATTGCAGGTCAATTTTCCATCCCTTGAAAGCTTGATTGCTAAGATTCACGAAGACCGCAGAGTTGCTGAGAGAGCTCTTGATCTTCCCTTGTATTCATGTTACAAGAATGATTCATATTTGAGAAGCTCTTAGTACTGAGTTTATTAGCTTCTTTTGAAGAAACCCCTACATTTGTACCAGAGCCAAAAACATTTATTTAAATACTATTCGCTGTGGTTCTTAATCACCACTTGCCAGAACGCAATTTATTTAAATGTAATGATGCAATAGTAATGAAAAAGGCTATTATTTCACCTACAATATTTGACGTGCCTGTTAGGGATTTGGATCCTTTCTATCTTAAAAATGGTAATGTCATGTTACAGAATCCAATTCCTTCAATTTTCTAGCGAACTGGTTTTCAAATTAAACGTTATGATTTTTATCTGTTTTCAGCAGAAATTTATTTTTTTAATGACATAAGTTGTTGAATGAACATTGTTATTTGCACACCAAATCCGATACATCATTACATTTTTTTTATGCATCCAAAAATAAATGGAACAAAGAAAGATTAACTCTTAAAGCATTACACTTACGCTCAAACATCCAAAAGAATAAGATTATCAAAGGGTAGGAGGACCCAAAACTAAAGCAACTAAAGGAGAATTCGAGAAGTTCAATTCTTGGTTAGCCAATCTACAACATATTGTCTTCTTTCACTTTCAAGGTGCGAAAGAATGAGAGACGTCACTCAACACCTTTAAATTTTTGAACAGCATCACCCATAGAAGATAAAAGTGTTCAATTGGTTTGTAGTGTTGCATCCAAAATTATAAATAATAACAAAATTAAATTTTATAAAAGCTTTTAATTATATTTTATCATTAGTATGATGTTTTTTTTTAAGAGATTAATAGATATAAAACAATGATGTAAAGAAGTTTTACACCATTTTTTTTATTAATTCATACTGGTAGAGAAATATGATTTAATATCTACATCACATACTTATAATATTTTTTTTGTTGCAAAACTTATTCATATTATTATTTAGTGAATAATTATTAAATTTAAATTACCAAATAAATATCATTTATTTATTTCAAATTATAAAATTTAGATTATACCAACATGTCTAAAAATTAAAATATATGAAGAATTAAGAAAAAGGTTTTATGATATTTATTAAGATGGTCACAAAAAAAAAAAAAAAAAGGGAATTAATTCCAAGCATGAGGGAGGTGGAGTGAGTTTTGGCGCTTACACAGTTTCAGTCCAGTCCCCAGCTGCAGCGTGGTCGGAGTAGGAGCAGCAGACAGTAGTAACTAGTAATAATGGGAGAAGAAGAAGAGGTGGCAGTGCAATCCCAACCCGATGATGTGCCTAATTCCAACGAAGTCGAAGAGTACTACTCATGGCCCGTGCTTCGTTTCGATGTCCCTCCTCATAGAACCTATCACTTCCACAGCCAGTTCACTACTCCCACTAACCCTAACAATTTCCTCAAGGCCGTTAAATGGTCCCCCGATGGCTCCTCTTTCCTCACCTCTTCCGAAGACAACACTCTCCGCCTCTTCACACTGTAACTAAACCTTCTCTTTACAATTTTTCATTTTAATCTTTCAATCCATGCAAATTTCAATTTATTCACTTCTCTTTGCAATTTCAGACCCGCCGCTGATACCGTCATTCCTCTTAATAATGCTTCCGACGAACAAGGTAAATAAGAATCTTTCTTTATTGACTTATTTCAGCTTATTCACTACCTTAAGCACTTCTCAGATTATTTGTGAGAGCTTATGGAAATAACTTATCACATGTCCATACTTCTTATTTCAATAAGCTTTCCATGGTAGAAACAAATTATAGCTTATATGTTCAACTTTTGTTTTATCTTTGGTTAGATAAATACCTGATTCATAAGTACTTATACAATAAGCACTTATGTTATAAGCACCTAATTACATTGCTTATCCAAACAGGATCGAAGTATTTAAGTTCGAGTTATTGCATTGCCTTGTATTACAACTGCAAATTAAATTTTGAGAATGGTATGATTTGACTGAAATAGGAATTGCGAGTTTATTATTGATTCCTGTTTTTGTTGTTGTTGTTGTTAATTTGCTACAGATTCTTATGCTGCGAGTCTAGTCATGAGTGAAGGAGAGTCTATACATGATTTCTGTTGGTATCCTTACATGTCTGCATCAGGTCATTCTTTTATTTTAAGTAAATTTATCGTTTTCTTTGTTGGATGGAGAGAGGCTTAATGTATTATATTCTTTAATGGCTGATAATGATGCCTTTTAGTCTATGTTAATTAATGTTTCAGATCCGGTGACCAATGTTTTTGCCACAACTACTCGCGACCATCCCATACATCTATGGGATGCTACATCAGGCCAGGTTCATTTTTTGTTTATTATACCTTTCCCGGTTTTGTGCTGAAATTATTTGACACATAGATAGCTTGTGAAACATTGACACTTCAGGTTGTAGGCATGTCTCAGTGTCCAACACTTGTATGACACTAACACGTGTAGTTACATTCAATCACTTATATATTCTCAAATCATTATCGGTGTCGTGTCTCATTTTTGTTTGTGTCAATGTTTCATACTAGATAACTGAAAAATCCAAATAATCAACATCAGCCTTGCATGGAAAGATTTTAAAAAGCATTCAAGTATGAAATTCAATATTCTTTATCTTCAAAATAAAGTAGGAGTAACATTTTGAGGTGTCAGATTTGTATCTTGTAGCAGTTTCAGCACAGGTTGATCAGGGATATAGCTTCTCTTTTTAAAGTGTTTCTTCTTTATTGGTTGAGTACTGATGTTATTATTAGAAGCTTTGAAAACATGTGGTTTCTGTACTGTTATTATGTTTTCTGACCATTTTTTTGGCCGTAACTTGCAGTTACGCTGCACATATCGGGCATATGATGCTATGGACGAAATTACTGCTGCTTTTTCTGTCGCTTTTAATCCTGCTGGAACTAAGTAAGGATCTTTTTTTCTTTTCATGGATCAGAAGTTGGCACATTCTATATAACATATTACATAGTGCAATATTTCTGTGATAACATGTATTTATGCTCACAAATCCCAAGTTTCCCCTCCTTCAAGCATTCTTAAACTTTCTTTTGGAAACCTAAATTGGTAAATATACTATCACCTCTTGCGTCATTGTGTTCAAACTGTTATTGGCAAGTAAATAAACATTTTTTTAGTAAGCTGACATTGTTAAGGTTCTGGGAGACATATGTCAATGAACAACCTTGAGATTCCTGTCTGTGATTGTTTGAGTTAGCATCTGATTCTTATTTTTAATAATGTGGTATTATTTTTTGCTTACTTTGATTGGATTAATGACTTCATCAACTTAAACTGTGAAAGTCACTACCAGACGATGAAGAACCTTAAGATCTTACATTTTCTTGTATTAGGATATTTGCCGGATACAACAAATGTATTAGGATGTTTGATTTGCATCGCCCTGGTAGAGATTTTGAATTGCATTCAACTGTAAAAGATAAAAAAGAAGGCCAGACGGGTAATTTTCTGATAGGGCTACTAATTTCATTGCTATAATGGCTATGAAAAACGTCAAAAAACTCTGTGACACAAGCAGACACATGATTCAGTCTATTTTAATGCAGGTATTATATCTGCATTGGCTTTTTCTCCATCTCATACTGGCATGCTAGCTATGGGCTCTTATAGTCAAACTACTGCTATTTATAGGGAAGATAATATGGAGCTTTTGTATGTTTTGCATGGTCAAGAAGGCGGAATCACACATGTATGTTAGGTTACTTGCAATTTGAATATGGTTGGTTCTCGTTATAAAACTGAGCACAAACTAAAATTTCCCCTCCTTCAGGTCCAGTTTTCCAGAGATGGTAATTATTTATATACCGGAGGTCGGAAGGTAAATTTTGCAAATTTACTTTTCTTGATCTAGATTATAGACGCCCTTAGTTCACATTCTTAATATTTTTACTTCAAGTTCAACCATAATATTAATATCTCTGATGCAGGGTGTCCCCTCTTTTTTTCGTGGTTTTTTAACACAGTTTTGCATCATATATGATATTAACCAATCTCTAACATTCAATTTCTTGAAGGATCCTTATATACTCTGTTGGGATGTGCGCAAAGCTGTCGATTGTGTCTACAAGTACTATTCTCTCGCCTCATTTGACTCTGGTTTTTTGTCTAAATTTTTTATGTGAATCAAAGTAAATATGAAGTCTTACTTTTCTAATATACAAAAGTGACGAAAGTTATATTTCAAGAGCATCACCAAAAGCACAATCTACTCTACAGTAATGCACTGAAAATAAAGGATTGGATTCCGTATTGTAGCTGCTACAGTAAAGCTAACTTTCCATATTAACTACTGACCACTGATGTCCATGAAAGTCAATCTAAAGACCCGTGTTTTTGCATGGTTAAGTTGATGTTTGCTATTATATGGGTTTGTACAGTAACTCCGTTATGAAACCTTGACTGGCTCCAACTATGTTGTTTCACTTGAGTTATATATTTCCATAAGGCATTTACTCTTTATTCCATAAGTAAACATGATACTAGTTGAGATGATTGCATGGTTAAGTTGATGTTGCTATTATATGGTTTTGAACAAAAACTCCGTTGCTATGAAACCTAGACTGGCTCCAACTATGTTGTTTCACTTGAGTTATATATTTCCGTAAGGCATTTACTCTTTATTCCATAAGTAAACATGGTAATAGCTGAAATGATTCCATGCACGTGCCTTGTTATTAGGTTATACAGATCTGCGGAAAACACCAATCAGAGGATACTGTTTGATATAGACCCTTCTGGACAGCATCTTGGTACTGGTGGCCAGGTATCTTTGTCCTTGATTTTTATTGTCTGACAATATCAATGATGCTCAATCAATATCCAGTTTATGTTTCTAACAAATTATGTTTGCATTTTTTGTTTCAGGATGGTTCCGTCCATATATATGATCTTCAAACTGGGCAGTGGGTGTCAAGTTTTGAGGCTGCATTAGGTACTGATGTCATGTACTCTTTAAAAATGCTTGTTTTTATATTTTATCTCAATCTTGGCTTTTGTATGAAATATTTTTTAATTTGTCACCCTTATGATATCTGATCTTTTACTTTCTTGAAGTATTCGGTTTCATCTAGAACATCTTTGATAAATTAATTCTGTGAGTGAGTTTCTTTAATACTTGGAATTTTACTTCATTTTCCACTCATCCACTAATGCTCAAGTCACACTAACTAAGTTTTTATAGTGCTGCAATAATATCACTGAATTCATCTCAATTGCCTATCTATTGTGGTTTCTTTCAACTTAGCTTGTCCCACCGGTATCCTTGTTTTGATGCAGTTAGTGTTCAGTATGCCTCTTGTTCACATTCCAAATTCCATTTTTCTTCCCTAATAGGCTTGTGTTACTAGCCTCATGTTTTGACATTGTAGTGATACATACATCAAACTTTGGCCTACCTTATGCCATAAAATGAATTTTATGTTAATTGAGATGGTCATGGTGCTTTACTTTCATGATTTGATTTTCCGTGCTTTACCCTTTTTATGCTAATTCTATGGATCATTTCAGTTCTTTGCAAATGTGTATCCTACATACTTTTCCTTCTTCCTCTCCTCTATATTTTAGATCATCTGCTAAGTGTAAGTCCCGCATAATGTACAGAGGCAAGATTTTGCCACATTTATTTATATTCACTATGTACTCTTAAGACTATTACATATTGGACAGACATTGAAAGAGGGAAGGGTGAGACCCTTTTTTCATGAAGTTTCTCTCCTTATGAAATTAATTTTTGCAGTATTGTTATAATGAATTAGTGACCACTGACCAGCTAGTTGTCAGTAGATTTTGTGTTCATATTTTTCATTTTCGTAAATATAATTAGCTTTCTATTGTTCTGTTTGTTGTGCAGATACGGTTAACGGCTTTTCTTTCCATCCGTTTCTGCCCCATGCTGTGTCTTCCTCAGGCCATCGTAGATTTGTAATTCCAGATGATAGCAATGAAGATTTGTGTTTAAGGGGTATCTTCAATTTTGAAGCATAGATATTTTATTTTATTTTTTGGGGGTTTCAGCGGTTTTATTTCATCTTTGTTTAGGTTCAATATTGACATGATATTACCCCAGTTTAACAGCCATAGCCTAATTTTGTACTAGTATCTTTAACTACATATAGATGTTCTGAGAAACATATATTGTGGTACAGGTTTTACTGGAGTATATTATTAATAATATTGGTTTTGTTTAATGTAGGTCGTGAAAACTGTGTCTCTGTTTGGAGTTTCTGTTATGATTCAAAGATGGATGACTTCAAGGACGATGGCAGTTTCAATAATCAGTCTGGAAATGGATCCTTTGACTAAAGTTCTTTAATGTTTTTGCGGTCACCTTGTACGTGTCCTGTAAAACAATGTTTCATTTTAATGCAGCTAATGATCAAAATGGGTCATTGTCTAGTTGTTCATTGTTTGACAACAAGCTGATCTAAGTTTTGCATATATGATATAATTAATTCTAGTAAATTTCTAAGTGGAGAACTGTGAAGTTCATCTCGTCAGTTTGTTGGGTGATATTTGCCGCTCTTCTTTATGGGGAATGCACGTTCAGCCCCTTCATTTTTTCAGTTTTTTTACTAGATTCTAGTTTCTGGTAGTATAAAATACTCTACCAAATCTTAGCTTCCAATATTGTATTTGGGGGAGGAAGCAAAACATGAGAGCATGTGAGCATCACTTTTCCAAAACAATGTTTCTTTGTTTCAAATGTTAGTTTGGATCTTATAACTTTAATAACCACATTATAGTTTGGATCTTTAGTGAGGGAAAATAATTTATAATATTTCTCCAAAAAAAATTAGATGAAGTGGGATAATAGAAAGTTCAGACCTTAACGAGTAAAGGTAGAGATGTGGGGTAGAGAGTGCTTCCCCGTCTTCGTGCCACAATATGAACTCCGTCTCCATCCCTGTTCCCATCCAGATTCTCATTCTATTTTTTTACACATCTATTGCATAAACTTTGATATATATAATATATATATATATATATATATATATATATATATATATATATATATATATTCATTTAATGTTCATATAATTTAGTTTTAGTATATTTTATATATTAATTTAACATTTTTTTGTAAAAATAAAATAAAACAACACATGGTTGTATCTTTGTGATGCGATCACTCAAGGGAAGATTTTTTTTCTTTCTTTCAGGTGGTTACATCTCAACTTTATGACGTTATGAATGTAAAAGAGGACAATATTTTTTGTATATAAGTATCAAAATAGGTTATATTAATTTTTTTTTAAAAAAAGAGATATAATAGAAAAATATACAATAAATGGTCCTTTCAATTTCCAAGATATATTTTTCTGACAGTACTATTTAATTAATACTATTTGTATAATTTTTAATACAATATCTTTCATTATTCATTTATGACATTGATAATGCACATTATCAAATAAAAAATTTTTGATAAAAATAATATTATTTCTTTCATTTATATATTTTTGTTAATATTAGTAATAATCAAATGACTCAATTATTTTGAGATGAATGAAGTAACTATCATTTTTGGCAGCTCATTTATGAATAACTCATGAACTTATAATGGTTAAATTAATACTCTTTTCGTCCTAAAATAATTAATTAATTTGATCATTTAATATATATTAAAAAAATATATAAATAAAAGAGTCATATTTTTATCAAATTATTTTCATTAAGTATTAGTGTATTATGAATGTCATAAATGCATGGTAAAATATATTACATTTAAAATAATGCAAATAGTATTAATTAAATAGTACAATTAAAAAGAAATACATTTGAAATTAAAAAAGTCATTCAGTTAAAAACTAGATCAATTAATATAGAACGAAAGAAATAACAGGGTGTTGTTGCAACTTTAATATGTGATTAATTTCACTCAATTAATTACATTAGTGTTTTTTTTTTCTTTTTACTCAACTTTGTAGTTCCTGAATAATACAAATGATTCTCTTTCAAAATACTAGGAAGATTTTTTCTTGTTTAATTTTTTTTTTTACTTCAAATCACTTAAGAGTCATGAGTCATTCTACTTTGTCCTTTACAGAATTTGACCACGAGTCATTGGGCATAAACAAAATATTAGTGTGAATTTAAAATTTATTAAAGTTTTATATTGGAAAATATTCATACATTGAGTAACTTTCACTTTATAAATACTAAAGTCTCACATTTGATAGGTTTACATATGTGAGATAATTTATACCACTACATAAGCAGTGTTAAGCTATTGTGAAAATTACACTAAAGTTAGATACAATTCTCAAATTTCTCTCTTCTCCCTCTATTACTCGATGCATTTCTAAACCACTTCTCCATTTTTCTTTATGTCCTTTTATTTTATTAGAGTGATCATAATACTATTGTCCTTTCAGTTTTAGGGTGTTTTTATGTCGTAGTTCATTCGATTTATGAGTGGTCTTAAGTACCATATCATATTGAAGTTGTAATTCTAGAACAATCTTTTGCAGGGCTATAGAATAACGATATAATGTAATTGAGCTATTTTATCCTAGGGACATCGTGATTGATAGTTTGCCTTACATAATTTTAGACAGTGTCGCGAAACGTCTTAAAGATAGTGATCTGGTCCACGACTTAACCCAGTAATATCTTTGGTGGTTGAAAAATATTTTTTCAAAACATTTTTTCGAAATTCAAAAATAAAAATTTTAAGACGCTTATTTTTTTGATGTCAACCGAAAAGCTTACTGTATTTGGTTCTACTGCTTCTGATTTCAATAAACCATTTCGGTTTGATGGATGTCACTTCAAACAATGGCAACAAAAGATCTTATTTTCTTAACTATGAAAAATGTTGTCAATGTTATGAAAGATGACATTTTAGTGGTCACATAAATAGTTGAACAGACAGAAAATGATAAGAAAGTTACAGAATAAACCCAATGAGAGGATAATGATTATCCTTGTAAGAATTATATTCTTAATGACTTGTTGATGATCTGTATGATTACTACAATTTTAACAATCCTGCTAGATGTTTGGGATGCTATGAAGAAGAAATATAATATCGAAGAAGTTGAGGCTAAAAAGTATGTCGTGAGTCGCTACCTCAAGTATTATATGACTAATGACATATTCGTAGAGGCTGAATCCCATGAAATTCATAAGATAGATGAAAATTATTGTTATTACTATCAAATTGTCTCTTGTTTGGAAGGATATCAAAAATTCTTTCAAGTATAAAACAAAAGAATTTTCTCTAGAGAGTTTGATAACCCGCCTTCAAATTGAGAAAGAATCTCGAAAGCAAAACCAGAAAAATGACATACTAGTTGTTTCAAACAATAAGAAGAAATTGTTGTTTACGAAGTTTTAAAAAAAACTTTTGAAAAAGAACAATGCCACCGATTAAAATTACTGGGTTGAGTCGCGGACTAGGTCGCTCTCTTTAAGACGTTTCGAGGTACTGCCAAAATTGTGCAAGGCAAACTATCAACCACGAAGTCCCCAGGATAAAACAGCTCAGATACTCTGTATCAGAGTTCTACTGCACTGTAGAAAACCATTCTAGAATTACACTCTCTGTATGGCAGTCGAATGACTCCCACTCGTAATATGGCACTAAGGCCACTCGTGAGAAATATAAGAAACAAGTAAGAAGGGGGAGAAATGAGAAAAACCTCAGATACGGAGAGCTTTTGGTATGCTTTTCCAACTGAGGTGAACCCTCTATTTATAGAGGAGTTCTACAATTGGATCTGAGAAATATGGGGGATCCATCAGGCACGAGATCCATTATCTGACCACTAGAAGTGTGCTCAGAAATAGGAAAACGTGTTTGACCATGACTTCTTGACCGAGCAACAACTGACACGTGGGGAAAACTAGGCATTAGGGTTTTGATCGGGCAAAACAGAAGCACAGTCAAATTAGGGTTTTGACTGGATCAGATTAATGATGTTGACTCGGTGGAGGGCAGTTATGTAATTAACGCATCAACTTGTGACAGAACGCAAGCATTTAATTAATTAAAATAAATAATTAATTTTCATATGTTTAAAAAATTAATACACCACATAACCGAACCGAGTCGGCCAGACGGCGCGCGCGTGTGTGGTGGTCCATTTGCTTGCATTCTTCCTCCTTCACAAAATTGGGGTGTCCCTTGGGGCCCAATCCAAGTCCATTATCTCCACCTTATAAATGCTACTAATTAGTGTATTCCCTCCTATGTGGGACTTCTCATTTTTTCATTTCACAACACTCGTTCTTCATTAACTGCCATCATTAATTCCATTCAATTTCCATCATTTCCAATAGAAATTCATCGGTGCAGTTCTAAAGCTAACTGACAAACCACTGAAGAATCATAACTGCAATCTAAAGAACAACAAAAAGAATGAGAACCCTCCAAAGATCCCAGGTATGAAGCAACAACCACCTCCTAGAAATGAATGTGGCTTAAAATTCATCTATTATAAATGTGGGAAACTAGGTCATATAACACATAAGTGTAGGAACAAGCCAAGTTCTACACAACAGGCTAACCTGATTAAAGAGCAATTTGTTGCTATGATAAGTGAAATCAATATTTTTGATGGATTAGATGGATGGTGGATTGACATTGCACATTTTTCCATATATTTTATGATTGTGATATGTTTAAAACATACATTGATGTTGAAGATAAGAAAGTGTTGATGAAAGATTTTCACATATCTAATGTTGCTAGTATTGAAGATGTGGAGGTGAAGTTCACCTTTGGAAAGACTTTGATTCTGAAGAACGTGATGCACACTTCAGAGGTAAGAAACAACACAATTTTATTTTGAATAAGGTAAGGTTTACTCAGTGTATAAGGACAAATTTGTACATCATTTCTAAAAGTAACATTCTTGTTGGGAATTGGTATACCACTAATAGCATGTTTAAGTTAAATATTGAAATTAATAAAATATCTTCTTCTACTTACATGTTGTGTGATTTTAATATTTGGCATGCTAGACTCTGTCATGTGAACAAACACATTATTTCAAACTTAAGTAACTTATATTTGTTTCCAAAGTTATCCTTAAAATGATTTGAAAGATTTTTGTAGTCAAGCTAAAATAACAAAGAGTTCACATAAAATGAGTAGTTGGAGAATATGAGCATTTAGATTTAATACATTATGATATATGTGAACTTGATGAGACTTTAACTAGAAATGGGAAACATTAGTTTTTTATTGACGATTGTTCTTACTATACTTTTGTATATCTAATGAAAAATAAAATTGAAATACTTGACATGTTTAGGATCTTTGCAATTTAAAATTAATTTAGTAGAAAGATTAAGAGGTTTCATAGTGATAGAAGAGTCGAGTATGATTCTAGTTTGTTTAATGAGTTTTATAAACTGCATGGAACTATACATAAACAATTGCATCATATTTGTCTGAAATAAAATGGTAAAGATTAAAAAAAGAATAAAACTCTTGCTAAACTAGTTATTGCTATTATGCTTAACTCTGATGCTACATCTCATTGGTGGGCGGAAATTTTATTAATTATTTGCTAGGTTTTAAATAGAGTTACCAAATATAATAGCAAAACATCTCCTTATGAGATTTTGAAGAAAAGACAACTCAACTTGTCTTGTCTTATTTTCGAACATGGGGTTGTTTGACTTATGTTTGAATCTCCGGTCCAAGTCAGTTAAACTCGCTAGTAGGGTCTATGAATGTGTATTTATTAGGTATGCAGTAAACAAAAAAACTAATAGGTTTTATGACCTAAACATTAAAGTGGTCATAGAGTCAAATAATATTGACTTTTATGAAAATAAATTCCCTTTCAAATTGAGAAATAGTGGGGAACTGAAACAAGTTACGTTTCTGTGATCAAGAGCACTAAAGATTATGAACCCAATTCTATGACTTATATTTTAGAACAGGATCTTGAAAATCTTCAAGAAGTTTTGTCGTCTTTGGATATAGATATATGACACGAAGCTCTAAACGATGAAATGGATTCTCTAGAGTCTAACACGACCTTTCATCTAGTAAACTTTCCTTCTTGTTGCAAACCAATAGGTTGTAAATGAATTTTGAAAAAGAAACTAAAATTCGATGAAACTATTGATAAATACAAAACTCGCCTTGTAGCCAAAGGTTTTAGACAAAGAGAAAATATAGATTTATTCGACACTTTTTAACCGGTCACTAGAATTACATCTATTAGGGTACTAATTTCACTTGTTATTCATAACTTAGTGACACTCCAAATGAATGTCAAAACTATTTCTTTTAATGGTGACTTGGAAGAAGAAATTTATATAGAACAACCTGAAGGTTTTGTGATTCATGGACAAGAAAGGTTTGTATGTTAGATAATTCTCCCCATGGAGTTAAACAATGGCATGAAAAGTTTGATATTTGATTATATTTAATTGACTTAAAGTGAATGAAAGTGATAAATATATTTATTACAAATCAGAAAATGACATTTGCACTTTCATATATCTCTATGTAGACGACTTACTCATATTTAGTTCAAACATTCATGTTATAAATACTGTGAAATCTTTGTTGCGTAACAAATTTGATATGAAAGACCTTAGAGAAGCAAGTGTAATTCTTGGAATCAAGATTACTAGCTCAGAAAAGAAATTTCTTTTGGATCAATCTCACTCTATTGAAAAGATCTTAAAGAAATATAATTACTTTGACTATAAACCTACTTGCACACCATATGATTCAATTGTGAAACTTTTCAAAAACACGGGTGAAGGTGTTAGACAAACTGAGCATGCGAGTATCATTGGCAGCCTCAGGTATGCCACCAAATGTACGAGACTCGACATTGCCTATGTCGTGAGACTATTGTGCAAGTTTACCAGTAAACCTAGTATTAAGCATTGACACACTATTGAGATAGTCATTCGATAATTTAAAAGACCACAAATCTTATATTACATTATCAAATATTTTGTGTCGTCCTAGAAGGATACAATGATGTTGATTGTAACACTTCATCAGATGACTCCCAAGCAATCAATGATTATATATTTAACATAGCTGGTGGATTTGTATCTTGGAAATCGAAGAAATAAATGACATTGGCTTAGTCCACTATGAAGTATGAAATGATAACACTAGCAACCGCTAGTTAAGAAGCGAGGTGGTTGAAATGTTTGCTAGCTGAGATTCATTTATAGGAATAACCAATGTCAATTGTGTTGATCCATTATGATAGTATCACAACTATTGCAATAAAATTGAAAACCTTTATTACAATGGTAAGAGACGACATATATGTCGTAAACACAACATAATTAGATAATTACTTCTAAAATGAGTTGTTAGAGTGGATCATGTAGGCACTGATGAAAAATTAGAAGATCCTTTAATGAAAGGTTTCACTAGAGAGAAAGTCCTCAACACATCCAAAATGATGAGACTATTTTCTATAGAATAACGAGTCACTCATGATGATAACTAAACCTAAAAGACTAGATATCGCAAGAATTAAGTTCAATGAGTAATAACAAGTTGTGAAGTGATATGAGATGAACATGTTATTATAAATTAGAGAAACATGATTCCTAAAATGATGATATGATGAGGTAAATAGAAACATTTAATGAAATTTATATTCTATATGGAGTTGAGAACCTAGCTACATGAGTATTCTTGATAAATTCACATATGTGAATTTGGAAGTGAGGTTGTTTCATGTGAAATTTTGAGGCATAATTTCTAGAACGTTCACTATACTGAGATAGACGTGTAAGGTCATTAATGCACATTTTTTTAAGAATAAACCCAATGAAATGATTATGTGTGAGTTTAATATCAAAGATAAAATTTAAGACTACGATTAACTCTTGTTAAGTCTGAATCTTATTTACTATACAAAAGTTCAAGTCAGAAAATACTTTTATTTATACACAATCTTATTGAAGCGTTTGATGTTACTTCAAAAATATTTTTTTAATTCAAGTGGAGGATTGTTGGAACATAGAAAGTATGTTAATGTATGAATTTAAAAATTGTTAAAGTCACACATGAAAAACTTTCATATATTGAGTAGCTTTGAGCTTTATAAATACTATAGTTCCACGTTAGATAATTTACATATGTGAGATAACTTTCATCACTATATAAAGAGTGTTAAACTTTTTGATAAATACACCAAAGTTAGATGCAATTCTCAATTTCCTCTCTTCTCCCTTTTCTGTTCACTTCTCCCTTTTTCTTTTTGTCCATTAATGGCTAAAAATTAGAATGGTCATAATATCATTGTCCTTTAATGGCTAAAAAATATTTTTCAAAACAAATTTTTCAAAATTCAAATACATCACCTAAAGATTATAATAAATTGAAAAGGGTAGGCTTTGTTTGAAATGGAAGGAAGATAAGAAAATATCATTAAAAAAAAACAAAAAAGAAAGGGGAAAGTATTACTGATGTTGTTTGATCATGTGATTCAATAAAGTGCATGCCAAAATTTAATTAGTTTACTACCTATTGTTATTAATAAAGTGGGTAAAGTAGATAAAGTGCGTTAGAATAGACACAGGGTTTATAAAGTTTGTGTGTAAATATTTGACTGGTTGCGTATTACGAAAGAGGTTCAGGCTTCGGAAAAACTGAGGCGTCAGCACTCAGCATGCCGATTACGATACCGCATGTGTTACGTAAAAGCTGGTGCGGCCATTTTTTATTTTTTTTACTAAAACAGACTACATTCATTTATTACAGTACAAATTTAATTTCACTAAAACAAAAAATTATAAATTTGTGAGTTAATTTATAATATTTAAATTAAAATACAAAATGAAAATTTAATATTAAATAATAATATATCTATAAAGTTGATAATTCTCTATTTAACACTTAAACTTTTATGAATTTACGATTACAAAACTGAAGTAGCATGTACACTCTCTTTTTAATAATCTCTTATGAGTTTAAATAAATTATGATAAAATTAGTAAAAATTTATGAATTTATTAATAAAAAATATGTCAAATAAGATTACTTTCATAATAAAAATGTGAGATTACTTTTATAATATTTAAAAAATTATTTTTATATGACATTACATTTTTTTAAGTACCCTAACCTAAACAAATGTTAGTAATTAATTAAATTAATTTTTTTTTACCTTAAATAGGGTTTGATAAGTGGTCCTTCCACTTCTTCACTTTTTTAACCCTTAACATAAGTTAATTGATCTACCAAACTCTCATTTATTCTACTATACTATTTAACTTATTTAAAAACATTCATGCTTAATTAGTAATATAAAATAATATTGAATTATTATTGTTTTAATGATACTATA
>JBBPBR010000003.1:12407136-12418063 GCA_037974775.1 Cicer pinnatifidum | reverse complement strand
AAAGAAAAATAGTAAATAAATTTGCATACAATTGCGAGATCTTAAGTTCAAACTTAAAATAATATTTATTTTAATAATATTGATATTTGTTAATTGAATTAACACCTATGAATATCTTGAAAGTTATATATTCAATTCAAAACTTTTTTTTTATTAACATATACTCTAAAAACACTTGTTAACAAAACTTGTATTACTATAATTTAAGACGCAAATATTTGTAAAAAAATTTTTACATAACGTAAAGACATTGACACTACTATTATAAAAAGTATAAAATATTAATTTATGTGCATCTAAGTAACCCACAAAGATGAAATCCTAAAATTAACTATTGGGGAAATGTATTTTTTTAGATAACAAGAGAAATCGGTTTTTTGAATTTGAAAGTGCCATATATATATAGTTGACAATAAATTGATTTTTAAAAATTGTTTGAAACTTTTTCACCGACCAGTATCACTTCCATAAATAGAAGCTCATGCTATTATTCATATTCCTGACTCAACCTTAGACGACGACTCGATCGATGTTAATTTGATAAAAAAAAAAAATTAATACCTATCAAATCCCTATTTTATTATTGTGAACAAAACATTTATCAAATCTCTTTTTCATCTGTAAAGATGTAAATGATCTTGCAGCGATACTTTCTCAAACGTAGACCATAAAAAGACATTCAAACTATGTTGCCACACTTTAATCTATACATGATTGAATATCATAAAATCATGAAAAAAATTGCAAACTGTAACACCCCGACCCTCAAATTTTTGCCTCCCGTGGGATTCGAGCCCTCGCCCCCCTTTCCTCAAATTGGAAATTCTGGCGAGTTTTTGCCTTTCGTGGGATTCGAGCCCTCGCCCCCCTTTCCTCAAATTGAAAATCCTGACGAGTTTTTGCCTTCCGTGGGATTCGAGCCCGGTACCTAGGGGATAAGTACCGTCTCATCGCAATCTGTAGCTCAATTGGTAGTGGGATTGCGATCGGGAGGCAAAAACTCGCCAGGATTTCCAATTTGAGGAAGGGGGGCGAGAAGCTCGTGAAGTAACATTGCCAGTAACGCTGGAGGGCCGGGGTATTAGTAATTTTTGAAAATAATCTTAGCAAGTGTCCCAAATGTAATAATTAAAAAAAACTAAAAAAAATTATTTTGGATCCGTGTTTGCAACACATTATTTTAAAAATTTAAATAGTCTTTTCAATACAAAAGTTATATTATAACTTTATTTTAGTTTTTTTTTTTTTACCTATTTGAGGTGGTTTTTGATTTCTTATTTTAATTTTTTTAAAATTAAAATTAGTTTTGAATTTTCAATTTTTGGTTATGAATTTCGATTATTAGTTGAGTTTCAATTTTGTATTTTTTTTGGACTGAATACTTATTTTATTTTTTTTCATTATAAATTCATCAAATATAAAAAATATTAGCACATTAAAATAATTAAAAAAACAATTAAAATAAAATAAAATTTTAATTAATAATTTAAATATTATAAAATTATAATTTATTTGGTGATAGTAATTTTGAAAATAGTGGTAGTGAAATATGACTACCCTAATGACAATTTCAACAATCAAATGAGATAATTGATTAATTTGAATATGATGAACAATGACTATAGAGATAGACGGTGGTGGCAGTGTCATGATAGTTATAGGTGGGTGGCCATTAATAGTAATTTTCTAAAAATAATAGTTAATGATAATTTAAGATGAATTGTCTGCGATAACAACAATAGTAACTGTTCTTAGAAGTGGATGGTCGATGGTAGGTTGAAAGTGGTAGAAGATGATAGTCGATGATAATGATATAGTCGGAGGTGGTGACCGAATTTGATGATAAATGTAATGGTAAGATATTTATTAAAGTTTTTATATTTAAATGATGAGATATAATTAAAAAAAATTATACAACTTATTTTTTTAATTTTAAATGTTTTTAAAAAACTGTTTTTAAATTAATGGAATTTCATTTTACCTTAACATATATTTTGATTTTAAAATTAAAAAAAAAAAAAAAAACTCCAAACTAAAACCCGCCATTGTTAGTAATTTTTTTTTAATTTCAAGATGAGACACGAGGAAGTAGTGTAAAACCAAACTGCAACATCCAACAAAAACAAAACAGAACAGCCGCCAGCCGACTACTTGGAAATCTCCGTCAAACCACGAAGACTCTTCGTGGACCCCACTTATACGTTTTTTTAATTACTTTCCACGTTGGTGAAGTCATCCCACACGTTTTCTCCCCTCCAACCAAACCAACTCAACATAGAGATTCCTTGGCTATGATCTAGTGCAGTGAGAGTCCATGATACTCACACGTCCACATACACGGAACGTGTTCCAGAAGTTAACCGACATTGCCGACCAAGCACCACGTCACCGTCCCCTTCCTCTTTCATCGTCTCCCACGTTGCCACGTGTTTTCTTCCAACGGCTAGTTTTTTTAATTTTATTTTAATCTATCACCCCACAATTTCATTCTTTAACCGCCATTCTGTTTGGAACCTTCCCGTAATTTCCTCATTGCTCACGCGTTTTTTTGCTGTCTTTGCTTTAAAACAAGTACTATTACTCTCCTTTTAAATTTTAAAAGTAACCATAATTTTTGTAAGGAAAAACTTAATTGCATTAAGTATTTTTACTTTAAACTTTCTTTAATTGTTTTTTCTATGGTTTTTAATTTAAAATATTTTTTATTAAATAAATTTGAAATAGGTGGATGATATTCAAGATAGAAAAGATTTTACATTCTTTAATTGAAATATGTTTTTTATCATTATAATAAATTTAGAGAGAATGAAAATATAAATTTTAAAAAAAAATCATAATTTATTAAATTAAGAAAAACATATTTTAAGAAAATACATCTAAATTTTTGTTTTTTTATATAATTTTTGTAGTCTTAAAATTTCCTTAAATATCCAGTCAAAAGGGAATAAATTAATAATCCTGAAATTCATAAAATATCAAATTTATATTCTGATTTTACCTTAATAAAAATGTACTAAATTGAGAAAAAAAATAAATTATGTTGATAAATAAAATAAAAAATGTTCTCCTTATTTAGTATATTTATGTTTGTCAAAAGAAAGCTATATTTAAGTAAAAAACGAGTAATATTTGTATAATTTTTTTTTTTGAAAATAAAGAGATATTACAAGTTATGCATTATAAAATTATTTATTTGTTCAATAATACATTATAATTATTTAAAATTTTGTCAAACAAATAATATTTGTTTTAAAATTTTAATGATTTAGAAGCGGAGGGAGTCAAAAATTTAAAATTTTAATAAAAATTTCAAAACTTAATTTAGTGGGTTTTGCGATTCTATATAAATGGGCTTAGTTTCCCCCCATTAAAGCCTCAAATATCGAGTTTTAATTTCCGTTTTTTCATTCTTCATTGAACACCATCGCCGGCAACAAACACAAATAGAAACCATTCTTCACTTAGGTTAGTTTTTCCCATAACCTTCATCGCCATCTTTTTGCAACTTTTTTGAACCAATCGCTCACAAACTGTTTTTCATTTTTAGGTATTTTTCAGATAGGAGGATAAATTAGTAAATTAATTAAAGTTTTTGAGCCCGTTGATATTGAGAAACGGTTGCAGATATGACGTTAGGGTTTGAGAGTTATAGTTTTGGTCGAGCACTGAGTAGAAAGAGGATTGTAGTTTCCAACAATGCTGAAGATTCTTCTGTTCAAATTGAATCTGATCCTGTGATTGCTCCATTGAAGAGAATGTGTAGCGATAACTTCACTTTCAATTCTGAAAGGTCTCGCCTTGAAGCCCTTTCTCAGGATCTTCTTGTAAGTATCAATTTCAATTTTAAGAGTTTTCAATTTCGATTGTTTATTTAGGTTTCCTGAAATTTATTTATTTAATTTTTTTTGTTTGGATTTATTGTAGGTTAGGGTTTTGTGTGGTGTGGATCATGATGATTTGAAACAGCTTTTTAATGTCTCTACAACAATTAGAGAAGCAGTAAGTATCATGATTCAATATCAATTTGCAAACAAATTTAATTGTTTATTCCATTTTTGTGTTTTTCAATTGATTGTTCAAGTTTGGTAACTTTTAGGGTTTTTAATGTGTTGCAGAGTGAGATTGCTAAGCAGATGCATTTTGAGTTCAACACTCCAAAGAAAAGCACTATTGCTGTTCGTTCACCATTTGAGATTGAAAATGGATTTGATGATATCGAAGCTCCAAACGCGCCATTGTTGTTGAGGAAATCTAAGCCAAGGTTGAATGCCAAGAGTCTTGCTGGCATCTCAGTAGCTTTGTTTCATTGATTTGAGTTAAACCAAAGAGGAGAAGCAGCAAATGATGATGTTGGAACAGTTTTGTTTCTCTTGTTTTTGGTTTAGTTAAGTAAATAGATTTCTCCTGTTGTTCTTGTATATTGATACATTAGAGAAAGGGCTTCTTAGAAGGATCAGTATCTTCAAATCTTTCATTGAAGATTGATTTTGCTTGGTTGTAATATTTTCTGTACATCTATAGGCAGAATAGAATGTGACAGGGATTCTAGTGAATTTTGTTTGAAGGGATATTATAGGCTTAGGCCCTTCTAATCTGATAAATTTGAGTGTGTACAGATACCAATTGCATACTCTTTTGCTTTCATCATAATAATAAAATAAAATGATTAATGTTTTGTTCCCCCCTTGTGTATGGTAAAATTTTGTTCCCCCCTTGTGTATGGTAAAATTTTGTTCCTTTCCTTGGTACTTTTATTACTTTTCTTTAGTTCCAAATCTTTGTAATAGATTCATTTTACTTTGATTTATGTCTTGCAAAAGAAATATACACAGAATGTTTCATAACTCTTTGATTGCAAAATCGTCATTGGTAGCTTACAGTGCCCCACTGTCAAGTGGAACTGGAATGAAACAATCTGATATGGCATCATCAAACATGGTCCACCAAAATTTAATATACTTGAGTCCGTTTGAACATCTGTAGATTTGAAGACTGCAGTGCCATCTTTTCTTTCTTTTGATTCAATTTTGAAGGTTAATTAATGAGAAAAATATAATAATCTATCTCAAAAATGTCGTTAAGTTGAAAGAAAGAAGTATAGTGAACTAAATACGTCTGTGCAGACCCTTGAAAAACTCAAATTTATGAATGGGGCTAATTGTCTCAGGAACAAACATAAGCTCTTTCTTTAATGGAGAATAATCATCTTCAAAGGTTAGGATATCTCTTTATCATTTCACCACTAGATGCCTTCTATTTCTTCCCATTAGAAGATTACATATAAAGTTTTTATCAAATACCAAAAAGCAAAAAAACGGAACATGTGAAATCAAAATTCGTATTGCATTATCTTTGGTTCAATCGATGCCATAAGAACTCGTGATTTGCTAGGGTCAAATTAACCAAATGATTAACAATTGAATGCTTCATAAGGCATTGTCAACAGTGTTTTTCAGACAGCATTATTTTCAATCCTCTGATGTCTGAACTGAGCTAAAAAACTTCGCTTATATCTGGTCAAAAACCTTGTTTCTCCATTGAAACTAGCTTGAAATTAGTGCCACCATAATTTTATACAATGATAAAAATTCACACAAAAAAAGTGAGAACCCAATTATTTACAAGTAGTATGTTTTATCATCATCAATTTAGAAAGGGGCTATAACAAGAAAAAAAATTCTTTCAAAATGTAATTTATATTTAGAGACAGGAGTATTATACCATCTCATCAACATAAGAAAATCAATTATGCTTTTGCTTTATAAATACTATAGTGAGTATACTAATAATCAAGTTTCCAACTAAAGAAACCCCTTTTCAACATTATTGTGCACAATCACATAGAAGAACACTTAACCTGATCCAGGATTATTGGTTAGAAAAATTGAATTTTCGTGATATTTTTTTCTTTCTTTAATTCTTTCCTTTTACATGTTAAACCTATTCCTATTCTATATCAACAATGAGTTTCTATTAATTAGGGGAGTATGTTCCGCACACGCTGCGCATGAACCTTGATGTATAACTTCAACAAAAATAAAATTGAACAAAATTAAATGATTTCAGTTAGCCAAAAGCTTATCTAAAATTTTAGTTAATGCTATATGGTACTTGCCATTCCCTCGTTAATGGAAATTACAGAAAGTATGGTCATTCGTTTCATTATGATTATCCCAAGTATATTTGTCTATATGTTCAAACTCCTTCATTAAACTTCAAAAAGCTGTAGACAACAAATCTAGATTCAAATGAAAAATGGATTTGGAGGATACTAGTTAATAGTTAATTTATTTAGAATATTCACATTTCTTTAAGAATGCCATGTGGCAAAATCTATTTTGTTTATGAATATCATAATGAGACACAAATGACTTCGACTAAAAGGAAAAAATATACCATTTTCGTGCTTATTATAAATATTTATTGTTTTTCACTAGGATAATTGATATGCTCATTTTATGAGTTAATATTTTTTAAGAAATATTTGTATTTAAATATGTCAACGTTGACTTTTTATATTTTAAGACAAATTAATAAGAGTATGTTTGGAAAAAATAATATACCTACTAAATACAAAAATATAAAAGGTGTTTATATTTAGACACATGTTGATGAGTTTAATGGTAAGATTGGTTAAGTTTTTATTCTACGAGGTGGAATTTAGGTTTACAAATTGGATGCATTAATTAATCTATATCTACTATAACATTTAAATGTTGAAGCTCAAGTTATTATACAGCTACACCAACAACCTCTAAATTTCTGCCGCATCAATTAAATTTCTATATCTTTGCTCTAAATTTACATTACATCAATAAATTTATCTCTATTTCTTTTCATCATTCAATCCTATTGATTGATTTTCCCTGCTCCGTATTATCTCTTTTCTTGTCCACTTTTCAATACTCTCACCTATTATAACCATATATTTAATATGAATACAATAAAAACACTACCAGCAAATTAATTTCATTTCTCTATGTGTGTAATTGTGTCGAACTTAGGAATTTTTACAGTGAAAAGAGCTACCTTCACCCCTTTTCTACTAACATCCTTCCTCCCAATCAAAGTGTTTTGCAAAAAAAAATATTGGGTCTATTAGTTTAAGATTTTAAAAAAGTAATTTTGATTTTATATTTTTAAAAATGATTTTTATGAAAATATACTTAAAAATAGTAGAGGTTTTATAGATTTATCGGTTATCAATTTGAAAAAATAATTCTGACATTCAATAATTTAGATATTTATTATTAGAAATATTAATATGATAAAAATAATATTCTTTTTTTTAAAAATGTGTCTTTCAAAAATACTTTTTATGAAGACCTTTTCAAAATAACTTTTTATTTTAATTATTTTTAAAATTTTATTATCTAAAAAAAGTTATAAAAAAATAGATGAAATATTTAAAATTATATTTTAAGATAAACTATTTAAATCAATTTTTCATTTAAAGTTTTATTTTTAAATATGTTATAACAAAAAGATAAAATATTATAAAAATTATTTTAAAAAATATCTTAAAGGTCCATTATCTCTTTCCTTCCTTTCCCCGACATCTATCCCGAGATGATATTCAATGGTGGTCTAAAAATATAAATGTAAATTGAAGAATGAAGAATGAAGAATGAAGAATGAAGTGAATTAAACTAGACTATTGGAGTTTCTTCATGCTTATAATGTGCAACTTTTCTTGTGATATTGATCATGATAAAAGTTCAAGCAGATGATGAACTTGGAAGAACGTGCCTATTAAAAATGCGAGAGGTTTTATAATGTTTATTATAAAAAACACTATATACTTTAAATCTCTCTGAATGCACATAACAAAACTTTGAATATACTAACAAAAAATTATTATGATTCATTATTTTTCAAAGGACAAAAGAGATTGTGGAGGGTGATCCATAAAGACAATATGGCCTAATGTGGAGATTTTCTGTTGAGCTAAGGAGGACTTTTCTTAAAAATACATGCAAAGCCAATGTGCAGAGAGCTAGAGACCATGTCCAACAACCCTTTAGCCATTTATTGCTGTTGATGGTTGTCATTTAAAGACAATATTGTGGGAAACTTTTTAGCACCCCAATTTTTTTTAATTAATTTTTAAGTGCTTAAGAGTTGGGGTGTAACAAGACAATTTGATTTGGTTTTCTACGAAAAATTAATCTAAATCAATGCAATTTCTATAGATTGGTTCGGTTTACTTGTTTTTTATAACTTGATCCAAACTAAACTAAACCGATGATCTATGGGTTAGTTCGATTTATGTGATTATATTTAAAAAAAACAAAACGATAAACATTTCAATTTTTGACAAAATTAAAAATGAATATACAAGTGCAACAACATTTTAATTTTTTTTTTCTAAATAGAATTTGGAATAACTACAAACTCATAATTTAATACTCTAAAAGACTGAAACAAAATATGTAGTAGCATTATATAATTTGGTCCCCTAAAACAGAATTTGAAATATCATAGTGCAATAACAACTCAAGTTAAAATACAAAACATGCAGTAGTGTACCAAATTAAACCATAATTTAGTTGACTAGATTTTAAATGAGAATAAACTTTGTTACTTTAATGGAGAGAAATAAATTGTGATAGAAAAAAACCAAAACAAAGAAACGGAGAGGAGGTCATGACGGTGGGAAACGATCAAGATCGAGAAAATGAAGGAGTTGTGAGAGACACAAAGAACGAGGAGAGAAACAGTTGTGGTTGTGGCGGCGAGGAGAGAACCAAAGAGCGAGGTGAAAGTCGACGAGGTGGATGACGTAATTTTAGTGAGTGGACTGTTGGGGCCAAGGTGAGAACTGAAGAGGATGATATGATATTGTCGATACTAGTAAGCGTGAGTGAACAAGAGGGTGTTGCGGCATAGTGTAACTGTGTCTGTGTGAGGATATCATTAGGGTTTGGAATTGAGCTTAATCGGTGATGGGTCTAATTGTTGTATAAAAAAAGTTGTCTTATTGAGCCAGATTTTTATGCAAAAAAATAAATATATAAAAAAAATATGAATAATGTTAGTTTGGTTAAGTTTTTATTGCTTTTTAAAACTAAAATCCAATACCGAATCAATAATATTTAGTTTACATTGGTTTGGTTTGGTTTTTCACCCGAACCAAAAATAACAAGTAATTTTCAAGTTGATTTAGTTTGAATGTTCAGGTTGATTGCATTTATTTTGTCCACTTACCCCGTACTTAAGAGTTAGTTTTGCTAATTGTTAGATGTTTTGATGCCTAGACATCAATATAAGATAGCTAGAAATTGTAACATGGTTAAAGACAATTACTCAATTAATAAATAGTATAACCATATTAGGAAATGGACTAATTGATTAGGTCAAGTGAGGTAATCGATTAATACACAAGTCCATTAATACTAGCTAATCATGTTTTTACTCTACTAATTGATTAAGGTATGTTGCTGATTGATTAAATATTGAGTAGATTTAAAAAATAACCATTTTTTTTCTTTCTAAATTTGGGTAGCCAGATATCCATCCTACCTTTTAGTTACCATTTGATTACTTAAACTAACTTTATAAAGGAGTCTTAATTTCAGAAATTCATAGATTTTTAAATTGATAAGTTCAAGGGTCTCATATATTCTTAAATACTTTTAACTTTGTCAAATATCAACTGATTTTGACTATGTTTTTATGTTGTGTGGCCGATAACTCGAAGATCCTTAATCAATATTTTTTTTCTCATTGATCATAATCATTCACAATTGATAAACTAACACCGAATTTTATGTTTCAACAAGTAAAGACTAGATAGTTGATTAGATTGAGAATCAGAATTAAAATGTGACTAAATTATGAAATAATCAATTTGAGACTTAAGAGTTAATCGACTAAGTTAAGCCAAAATGATAAACTAAATTATTAATTGACTAGTCATAAAGACTTTGGTAGTAATTGATATACTAGTAAATTAGGATTATATTAATAAGGTGAAGTGCTATATATTGTTGATACTACTTGATATGTCAATGATTAACGTTAATTTGTCTAATACACTTAATTATAGATATGAATTGAGTGATGTTGGATAATAATTATTGATGATAAATATTATGTCGAACATGTTATAAATATTGTATTTAGGGCCTGTTTTGGGGGTGGGTTGTCGTGATAGAATCAACGCTCGATGGTCAAGATACCTTCACAACGTTATCAGTTGAAAGTTTAACATAAATGCAAAAAATCATTGAGGTGTTCTATTGAATACTAAATCACTCTAACTAGACACTCTTGTTTATGAAATAATAGGTGAATTCTCTATCCGTATCAATCCAAAGTTATAAGGAGTCAACATAAAGTAATTGATAATTATGATTCTTGTCGCATTATTATACATTGTTGATATTGTTAATGTTATGTGCTATGATGTTGAAAGCATATTTAAATTACTAATCTCAGCTTAATTAACCATATTCTTTAGAATGACAACTCACAACTGTTTATTTCTCGTACGTATGAATGCTTATACACTAACATGTGTGTGTAGATGATATGATAGATGCAAATCAAGGTTTCACCACCTTAGATGAGTTTGAATGATTTTTATGCCGCTAATGTATTAAATAATTATTTAGTTATGTTGATTGTCGATATTTTAGTTGATCAATCAATTAAAATCATATAAAATCAATTTTAATTTTAATTAGTGTGACAATTTTTAAAGTCAAACTCTTTTGATTATGATATTTCTATATAGTTTTTGAATTGTGTTCTTTTTATACTTGATTATATTTTATTTGTGGACCAAAGTATTTTTACTATATTTATGCTTTAAAATATTTTTGGGTAAGGAGAGGTGTAAATGACCATTTTCTAAAGATGGGTGTTCATTAATTATTTTATCACCAAAGTATAATTATTTAATAATAACAAAGTATAATTATTT
>JBBPBR010000003.1:12356987-12367271 GCA_037974775.1 Cicer pinnatifidum | reverse complement strand
AAACAAAACCCATAAAATTAATTATCATCCTCAATATAATGCAATTTCATCAAATTCATAACTTAAATTTTTAAATAAACTCATATTTTTATCTCTAACAACATCAAATAAAGAATGACAAATATGAGTTTATTTTAAGATTTGAGCTACAAATTTCATAAAATTTATTTTATATGAAAGAATATAACTAAATTTATGAGTTTTGTTTGAAAATTTTGATGAATTTTAGATTTTTTTATAAAAAAAATAATAACATTGTTAACATTTTAAAACATAAAAGATTAAATTGTCACTTAAAATTAAAATAAAGGATCAAAACGGGAAAAAGAAGATAAAGGACTAAAACGTTAACTGAAATTAAGTTCAAGGACTACAGGTGGTATTTACCCTATAATAAAATAAACAATACGCAGATAAATAAAATAGCAATATTAAATTTGAATATTTAAGGAAAGTAAATAATTTCATAGAAGAGAATGATTGTGACACCCTAAACCCCAAATTTTTTTTCTTTCTTATTTTCTAAACAATGAAATTATTTCGAAACAAATAAATAAATATAAACCTTCAAACATTTTTTTAAGGTAAAAAGTATCCATAATCACGAACACGTCGAATAAATTCAAATGTTCCATCAAACTTAACAACTTGAAATCACAATATCCGACAATAATTTTTAGAAGTACACATACTTATGTGTTAAATTAAGTGCAAATGTGGTCTCAACCCGATGTCACTATCAGAGCGGGAATTCCCAAAATAAAAATACTCAAAATAACATCAACACAATGCATAATAATAAAGGTCTCCAAGACATGATGACTTCCGAGGGGGTGAGTATCGAAATTATGTAACAGTATAAAATACACGAGGATAACACGTAAGCAATCAAATTATCACAACCACAAAAAGTGTCACGTGTATAATATCAACGATTTATCAAATTCATTCACAATAAGATAATCACAAGGATGAAATTTTATGCATGTCCTATACTCTATACTTCATCATTTGGTACTATTCTACTCTAAAGTACTTGGTTAGGAGGCCTGATACTATGCCACTACAAGAGTGGACGGACAGTTCATGAATGGACAAGTTCTCATAGATCCCTTCAACTCAATAGGTAATTAATTGATTTATTAATAATACATTGATACTTTATCTAATAATACATTAATGCATTATAATATAATTCAAAAATATACTTAATATCGTTAACACACATATTACTATAATAAAATTTTATTTAACAAAGTATGATAGAAAGAACTTAATATTATGTGTATATAATATATATAGTTTTGATTTATAAATATATTTATATATATATATATATATATATATATCACATGGACGAAAATAATAATAATTAAATATTACTTATTATTGATTATACTTAATTTTATAACATAATCAAATAGATTAAACCATTTAGGTGAAAGAATCAATTTGCCACTCTGCCTTATTTTGATTTCACGACAATTTGTATGAATCGTATGCTGCCTTATCGGAACTAATTACTTACTTCAGTGAGTTATCCTCCAACAATTCCCTTTAGAAATCAATTGCATCTAATGGCTTAGCTACTAATTTATTTTCTAGAAGTTTGTATAACAACAATTCTTATATAGCATAATCCGTTTGTTGACAGAAACAAGGCAAGGCTTCTAAAATTCCAAAGATTTTGGGTTCGTGGTTTTCAATTTCTTAACTTTCATCTATCTATATATATATATATATATATTACTTATCCTATTGTACTAACAAAATATGTATCATTATTAAAGCTAATTGATGGAATTAGTGAAACATACCTTATATGATTTGGTATTGAAATTGAAATTGGGATTTGAAATTGGAATTGTGATTGGAGATTGAGATTGGAAATTGTAATCTGATGAAGTCGGAAGACGGCTAATGGAATTGGAATCCTAATTTTGCTGAAATTGAAAGCGGCTAATGGAATTGGAAGGCTGCTGATGAAATTGGGATCCTAATTTTGTTTTCTGTAACACTGCTTACCCATATATACCCATATATAGTATTTTAGCCTAGGTCTTATTATTATTAGTGTTATTATTATTATTATTTTATTAATATCCCATTCTATTAGAGCGAAAGGTAACAAATAGTGTAACAACCCAAATTCACTCCTAATATTATTTTATTTATATATATATATATATATATATATATATATATATATATATATATATATATATATATATTTTATTTATTTTTTGTAAGTTAAATATGGTTAATATTAATAATTTAAATCAATTACCAAAATAAACACACAGCACACCTAAAGAAATTAGAACACATATTCACACTCATAAAAAAAAAATAGTATTGTATCATTATACTATTTAAAATAAGATAATGAAAAATTGGAGTGTTACATTTCTCCCCCTGTTGAAGAAAATTTCGTCCTCGAAATTTACCTAACAAAAACAGTTCTAGATAAGAATCGCGCATCTGGCTTTCGACCTCCCACATAACACTTTCACCAGTAGCATCTCCCCAAACAACCTTAACCAATGAAATCGTCTTACCCCTTAATTCCTTGTCCTTTCGGTCCTCAATCGGTAGCTGTAAGGTCTCAAAAGTTAGGTTCTCTTTTATTTGGACTTTGTCTGACTCAATCACATGTGAAGGATCGAAAATGTACTTGCGAAGTTGAGACACATGAAAGACACTATGAAGATTAGAAAGAGACGGAGGCAACGCGATCTGGTATGCTACGTTACCGACCCGTTTAAGAATTTGGTAAGGTCCTATAAACCGAGGTGTAAGCTTTCGCATTTTTAATGCCCGACCAACCCCAATTGTTGGAGTAACTCTCAGAAACACATGATCACCTTCTTGAAATTCGAGGTTTTTCTTTCTTTTATCATGGTAACTCTTTTGCCTACTTTGAGATGCTCTCATCTTTTCCTGAATCATTTTTACTTTATCAGTAGTTTGTTGAACAATCTCAGGTCCTAACACAAGGTTATCACCCGTCTCAAACCAACACAGAGGGGTCCTACATCTTCTCCCATACAACGCCTCAAAAGGGGACATTCCAATGCTAGAGTGGAAACTATTGTTATAGGTAAACCTAAAGCGCTTTGTAAACCTTGCCAAAACTTAGAGGTAAACCTAGGGTCTTTGTCTGAGACTATACTTGATGGGATTCCATGCAACTTCACAATTTCCTTTATGTATATTTCAGCTAACCTTTCCATAGAATAAGTTATGTTTATCGGAATAAAGTGAGTAGATTTAGTTAATCTATCCACAATAACCCAAATACTATCGTACCTTTTTGGAGTTCAAGGTAAGCCTACAACAAAGTCCATATAGATGCTATCCCACTTCCATTCGGGAATACTCAAAGGTTGGATCAAACCTGAAGGTTTTTGGTGTTCTACCTTAGATTTTTGACAGATCAAACAAGCATACACAAACTCAGCAACATCTTTTTTCATTTTAGGCCACCAAAATATCTTCTTGAGGTCCTTATACATCTTTGTGGATGTAGGGTGAATACTTAGACAACTCATATGTCGTTCCTCTAAGATCATCTTTCTTAACTCCTCTACATCGGGAACACAAATTCTCTCCTTAAATCTCAAAATTCCATCCACACCTATTTTGAAACCAGGTTCTCTCCCTTGTTCAATCGACTGTAACTTATCTAAAAGGTATAAATCCAATTTCTGATTCTTTTCAATCTCTTCCAATATTCCACTAGTTACCTTCAACATTCCCAATTTAATACTTTCTGGTGTCACTTCACAAACTAAACTAAGGTCTCTAAATTGTTCCAACAACTCACTATGCTTAGCCATTAAGGCGAACACACTCAAAGTCTTCATATTCAAGGCATCAGCCACTACATTGGCCTTTCCAGGATGATAGTTAAGCTCAAAATCAAAATATTTAAGAAATTCCATCCACCTACGTTGTCTCATGTTCAACTCCTTCTGATCAAAAAGATACTTAAGGATCTTATGGTAACTAAAAACCTCAAATCTAGATCCATATAAATAATGTCTCCACATCTTAAGTACAAAGACAACTGCTGCTAGTTCTAGGTCATGGGTAGGGTAGTTCCTCTCATGAATCTTCAGTTGCCTAGAAGCATATGCTACCACCTTCCCATCCTGCATAAGTACTCCACCTAATCCGGAACCACACACATCACAATATACTACAAAAGGGTTTACTCAGGTTAGGTAATACTAAGATCAGTGCAGAGGTCAATCGTTTCTTAAGCTTTTGGAAACTATTCTCACAATGAGTATCCCACACGAACAACTCCCCATTTCGGGTCAACTTAGTTAAAGGTAAGGCCAACTTGGAGAATCCTTCTATGAACCTACGATAATAACCGTTCAATCCTAGGAAACTTCTAATCTCAGTCACTAACTTAGGTGTTTTCCATTCTAATACACTATCCACCTTGGCATGATCAACGACTATTCCACATATTGAAATTACATGTCCTAGGAAACTTACTTCATCTAACCATAATTCACACTTAGACAACTTGGCAAATAATTTTTTCTCCTTATGGGTTTGCAAAACTATCCTTAAGTGTTCGTCATGCTCTTCCTTAGTCTTAGAGTACACTATGATATCATCTATAAACACAACCACAAATGAGTCTAGGTTAGGATGAAAGATCCGGTTCATGTAATCCATAAACACTGTTGGTGCATTAGTCACACCAAAAGGCATAACCAAAGACTCATAATGGCCATAACGGGTTCTAAAGGCAGTTTTAGGGATATCAAAAGACTTCACTCGGATATGATGATAACCTGATCTCTAGTCGATCTTACTAAACATACAAGATCCTCTCAATTGGTCCATCAGGTCATCTATCCTGGGTAGCGGATACTTATTCTTGATTGTCACTTTATTAAGTTGGCGATAATCCACACACAACCTCATAGAGCCATCCTTCTTCTTAACCAACAACACAGGTGCACCCCATGGTGAAACACTAGGTCATATAAATTGTTTATCTAAAAGCTCTTCCAATTGCTTTTTAAGCTCAGACAATTCTAAGGGGGACATCCTATACGGTGCCATGGATATGGGTCCAGCACCTAGTACAAGGTCAATGCTAAATTCAATCTCACGCTCTGGTGGTAAACTAGTGACATCTTCAGGGAATTCACACACAATAGGAACATCTCGTATTACTACTTTTTCTTCAAATTCCAATGAGGCAAGGATCATGTATAACTAGGCATCTTCTTTCAAGAGTGCCTTCACTTGGTTGGTGGATTTATTGCTAGGCTTATCCCTCTCTTCTGACTCCATGAATTCAATGGTTTTATTAAAAAAATCTACGCGGACACGGTTGGTAGATAGCCAATCCATACTAAGAATCACATCAACTAGACACAAAGGTAGACACACTAAGTCAACTCGAAAGTCCCTTCCACACACATGGATAGAAATGTCAAGACAAACACTAGAGGTATCAAAAGAATCACTAGTTGGGGTATTCACAATTAAATCATACTGAAAACGAGATACATGTAGTCCAAAATGTCTAACACAATCAACAGACACAAAGGAATGAGTGGCACCACAATCAAATATTAAAAATAAAGGAGTATCACTTATGAGACATGTACCTTGGATTAAGTTGTCTTTCTCAAACGCTCCTGCACCACTGAGGGCAAAGACTCTTCCATTGGATTTAGGTTGGTTGGCTTGGGAACTCTAGTTTCCAGGTTGTGGAGTCTTCCTTGGGTAGGGGCATGTGGTGCTAATGTGGCCTTGTTGTTGACAATTAAAACAAGTAACTCCAGCATCTCTACATTCATATGCCATGTGACCCTGTTTACCACACCTATGACATCGGATAGGAGTAGTTGGATCACCATTATAACCATTGTTGTTGCTCGAGACTTGACTCCGGTTGTTACTATTTTCGTTACTAACTCCTCGTCCATTGGGATTTCCTCTACCACCACCATCACTATGACTGTTTCCATTTCCTTTTCCGTTACCACTACTAGTTCCTTTTCCAGCTGAAAAACTGTATTGTTGATAATTCTAAAGACTTCCAGATTTACTAGGAGGAAAAGAGTAAGGTTTTCCTCTATTATGTTGTATAGGTCTCTTGTCCTTCATGGTACTAGTGTTTTGGTAATGTGCCTTTTCAGCACGACTATCCTCATCATAAATCCTACTCTTATTCATTAGGGTAGGAAAGTCACGGATCTCTTGCATTTCAACCTGTTTCTTGATCTCTAGTCTGAGTCCTATTTCAAACTTGATGCACTTAGACTTTTCTCCTGCCTCTCCAACATAAAGTGGATAGTACCTGGATAATTCCTCGAACTTAGCCGCATACTCCGCTATTGACATATTCCCCTGTTCTAATTTAACAAACTCCATCTCCTTTCTATTACGGATATCTTCAGGGAAATACTTAATTAGAAACATGTTTTTGAATATAGCCCAAGTAATTGTAGTCCCTGCATTATCTAAACGTTAGCGCACATTATCCTACCAATGTTCAGCTTCCTCCGTCAACATAAAGGTGCCAAGATGCACTTTCTGACCTTCGGGACATGCCACTCCTTGAAAATTTTCTCAACTTCTTGCAACCACTTTTGAGCTCCATCAGGATTATAGTGACCTTTAAACGATGGAGGGTTAGCCTTGTGGAATCGATCGATCACCATGAATTAATTTATTTTCACATTTCCTTGGCCACCACTGTAGCTAGTAGCTTGAGCAACAACTTGAGCAGCAATCTGTGCAGCTTGAGTAGCAGCTTGCGCAGAGGCTTCTGCAGTAGCTTGAGATTCAACCAAAGCTTGGAGAGCTTGCACAATAACTCCTGCCATGGGCTCTAGAACCTCAGCAATCGCAGCATCATTCCTTCCACTAGCCATCACCACCTACATCAATCAGATAAGCCAATCAAATATAGTGAGACACTTAGGGAAGTGAGAAACTAACTTAGTTCTACAACACTATAACAATAATGACCATAACCACGCAACACATAACAGAGTACACAAGAAAACATAGCGAACACATAACACATTTACGGTCTGATTAGACAGGCCATCTCTGATACCACTAATGTGACACCCTAAACCCCAAAAAAAATTTCTTCTTATTTTCTAAACAAATAAATAAATATAAACCTTCAAATATTTTTTTTTAAGGTAAAAAGTATCACATAATCACGAAAACGTCGAATAAATTCAAACGTTCCATCAAACTTAACAACTTGAAATCACAATATCCGACAACAAAATCTTTTTAGAAGTACACATACTTATGTGTTAAATTAAGTGCAAATATGGTCCCAACCCGATGTCACTATCAGAGCCGGAATTCCCAAAATAAAAATACTCAAAATAACATTAACACAATGCATAATAATAAAGGTCTCCAAGACATGATGACTTCCGAGGGGGTGAGTATCATAATTATGTAACAGTATAAAATACACGAGGAGAACACGCAAGCAATAAAATTATCACAACCTCAAAAACAGTCAAGTGTATAATATCAATGGTTTATCAAATTCATTCACATTAAGATAATCACAGAGATGAAATGCTATGCATGTCCTATACTCTATACTTCATCATTTAGTACCATTCTACTCTGAAGTACTTGGTTAGGAAAAGAGTGGACGGGGTGAAATACTATGCCACTACAAGAGTGGACGGACAATTCATGAATGGCCAAGTCCTCATAGATCCCCTCAACTCAACCTGAGACACATATATGCGATGGTCGGGGTACTCTTGTGTTGCACGGTAGCTCCCGACCTTAGGGAATAACCCACTAATGCACTTAGGAATTCCCCTCTAGAGGTACCCCCAATGTCTATCAGACTTACCTTACAGTTCGATTGTATCCCTCCACGATCAGGCTCATTCAGTTGTACTTCCCTGAATCACTAGGTTTGTCAAACTCTCCCTATATGATGACAAAATAGTTCTAACTCCAAAATCACAACTCAACAAATTTCAGTTTGACTTCACAACATTCATCATTATGTATATATATCAGTCAATCACAATTAAATCCAATATTCTGGTTTGCACTACTCACAATATCAATCACAAATAAAAGATCAAACAGGTGGCATATTCAAGTGATATCACAATTTCATTCAAGTAGCAAGAATACTCCAGTACATATCGTTCACACAGTAACAATCAACATAATATTCGTAAAATCAGACGCCATACAATCTTGATATAAATAATTTCACGATAATTCTATAGGTTGCCAAATTATATTTTAATCTTCACTATTACCATTCACATTTTATTAATTAATTATTATTCGTCAATAGGGCTCAACCGTACGTAGTAAGCCCCGAATGAACATCTGAGAATTTCAATATTCCCGTTCATCTCACGTTATTTTATACTCATAAAATTGAACCTCATCTCACCCCTTACCTTAGCTGAAGATTTTTTCCAACGAAGCAGATCCGCTGATTTAATGTGTCACGTCTTCGCCAACCACCGTCTCTAAGAGTCCACGAGCGATAATAAATCAACACAACAACCAATTACAAATTAGTTATTTGCTCCAATAGGTAATTAATTAATTTATTAATAATACATTGATACGTTATCTAATAATACATTAATACATTGTAATATAATTCAAAAATATATTTAATACTGTTTAACACACATATTACTATAATAAATTTTTATTTAACAAAGTATGATAGAAAGAACTTAATATTATGTGTATATAATATATATAGTTTTGATTTATAAATATATTTATATATATATATATATATATCACATGGACGCAAATAATAATAATTAATTATTACTTATTATTGACTATACTTAATTTTATAACATAATCAAATAGATTAAACCATTTAGGTGAAAGAATCAATTTACCTCTCTGCCTTATTTTGATTTCACTGCAATTTGTATGAATCATATGCTGCCTTATCAGAACTAATTACTTACTTCAGTGAGTTATCCTCCAACATTTCCCTTTACAAATCAATTGCATCTAAAGGCTTAGCTACTAATTTATTTTCTAGAAGTTGGTATAACAACAATTCTTATATAGCATAATCCGTTTGTTAACAAAAACAAGGCAAGATTTTACGTTCATCTCATAACTCAAACTATGATTCTAAAAATGAAACATATTTTCATCGAGGTCTAACTGCTCCAAATTGATCACGATTAAATTTTCTTTTCAATTAATCATCACTTAAAAGTTACAACAAATGGAAGCATATATAGATCTTTCAAGTAGAAGATAAGATAAATAATTATTTACTAGAAGATACAACACATTACCAAACAACTTTCAAGGTTACACATCATTCTAAAATTTGATTTCTTGACTTAAATTATTATTAAAAAAATATCACTAACCATTTAGCATCCAAAAAATATCATTGAGAATTCCAAATTTTCCTTTAAATTATTTTTCAATAATTAAAGTCTAAATAAAACAACTAAGATAAATCACGTTTCTAAATACAATACAAATAGAATAAATCACATTTATTTTTAAAATCTATAAAATTTCTAAAAATTCATTCCTACTTTAATCATCAATAACACATTTCTAAATAGTTAATCACTGTCAAAATTATTATTTTCAATTGATATTTTGAAATAAAATTTAAACTATATAGATGGATAGATAGGAAATTTTACAATTAATTAACACTTCTAAAATAGTTTCAATTTATTTTCTTATTTTATCAAACTAAAAAAAATTGTATGTTTATATACATTAAAGTAGTGCACATGACACAAAACATAAGACATATGATAATGATTATGAATTACATTAATTCATAAATCTACAAACTAGTAACCTCCTGTCACACCAACTACTCAACATGCTTATAGATACATCCCTCAATTTCTATCAAGCCACCAAATTGGTCCAAAACATAACACATCATCAATTTTAAAGATTTTGAAGTTTTGTTCTAATCTTAAAAATTGAGTCTTAAATAAAAATTGTAATTTTATAATTAATAAAAAAATTGATAAAATAAATATTTAGTTTCTATACGCATACCAATTTACATGATGCACTCTACACATATCAATCTACATGATGCACTCTACATATACAAATCTAATGCATACCATTTTGTTATGTTAATTCATATAACCAAAAAAAAAATCTACTTGTAAAATACATCAATTATAGAATCCAAAATTTAGATAATTTTTCAAAAAGAATTTCACTATTGAGAATATTTTTAAAAATTTTGTTCTTTTTTTTTTTTTT
>JBBPBR010000003.1:12294501-12305806 GCA_037974775.1 Cicer pinnatifidum | reverse complement strand
TGCAATTGTATTATCTATCCTATATATATAAATAAAAATCTCAATTTGTTTAACATCTAAAGAGTGGAGTTATTCTGATTATAATTTAAAATTGTTACAATGTTCAATGCATCTTAAATTCTTAAGATAGCATATACATCTTAAAGAATCTAATTTTATTTGTGCAGCCAATAGTTTTATTACTTTCCTTTCAAGACATACCATATATTGTTAGAATATTGTAATATCAAAGTCATACACACACTCTATTTTTTAAGTAATATATAATTACGTCATTTTTTTCATTTATTTTAAATAACATGTCTGCTTATATTAATATAAGCATAAACATGTTTAGTATTAAATATATTTCTGGGTTGTAGTATAAATAGTAAATAATTTATTTATTTATTTTATTTATTAAAATAATTTATTTATTTATTATTTATTTTATTATTTATTTACTCATTTATTTATTTATTTATTATTTATTTTATCATTTATTTATTCATTTACTTATTTATTTTATTATTTACTTATTCATTTACTTATTTATTTATTATTTATTTTATTATTTATATATTCATTTACTTAGTTATTTATAATTTTATTATTTATTTATTTATTTTATTATTTAGTTATTCATTTACTTATTTATTTATTATTTATTTATTCATTTATTTATTTATTATTTTATTATTTAGTTATTCATTTATTTATTTATTTATTTTATTATTTATTCATCTACTTATTTATTTATTTATTATTTATTTTGTAATTTATTTCTTTATTTATTCATTTATTTATAGTATGTAATTTATTTGTATTTGGTGGTTGTGTGGCTATAATTCTCTCGCGGACTATTAGAGACGACGACCGACAAAGAAACGACCCGTTGACATATCAGATTCATTGGACGGAATCTTCAGTCGAGGTAAAGGGTGAGATGAGGTTCGATTTTATGAGAATAAAATAACGTGAGATGAACGGGTATACCAAAATTCTCATATTTTCATTTGGGGCTTACTACGTACGGTTGAGCCCTATTGAGAAATAATAATTAATTAATAATATATGAATGGTAATAGTGAGGACTAAAATATAATTTAGAAACCTATAGAATTGTTGTGAATTAATTTATATTAAGATTGCGTGTTATTTGATTTTATGAAATTTATACTAATTGTTATTGTATGAATGATATGTACTTTAGTGTTCTTATTACTTAATTGAAATTGTGATATTACTTGAATGTGTCACTTAAATGATTTGTTACCATGTGATTGATGAAACTGAATTGTGTATTGTGAGTAGTGTAAACCGAATAGTGGGATTTTATTGTGATTTACTAATATACATATATAATGATGAATGTTGTGAAGTCAAATTGAAACTTATTGAGTTGTGATTTTGGAGTTAGAACTATTTTGTCATTATATAGGGAGGATTTGACAAACCTAGTGATTCATGGAAGTACAACTGAATGAGTCAGATTGTGGAGGGCTACAATCGAATTGTAAGGTAAGACTGATAGACCTTAGGGGTACCTCTAGTGGGGAATTCCTAAGTGGATTAGTGGGTTATTCCCTAAGGCCGAGAGCTACCGTGCAAAACAATAGTACCCCGACCGTCGTGTATATCTGTCTCGAATTGAGTTGAGGGGATCTATGAGGACTTGACTATTCATGAATTGTCTGTTCACTCTTGTAGTGGCATAGTATCAGGCCTCCTAACCAGGTACTTTAGTGTAGAATGGTACCAAATGATGAAGTATAGAGTATAGAACATGCATAGCATTTCATCATTGTGATTGTCTTATTGTGAATGAATTTGATGAACCGTTGATATTATACACTTGACTGCTTTTGAGGTTGTGATAATTTGATCGCTTGTGTGTTCTCCTCGTGTATTTTATATTGTTACATGACGACTCTTCATCATATGCATAATTTTTATTGATTTTAGTCTTATTTATCTTTAACCATTAGTTAATTTACTGAGTTATTTGATATATTTTGTTGACTTTTGTTCTTTGATTTAATGAAATGTTTATGTTCTTATTTGCTTAATTAAGTATAGATCTCTTGTAGTTTTGCGTTATTACTTTGTTTTAGTGCAGTGCTGAATTTTGGTGAGAAATCAACATGACCTATGTGGAGTATTTCAGCCATATATGGAGTTGTAGATATCCAATTGGAGTCAACCTAAGTGAAAAAGAGAGCTAAGATCTAGAGCTACAACTTTCATGAAGACACCGGAACCAAATTCAGACTCGAAAGAGGAGTAAAATGAAAAATACGTCAGAAAGCAAATGTTGTGCGCCTGAAGCGCGCTTGAGGCGCATTTCCAGCCGTTCAGCATTGTCCAGGCGCACCTGGAGCACATTTCATGTGCAAGGGGTGCGCGACGCGCATCAGCATTCATAAAAACGCAATTTTTCACTATTTAGGGATATCTTTTTGACTCTTGGGAAGTTGGGAGACTTGTGCCCTAGCATAGAAACTCAAAGATGGCTGTTTTTAACATCATTTGAGCAGTTTTATCAAGAATCATTCTTGTAATTCTTCTTTAACCCCTATCTTTTATATCTCTATCATGAGTAACTAAATCCTATTTGTTAGGGATGAGTGTAACCAGATGAAACCCTTATTTTTCTAATTTGATTTCTAGTTATATGAATGAGCTTATTGAATTATTTTTCTCATCTCTTTGCTTAATGCTTTTTATTGCTTGATCAACATTAAAATGTTCTACGATTTGTATTTTGAAACGAAAGTAGACATTACGAATGCTTGAGATAAGAAATTCATGAATTTGTAGTCTAGGAATAGATGCAGGTCATGAAAGCAATTAAATTAGTTGCAAAGCAATAGTTTACAAGAGAATTTCTATACGGTAATGCTTAATTCTAATCTTAAATCTACTAAGGAATTAGGGGTTACTTTGGAATTAAAGGTTATGTCACTAAGACATTATGGCAAGAATAATAAAGAGAATTCGATAATAATTCAATAAAGGAATTTAGTAACTAGGATCAAATTAGACACCAAGGTTGGATTCAAAGTGAAACTCATCCCTGACATTTTTCTTAAAGGATCACTTTTATTACAGTTGTTAATTTTAAATATTATTTCAATCAATCTGAAAACTTTTTGTTCAATTTTAGTAATTCAATAGTAAAATGCAATCCTTGAGTTCGACACTCGGTACTACCGTTTTATTATTACTTGCAACAATTCAGTATACTTGCTAAAATCCTATCATTACATAATTTCGATACTCACCCCTCGTTTTTTGTGTTTGGCATTTGCGATGGATGCAGACGAATTGTAAGTTGCAGGTGATGACTAGTACCATCGGATAGGCGAAATCCATCATGTCTTAGAGACCCTTATTATTATGCATTGTGTTGATGTTATTTTGAACATTTTTATTTTGGAAATTCCCGCTCTGATAGTGACATCGGGTTGGGACTACATTGGCTCTTAATTTAACACATGAGTATGTGTACTTCAAAAATAAAAACTGTTGTCTGATATTGTAATTTCAAGTTGTTAAGTTTGATGAAACCTTTGAATTTATTTGACGTGTTTATAATTATGTGATACTTTTTACCTTAAAAAATGTTTGAAAGTTTATAATTATTTATTTGTTTCGAAATAATTTCATTGTTTAAAAAATAAGAAAATAAAAATAATTTTGTTTTGGGTTTAGGGTGTCATAATCTGTGTTTTTTTCTATCAATAGAGTTAATCTCCAGATCTGTGTGTTTTTTTCTATCAGTAGAGTTAATCTCCAGATCCTTATAAAAGATAAATGAAGATATATTTATAGAGTTTTTTTAACTTGTCTTGTTGCTTTCTTAGTTTGTGTCACTTTTTGAGTTTGAGCTTTCCAGTTTTTAGTTTGATGTTTCGTTTCCTTTGCTCATTATCTGAGTTTTTTATGCACCTCTGATGTATTCATGGTTTTAGTCTATATTTGTTTTTATCTGTTGCGAGCTTTTTATTTGCAGTTTTAATTTTTCTTTTAGTTTTTTTTTAAAACTCAAAAGCTTGTCTCTTTGCTCTGTATAATATCTACAATGGCTAAGGGATAAAATAGTTGACTTTTATTACTTACACACCATCTTTTGTCATGTATCACTTTCAAATAGTTACAACTCTCTGACTTATAAGACTATGTTTTTTTTCGTTACAAAACAAGCACAAGGATAGTGCTTCAAAGCAGTGCAGCAACAAAAAGATCAAATAAGGCAAGGAGCTAGAGCAAAAGCAAGGTAATGCAGCAAAAGAAAAACAAACAAGGCATGTAGCAGCTGATAAGGCAACATAAAATGGCTTTCTTTATTATTTTAAATTTTAATTTGATTTGACTTAATATTTATGGTTGTAAATTAATTTGGCTTAATTGTAATTTGATTTGGTTTTTTTAAAAATGTAATTTGATTTGCCATTGTAAATTAATGAGACATAATGAATCTTTTTTACATATTTTTTTCTTTTTTTGTATTTAATGATTACGAAGGAGTAAATCACAAAATTTGATGCATTATAATAAAAATATTATTACTTTTTTTTGAACTATTTGCAACAAGTTGGACAAAATTGAAGTATGATGCTTTCACACACGAATATGATTCTATGAGAAAACAGCTTTTGTCATTTGATTTTTTGTGTAACACCCTAAATTTTATGATAAACTATTTTATTAATTAAATAGGATTTTAAATAATTAAATTGATGTTAAAATTATTATAAAATATATGTTAATAAACTTTGTGAGTAATTTTTGTTATATGGATACTTTCTATGATGTGCTAGTTTGATACACATTATATTAAACGAACGATATAAATAATAAATATTTTATATTATTATATTATATTTTTTTTTTAAGTAATAATATTTTAGTATAATATTTTGACGAATAAGATTTTATGTCATTTTACGTCTATAAACGTGCACCCAATTAATATAACATTCTTTTATGCGTTTGACTAATATTAAATGTGTGCTTAATTATATTTATTTAATTTTAAATATGTTTAATTTTAATTATTCATTTTATAAATAATTATCTTGAGATAGTGGTAATATTGTGTTTTATTTTCTTTATTTTTATATACTTGTTATGACATTATGATTTTATATTTGTTTATTTTTAAATAGTAATTAATATAAAGTGCTTATGTTATATATTTAAATATTTGTAATTTTAAATATTTATTAATAAAATTGTGTTTTTTTTTTAAAAATAAAATAAAAATAGTAAAAGTAAAACCTAAAAGGAGTCTAATGGGCTTGACCCATGTGTGTAAATGATTTAAATTGTTAATAAAATGAAATAAAAGAACAAGGAAGGAAGCTTACGGCCAGCACCACTAGAACCAAGAGGAAACCAACAATAATTGTATCGTTTGGCACCGGCGATCCATAACTATCTTAGAAAAGTTTCTCTATTTTCGTCCAAATTTCAGTATGTATTTTTACTCATTTATCTATTCAATTAAACACAATTTTTCAGATTTTTAACAACCCGAATTTCTCCCCAAAATACCTGATTTCTCCATTTACAAAATTCCTTATTTTGAACCGTTCTCCTTCACTGTAAGTCCGATTTTAGGGAAACAAACGCCAAAACGACCGTGTGAAAAGTGACTATAATATCCACTGATTTGTTTTCTGATTTATGGTAATTTTCCATGACCGTATTTCGAAATTAGTTTTGAGGCCATTTTCTCATAATTTATTTTTGACATTTACCCATACACTGTCGAGTTAGATCGATTGAAGGACAAAAAGTCAAAGAACAAATATTGTTTGCTCGTGGAATTGTACTCGTGTGTGAAAGCGCCGAAATAGGGTAAGGGGTGAGAGAGCGTTTGAATTCATGAGTATAATATAATTTGAGATGAACGGGAAAACCGTATTTCCCAACGATTCATTCGGGGCTCGCTACGTACGGAAATAGCCCTTTGAGTGACAAATTAATTAATGTTAAAATATGGAAATTGTGAGATTAAAATATGAAATAGAAATATTTATAAGGTGTTGATTGATTTAACTTCGTTAAATGTGTGGTATTGGATATTATTGTGATGTTTGATTTATTTTTATTAAATGTGTGATATTTGATATTATTGTGATATTAGATGTTGAATGAATTTTATGTATATGTTTGATTAGACGTGTTTATGTGAAGTGATAATAAAAAGTGAATTTATTTTGATAGGTTTATGTGATTATGATGATGTATAATTAATAATAACGATGTTATAAATTTGTGATAAGCCTATGTGATGATGTATGTTTGATGATAGTGATGCTATAAATTTGTGATGAATTTATGTGATGAGATATTTTTAATGATAGTGATGTTGTGAATTTGTGATGAGAATATTGAAGTAACCCCATAGTTGGTGAAATAATTGTGATTTCAATTTGTGTTTGAGATGACGGTCTTAATGGATTGTGGCGGTCTATTGTCGAGTCTTAAAGCAAGATTGTTAGACTTTGGAGGTATTCGGATGGGGAATTCCTAGGTGACATGGAGGTAGCACTCCAAATGTCGGGAGCTACCATGCAACACACCTTTACCTCGACTGTCACGTATATGTGTCTCAGGCTGAGTTGAGGGGATCTATGAGGACAAGGTCAATTTGAATTGTTCGTCCACCGGGATGGTGGCATAGTATCAAGCCTCCTAACCAAGTACTTCAGAGTTAGAATGGTACCACATTGTGAAGTAGAGTCTAAGCTCATGTATAGCATTGCATTTTATTGTAATTGTTTTGTTGTTATTAATATGTATCGTGTGTGGTAATAATTTCTTTTAGACAATTTGATGCTACAGTGAAATCTATTGATTTTCCTTGAGTGATTTTGACCTTTGAATGTGATATTTTCTTGACGGAATATTTGTGTAATGATACGGTCCTATTATGATTGTTTGTGTGTTCTTGTTACTTGTATCATATTGTCATCATGATTTTGAGACTCACCTCCTTCGTTGTTTATGTTTGACTGGCTGGGCCATGCGTTTGCGAAATCGCAGTTATTACAGGTTAATTAGTCTTGAAGTTCAAGTTTGGGACGAACCCCGCTCTGATAGGTGATATCCGGAATAAGGGTTTTAATTTGTATTTTACTTATTTAATTTGAATCGAATTTTTGTATGACAACCTTAGAAGTACTAATAAGTTTTTAGAATTAAATCAAGTAATTATACTTAAATCAAGCTTATTGAGATTTCACTATTTTAATTAATAAAATAAGTTTAAAGTGTTTTTATTTTTATTTTTATTTTTAAGAAACATGATATCCTAAATTAAATATAAAGTTTTTATTTTTTTGGAAATATATTTTTATTTATCCGCTGCAAATTTTGTAGAAATATGACCTAAATTATTGTATATATTATTTTGAGATTTAGGGTGTCACATTTTGCCCTTCAATCGATCTAACTCGACAATTTATGGATGAACGTTAAATTAAATGATGAGAATACACTCTAAAAACTAAATTTCAAAATTCGGTCAATGAAACTTACCATAATTAGTGAAAAATATAGCCATTTTTCATATGATTTAATTGATTAGTTAAATGAGTAAAACAACATGCTGAAATTTGGACGAAAACGACAAAACTTTTCTGGGACAGTCATCGATGAATGGTATCAAATTTCTTCTTTTTCTCTCAATGTGCGACTGCTTTATTTTGTGTCTAGGTTACTCTTTCTTTCTCATGTCCTTCATTCTTGTTATTTTCAATTAAGTTTTTTCTTATTTAATTAGATTATACTCTTAAATATGTGTGTAATCCATAAAATAAATTTTACTTCTTTCTTCTATTTATTCTTATTTTTGAAATAAAACAAATAATTATCAAAACTATTTTTTAACACTTTTTTTTTTCAAACATAATTTAATTACCAACGTATTACTAATATTTCAAAATAAAAATTTTATAAAATGAAGTAATTAAAGTAATTAATCTTTTAAAATACATTAATAATCAAAACCCTCATATTCAAAATAATCCCTATAATAATACTTATTTTTCCAAATACTCAAATTAAAATATTATCATCATTAGGGAATAGTCGAAATTATAAAATAAATAAATATGACATCAACATCACAATGTCATAACTGATGTAACTAAAATATTACTAATGGGGGGTTGAATAGGGATTTTGCTGTTTAAAAATGTTTTCATGTGTTTTGAAATGCTATCCTCTCTGAGAGGATGCGAATCCGAAGATAATTATTTAAACCTTTACATTTGTGCTAGTAAAAGAAAGAGAAAATGTAAAGAATGACACACACAACTATTATACTGGTTCATTCAATGAAGGCTACGTCTAGTCCTCACACACTTGTGAGATTTCAATAATGATCAAACTGATTAACCTCTCACATAGGTTAATTACACTTTGTGTATTCTTTAGCCTCACCAAGCTTACAACCTTATTTCTTACAAGTTCCAACTATTTCCAAGTGTACCTCACATGGAAATTACAAAGTGATATGAATATGATTGTTTCTCTTTTCATAAATACTTTCTAAAAAGTTATTTCAAAGATCTAGTATAGAATTATAGAAAGTATGAAGAGAGGATAGATATTGCTCTTGATAGCTTTAAAATACTTGATCTTTTTATCCAATGTTGTTGTGTATTTGATAATGGAGAGCTCCCTGCCTTTTATAGAGATCTTGTGGTGCTCTTTCCATGTGACAAACATCTTATGATCGTTGGGGACTTGATCAAAAAGTCCAAGGTCTTTGATCCTAATTACAGAATTGCCATCCAGCCGTCATTGGACACATGTAGTCCATCCTCGTCCAGGAGGTTCAAACCTCCTAGGTACTTGGTCATGAGCAGTTCTTTTCTTTTTCCTTTCTTTAAGACATGTGAACGCTACATCTTTGTCTTGTTAGTTGCTGTCTTTTTGTAGGTTGATGATGGATCATTTTCAGCATGTGAGAGAGATATGTTGGGTCACTTTCAATAATGTTGACCATATACCCTATCCTCTTACCTAGTATAATTTTTCCTCGTACCTATTCATTTTCTCATCTGACTTCTTTATTTCAAATATTTTATTTATTCATTCTTTAATACGCATTTGTCTTCTCTTAATGAATAAAAAAATTTGTTATAGTGAGGATGAGTATTTTACAATTTTGAAGCTCCATCCTCTTACGAGGTCCTCCTCTTATATTCCTATCCTCTTACGAGTTCATATTTTTCTCTTTTTTGTCTTAATGATTAATAATCTGATTTCTTGTATGAATTCACTCAAAAGCATAGATTAGTTATTAACCACAACCATAATCTCTTAAATAATTTTGTTATCATAAAAACCATTTGAGAGAGTTTTTGTCTCAACAATAACAAGTATATAAAAATAGACGAAAAGTAACTATTTATAGAAATAACTAAAAATAGAAAATAGTTATAAATAATTGAAATATAACTACAAGCATACTTAACATCAGTCAAGCGCACAAAAAAATATTACATTAATTGGGTACACGTAAAATCGAATAAAATCGTTTTCTTTAAATTATTACACTAAAGTACTATTATTTTTTAATATTACATTAATTGGGTACACGTATATACATTTATATCGCTCAATTAATCTAATATTTATAATACTAGCACATCATAGAAAGCACACATATAACAAAAAATTATCCCAAAATTTATCAACATGTATTATAAAATAATTTTAATATCAAATTAATTATTTAAAATCCTATTTAATTAATAAAATAATTTATTATAAAATTTGGGGTGTTACAAGTTGTACTTCTCCGGAATCACTATGCTTGTCAGGCCCTACCTATATGATGACAAAATAATCTCCACTTCACAAATTCTCAATATTTATTTTCTCCCCGTCGTTGGTATATGATACTCCATTAAAATCGTCATCTCAAACACAAATTGAAATTACAATTATTTCATCAACTATGGGGTTAATTCAATATTCTCCTCACAGTTTATAACATCACATAAACTCATCACAAATTTTTAACATCACAATTATTAATCATACATCATCATCATCACATAAAATTATCACAACACATTCATCTTTTGTTATCACATCAAATAAACTCATCTTATCACACATATATATAAATTTAATTCGACACACAATATCAATATCACACATTTAAAGAAATTAAATCAATCAACACCTTACAAATATTTATATTCTATATTTTCATCACATAATTTTCATATTTGCACATTAATTAATTTATCCCTCAAAGGGCTACTGCCCTACGTAGCCAGCTCCGAATGAATCGTTTGGAAATACGTTTTTCTCGTTCATCTCACAATATATTATACTCATGAATTCAAACGCTCTCTCACCCCTCCTTACCTTATTTCGATGCTTTCACACACAAATGTGGTTCCACGAGAAAACAATTTTTGTTCTTTGACTCTTTGTCCTTCAATTGATCTAACTCGACAGTTCATGAGTAAACGTTAAAATTAAATTATGCGAAGATACTCTAAAAACCAATTTCGAAATTCGGTTAAGGAAGCTTACCATAAATCATAAAATCAATTAGTGGATAATGTAGACATTTTTCACACGATCATTTTGGTGTTGGTTTCACTTAAATCGGATTTACGGTGAAGAAGAACGGTGCAAAATAACGAATTTTGTAAACAGAGAAATCAACTATTTTTGGGAGAAATTTGGGTTGTTAAAAATCTGGAAAATTGTGTTTAATTGAATAGCTAAATGAGTAAAACAACATACTGAATTTTGGATGAAAACGGAGAAACTTTTCTAAGACAGTAATTGATGAACGGTGTCAATTTTCTTCTTTTTCTTTCAATGTGTGGATGTCCTATTTTGTGTCGAGATTACAGTCTCTTTCTCATGCCCTTTATTCTTGTTATTTTCAATTAATATTTTTTTATTATTTAATTAGATTTTATTCTTAAATATGTGTTTAATCTATAAAACAAATTTTACTTCTTTCATCTATTTATTTTTATTTTTTAAATAAAATAAACAATTATCGAAATTATTTTTTTAACACTTTTTTTTCAAGCATAATATAATTATCAAAACCCACATATTCAAAATAATCCCGTATAATAATACTTATTTTTCCAAATACTCAAATTAAAATATTACCATACTTAGAGAATAGTTGAAATTATCAAATAAATAAATATAACATCAACATTTTATATTAATTACTAAATCTTAATAAATATATATAAAATCACAATGTCATAATAAGTATATAAAAATAAACGAAATCAAACACAATATCAATTCTATCTCA
>JBBPBR010000003.1:12264959-12278371 GCA_037974775.1 Cicer pinnatifidum | reverse complement strand
AAAATAGTGACTAATATGCAAATTTTAAATATAGGATCAAAATTGTAAATTTAAAAAAAATATATAGTGATTCTTCTATGATTCATTTATTATAAAGTAAAAAAAAAAAAATTGAATTCTAAAATTTTATGTGGGATTTGAAATTCTCAACATTTAACTTTAGGAAAATACCTCATCAAATCATTTTATTTTAAAAAATTTCCAAATTTATTAGCCTAACAAGATAATTTACTTGGAGAATTTAAATTCCATAAAAAAATTCAATTCTCTCAAAAAATTTCCTCCTCCAAACACACTCTAAAAGAAATTAAATTGCTTTCTACAGTTGGATCAAGTGTAATTGATATTTTTGTTTCGAAATGAGTTCTTAACAAGCAAATGGGCCCAAACCATGTGACTCTAGCTTCACAAAAGTGAAATTCCCTCCACCGGTTTCATGGCTTTTGAACATTGAACCGATAGATTAGATAAGTTGTCTGCCACGACTAATTGCAGCCATTTCATCAACTTTACGTTTAAAGACATAGCTTCATACCAACAATCAGATTATTAGTCTCACCAACTACTATGTCTTCCCAATTCCTTGTTGTGTGCAATATAGGGGCATGAATATTAGGATAAAAAAGTTATGAGAGTCAATTGGGTCAGCTCCTTGGTTCATTTTACTTCATTAATCCACAATGCATCATGGTTATACTCAATGGCAGATCTAGCAATGACATTGTAACATTCATTCATGCTTCAATCCCTTGTAAGTTAAGATGGGATATACATACTACATAATTCTACATCTCAAGTTCCCATTTTGAAATATATTAGGAGAGCGAAAGAATGTTATGATCATAAACAGAGAGGGATAAAATCACATGTTAGCCTACATTAATCAATATAGAGGTCAATTTACAAGTTCGCTATTTATTGATCTCCAATTCACATGTTGGAGAGTTAAAAAAATTTGAGGAATAATCAAGATCCTCCCTATATTTCGCTAAATTGTTGGATCTTAGAATACTTAAGTGAAAGTGGAGTATTTTACTCTATCGGAATAGTGATTCCAATTGTATGTAAACATTTATGAGCAAAATATAGAGATGGATAAAAATTCTAAAATTAAAAATATCTCACTAAATAAAGCTTCTAAAACCAAAAAAACCCTAAATTTATGAGTCCATTTTTTATTTTATTTTTCAAATAATTTTATTGGAAATATTTTATTTAAGAAAAGAAATTTAAAAAATTTTCTAAACAAAATTCAACAGACAAAACAACATAATCATAAATCTCTCTTATATGCCTACAAAAAATAATAAATAAAAACTTATAAAATCATCACAATAAAAAAACTTATAATTAAAGAGCTTAGAATTTTGAGAATTAGTTGAATGCTCTATTAATCACTATGGAGGCAAATACCCCCACTAATATTTCTACATCTCATTACTTTTTTCGTAAAATATTTAATAACTTGTCAAATGTTGCAATAGTGTTTAATAGATTTTGAAAACTTCCAAACATTACAAAAATAAGCTTCTCTAGATAATGGAAAAAGAAAAGTTAAAGATGATTTTACAACAAAAATTACCGCTAAACTAGAGCATTCAACAACATGCTCTTCAAAAATAGCTTATTGAACAATATCTCCATCAACATCCACATTTTGAACATTATTCACCCCTAAACCAAACAAAATCAGTTGTGACAATGAATGATATATAGAAGTCAACAAACTTATATTGCAATAGAAAAATAATTGGTATATATCCATATATATTTTGGACTACTTGAGAGAGAGAAATAAAAGGAGTGACGTTATATAGTTGATATATTGTAATATAAATAGGAAAAGAGAGATAAAGATAAAAGAAGGTGTAGAATAGGTGTACAAAAATTATAGGTGTTTATATATCAGTGTTAATTGCAAGAATATTTAAGTACATGTTTGTTAAATTAATCATTTTCAATAAATCCTTATCATTGTTCAACATAACTCAATCATTACTTAGATTTTTACACCAAATATTGACAACAATTGGAATTTTGAATATTCAAGATCATTCAAATGCCCTAAAATCTCTCAATAACTACTTTTATTATATTTTTCGAGTCGAAACATCACCTTGATATTTCAAACACTTTTCTTCTTCAAAATTCCTTCTATGATGAATATGAACATCAAAATAGCATACATTGCATAACTTAAACCCTATAACAACTACAAAAAAATAAAATAGACTATTTTTCAAGATGCTCAATACTTCAAATACAAAAACGTAGAAAACCCCCAAAAGTCCAAACTAATTTCAAATGCTAAAATAATGGGACTTACTAGAACGTATGAGATCACCACTTTATGAAGACGATGTGTACATGCAATGATGTTTCTCTGCAAAAATACGATAACTCATAAACCCTAGCGAACCTCGTCTTCTACTTCTTGTATCCTTATTTCCCTTCAAGCAATGTTTCATTTTTTTAATGACAAAAAAGTAAAGGTTGTCTAACGATAAAAAGTATTTACATGTAGAGTATGTCAGATCTACCTTTCTGAAACTCATGACTTTGAATGATACCTTTTTAGGTAAAAGAGCAAAATGAATCTTGAAATTAAGTTAAATGATAAAAAAGTTGATTAAGCCTACAAAGTATGTGTTGAATTACATCTCACAAGGTATTATTAATATAGGTGATGGTGTTAAGTGATAAACTTTATGTTTTGAATTTATTTATTTATTTGTGGTCCATGGTGATGTCTAAAGTAGGAAAACATCTCATATAGTTTACTATTATCCAATATTTAAAATTCTAACAAACAATAACAATCCTCACAATAAAAATTGATAGTATTATATGTCCTTAGATATGATATAATGACTTAATCAATATCACTTTGACAAAAATCAATAAAACAAATATTAATTGTTTAATATTCAATTTATATTTGTTTTCTCGTATATTTGTTAAATGAATAATATGGAATAAGCTATTATCCGAATCGTAAGAACGTAAATGGTCTGATTTACTGAAGTTAATCGTGATTAAAATGATTTTCGGGGAAAAAAAAAGGTATTTGAGTCACTTTTTTTATCATAGTAATGATAGTTGAGCCAACTTTATCAAGGGAGGTTAGACCCTTGGGCTTATGTTCGATCTGTAAGGTCCAAAACAGACCACGCTCATTAATTGGAAACAAAAAAGAAATTGAACCAAAAATGAGCAACTAAAAGTGCCATATTTATCGACCGACTTTACCATAAAAGAAGTGTCCAGGCTGCATCACATGTGGTATAGGTGAAATTTCACATTCTTGAAAACCAACATACAACCAAAAGTGCTAAACACCTTAGACCCATTTGGACCCTGAAATCAAAGTCTAGTATGGATATAGATAGCTGATCCGTAAAAAAGTTATTAAAGACAACCTCTTCAAATACATTCATTGATTAAAATCACCAATTTGTGTTTAGTGCAAAAGCAAATCAACTTTTTCAATATCTTGGATTTTTAGTTTTTTTAGTGCATTAAAACTAAAAGATCGTTTACCCTGTATTGTAGGACCATACCCCCCCCCCATACCCTTTATTATTCCATGCCTTCTTCTCACGCTAAAAAGCTCATAAACCCCACAATTACACTCTTTCTAAAGCCCTCCCATGCATAGTGGCCCTGTTTAGTCCCATCAATTTTTTCTCACTTTTTCTTCACTCCTTCTCTTCTATCATGCCCTTGCTTTTCTTATTTCCAAATTCCATTTCCTTCCAAATCGTAGTACCAATGAATCAAACTAACTTTATTCTTTTAGAATTCAAATTACTAATTGCTTCCTTATCTCTTGATAAATTCATGAACTCTCTATTTATTGAAACCATTTCATTTTTTACAATGTTCTCTTCGAATCCTCTGTTTTCATGCATTATCACCTTTTGCACCTTGGTTTTCCTCTACTTGCCTCATCTTTTCTCGAAGATAGTTTTATCACCAGTGCTTATTCTCACCGCGATTCTCTTGCTCACAATCCTACGTGTCGGTGCAATTCAAAAGTCTCAGCATGAACAAAAGGAAAATCCACAGAAATACAGAGAAGAGAAACAGAAACAGAGTTCAACATGTTCCATTGAATCGAAGGAAATCCATTCTTTGGCGAAAGTTCAACAGTGGAATAATTCTTGCGACCCTTCTGAAATTGAGGTGAATTCCGAAATGGGTTTTGAATCAAGTTCGTGTTTTGTGGAATGGAACGTGAGAGCCCCATTGGATGTGATATATGAAGAGTACGAAGGTGAAGAAAAAGGGAATGGTCCAAAGGAGAAAGAAGAAAATCAGAATATGGGAATTTCGAATTATCCTTCGCTGTCTCGTTACTACCCGGAATCTGATTCGGATAGCTCGTCGGAGGATTGGGATTCGCCGGAGGATATGTGTTTCCGGTGGGACGAAGAAGACAGAGAAGGGTTGATTGAGATAGCTTTAGATGGTAGTAGCAAGGTGGTGAAGAGGGAGATGGAGTTTCAGTATGAGGAAGAGAACCTGATTGAGATTGATATTTCCGGCAACCATGAGGCTCTTTCCGGTGAGATTAGCTGCAACTAATGCGTTATTAATAATTGAAGATTTTTTTAGTTAGTGGAGAATTTGTGTTTTGGGGGGATGGGAATGGGATTGTTACCGGAAGGAGTGTGTTGGAAATCCTCTTTATTCAAACCTCTTTCAATAACTTTTACTGCATGCAGTAAATATAAATAAGTATTAGTTGACATTTCACTGCAGAATTTCTTTTTTTGGAAATTATTTGATTCCATCTTTTAGGTGATATCATAATTTCATTTTTATTTTATTTTAAATATTTTTGTTGCATGTCTGTTTTTGTGTGTGATCAAAGAGTGTTAATGCTCAAATTAGAAATCCATGAAAGAAAGAAAACAATCAATGAAATGTCAACAACAAGAGACCAAGAGATATATGAGAGAGCAATGTCGTGAACTTTACAATTCATATCTAAATTATAACCAAAATTTGCTAATTTGTCACTTATTTGATTGCCTTCATGAAAAATATGTTTCTAGCAAACATCATACAAATGGTTGTTCCTCGTCTTAAAAGTTATAATAATTGAATTGGGTGCAATAAGCAAATAATCTGCTTAGTGCTTGCACGGTGTTTAGGGGGCAATTCTACAAACCTATCTATTCCTGATAAGTTATGTCTATATCTCAACAGTGGTGACTACTCCAATCTCGGGCTATCTCTATTTGCATACGAGTTTTTAGGATTATGTAACTAGCAACGTTGAAGATTTTCCAAGTAGTGTTATAGGAAGATATTTTTGTTGTTGTGAGATACATTACAGTTATAGATAGTACATTTATTTAAATTTCTAACTTACTAAAATTCATTGTCCAATGTAGGGGTGTTTATAACAAAAATTGAACTGAATTTATTACATTAATAATTTTGTTTAATTTTTTAAAATTACATTCGATTCAATTAAGTTCTAAACGGGTTTAAAATTGATTTATAAATATAAATCAATTTAATATTTTGAACAAATTTTTAGTTAAAATCAATTTTTAATTAGTTTTTTATGGAAAGAATTTGAAAAATCTTTTGACAAAATATTTTTTATTTTTCTTTTAAGAAAATTTTTTTCGAAAAAAATAGTTGTAAACATTTCTCGATAAAAATCAAAAATGTTTCAAAAAGAAAAAATATTTAAATATTTTTATTTTTTGAAATAAAAAATTTTGTTATTTTTTCAAGAAAAAAATCTTAATTGAAGTTAAAAAAATTTCAAAATGATTAAAGTGATTTTTAAAATTTAATTTATTAATATGATTCAATTATCTATATATTTTATATATCAATCAAATGGTTGAATTATTCTATAAAGAGACCATATTTTCATAGAGAATAAAGAATATTGGTGTCAACTTGGCACCATCCCTAAACATTCTTTTGTATTCCTGTCTTTCACGGATTAATTTCCAGTATATGACCTAAAATTTGTTAGCGTTTTAAGTTGTTTGCAATGAAAGTAAACCAGATAAAGGAATTGAATGAAATGAATGTGTTATATTATTGAGAGATGAGTATGCTATTTATACATAGTTTCTATTACATTGTTTCTAATTACCTTTTACTTAACTAACTAACTAAACAAGTGGTTAGTTAGTTAGTTGATCACATACAATTAAAACTTAACTTGAATTACAAAACTAAATACAGATAACGTTTAACGTTCTCCGTTTTTCTAACACTCAAAATCAAGAACATTCTTGGTTTCCAATACTCTCCCTTAATTCAAGTTTCTTCAATCAGTGACATCTTTTGCAACCTCTCCATCTTGAGTTCTTCTGCTCTTCTAGATCATCTTTTTTTCTTTGCTCTCATCTTTTTCCTTTGGTTTTCTTTAAGCAAATAAATCGATCTATTTATTTCTTTTTCCATGGCAGTATTCTCTTCTTCGATTTTCTTCAAGTAGTTAACTATATGAAGTTATCTCTGCTTCCCCTCAACCTTGGAGTTCTATAGCTTTGCCTTTCATTTTTGTTGAGTAGTGGGTTTTCTCTAGCTTCTCTTGATTCAGCAGATACTTCATGTAATGCAGAAGCTAAGCTTTCCATAACATTTTTCTTCCACTCCTCTAGCAGAGGTTTTAAGTTCTACATTAAGTTGTTCAATATGAGTTCCTTTCTTTGTCAACTTCTCGTCATAACCCTTTCCCTTGTCACGTTCTTGCTTGAGAGTAGGGATGGGAATAGGCTAGGCCGTTCGTCAGGGGCCTATGGTCTGGTCTGGTCTGGTCTGGTCTGGCATAACCTATTTAATAAAAAGGCTAGGCTCAAGCTGTTTTTAAAGCCTATTTATTTAAATAGGTCAGGCTCAGACTTATAAAAAAAACCTATTATGCCTGATATATCGGTCTATATATACTTTATTATTTATTAATATTATTTTTATTATTATATTAATAATATTATTTCCTATTTTAAATTCTACCAATTAGACAATCACTCAGTAATCATTCCATATTCGGTAACGATCTATATTTGGTAGTCCTTCCAAATTCGGTAGTCGTTCAATTAATCAATCACTCAGTAATCGTTCCATATTTATTTGAGAGATAATAATAGGTGTGTTTGGTTTAGAAAAAAAAATCTATTATTTGAAACCAAAAATTATTTTTTAGGGTTTAAAGGATGTTTGTTTCAGATTTTTTAAAATTATTTTGTTAGAAAAAAATATTTTTGTTTGTTTAATATATATAGATATATACATTGAGATTGGTATATGGAGAGCATCATGTGGTATTAGTAGAGCATTAAAATATTTTAATGTGAATAAGGCTTTTAAATAGGCTTCCAGGCCAGGCCAGAATTTTAAAAAGGTCAGACTAGACTAGAAAAAAAAAACTATAATAGGCCGTAGGCCAGGCTTAGGCCTAAAAAATAATTCATAGGCCAAGCTCAAGCCTTTCAAATTTTGGCCTGGACTGGCCTATTCCCACCCCTACTAAGAGCTTATATCTTTGTTTTCAACTTCAATATAAGCTTATTATCACTACTAAGCTTATTCAAAATGAGAGTTCCAATTTTATCATTGCAAATAACATTCATTCTAGCCAATTCTTCAATAGCTGTCATTCTTTTTGTGATTGCACCTTGATGTGAAAACCTATGAGAATCAATAGCCATTGTAACAGACAAAACAATTGACAATGCAATTGAAAAATGCAATTGAAATTCCACCAATCAAAAGCACCAAAAGATTGTCAATTCCATTTCTATACTTTTTATGTTGTATTGAATACATCACTGTAAGCTCAATAAGAATTACAATAGCAATTGAATAAATGCAAAAAATTCCAATAGACATAAGCACCTTTTGAAAGTGTCCAACTTGGTTATTATTATCAACCACATGAGTTGCTTTACAAAAAAATTTGTAAACACCAGTAGCTGCACAACTACTTTCTCGTTCCTCACTTTTCCAAGCTTTTTCTACCATTCTTCTTCCTTCTTCTTCACAATTTCAATTTCAGCTTGTTCCAATTCAACAGCTCGGAACTTTTCAATCTCAGATTCCTATTTAGCCAGCTTTGGAGCCATCAATGCTTCCTTGAGTTTCTTATTTGCTTCCTCAGTCACTCTTTGTGCTTCTTTCAAATCATCAATAGCTTTTGCCATCTCCTTCTCAACTTGAAGAATTTGTTCATTTGCTTTCTTTAGATCTTCTTGAGTTGCATTCAACTGGTTCTACAATGTTGAACACCCTTCTTTTGATTTAGCCTACAACACGTCCTCTGCATCACTTTCTAGGTCCTGTGCAGCCTCCACATCATTAACTTTCTCTGAACCATCATCTGCTGGTTCAACCGACAGCACATCCTCTCCCTCATTTTTCAGCTTTTCAATTAAAGAGAATTTTCCATCAAACTCCATCCTCAACTCTTGTATCTCAGCCTCAACCGAATCAGCAACCTCCTTAGAAGCCTCTCCATATTGCTTAATTTTTTTGCCAAGAATATCCACATCACTGACTTGTTCAGAAAACGAAGAATGTTCTGAAAATGGAGAACGTTCTCCTTTTGTGGCTGAAAATGGAGAACGTTCTCCGTTTGTGGTAGCCATCAACACAACCATATCTAAAACTTCTTGGGCAGTGCAGGCTTAATCATCTTTTTTCTTCTTCTGTTTTCCTCCTTTGCTAGCCCAACATTCTCGAGCAAAATGTCTAAACTTCTCTCATTTTTAAAATTGCATCTTCTTCTTATCAAAGTTTCTTGATTTTTCTTTTGATTTACTACTTGTATTGCTCCTTTATGATGAATACTCCGACTCGTCATCAGATTCCTTGAACTTATTCTTCTTCCATTTCCTTTTCTAATATCCTTTTTTGTAATCTTGCGCTGCCAATGCCTGATCTTCTGCTTTAACTCCACTTATTCATCCATTCTTAATTGTCGTGCTTCCAAAGTTCCCTGCAACTCTTCAAGACTCAATGTGGAAATGTATTTGGATTCTTCAATTGCACACACTACATAATTGAACCTGAGATGCAATGATCTTAAGATCTTTTCACACAAATTTATGTTCAACCAACTTCTCACCACAGCCATCCATCTGATTTGTGATACTCCTCAATCTTTAAATCAAATCTGCAACCTTCTCGTGCTCATCCATCTGCAACAATTAGAATTGTTTCTATAAGATCTGCAATTTCACTTTCTTGACCTTTGTTCCTCCAGAATAACACTTCTCAAGAATGTTCCAGGCTTCCTTTGCGTTTCTTGCATCAGAAATTTTGTCAAAGTTAGTTGTGTCAAGACATTGGTGAAGAATGAAGATGCCTTGCAATTTTTCTTCTTGTTTTCTTTAAAATTCAACCTATTTTCCTCTATTGGATTGGCTCCCAGATCTTCAAAAAAATTCTCTATGATTTCCAACACTTCTTGAAATCCAAACAATGTTCGAATATGTGCTTTCCATCTATCCCAATCTTTTCCATCAAAATGTGGCATGTGGGCTGAAAATTTTTCATTGTTTGCACTTGAACCCATTATCACTACACTCGTGTTTGATCCTCACACTTCACCCGTGTTTGTCACTCTTTGGGATCGAAACCTTGTTCTAGATACCACTTGTTAGCGTTTTAAGTTGTTTGCAATTGAAGGAAACCAGAAAAATGAATGGAATGAAATGAATGTGTTATATTATTGAGAGATGAGTATGCTATTTATACATAACTTCTATTACATTATTTCTAACTACCTTCTACTTAACTAACTAACTAATCAAGTAGTTAGTTAATTAGTTAATCAAATACAATCAAAACTTAATTTGAATTACAAAAAACTGAATACGAAAAACATTTAACATTCCCCGTTTTTCTAACGCTCAAAACCAAAAATATTTTTGATTACCAACAAAATTGATAGTTAGCACTTTTTCTTCTCAAAAACACAAAAGCTTTGGCTCAAAGATACGTGTGCCTTCGCACTTTTGTGTTTGGTGATGATGAAGGAAATAAATTATAGGTAACACAATTAATGTGAGTGAACCTATATTTTAAAATGTTAGATTTTATTTAATTTTCTATCAAAGAAAGTGAGATAAAAAACCACATTGAAAGATTTAAGATTAATTTGCATCAATTAGTTTAATTTACCCATATATTGAGATATTCATAAAATTTAATAACACAACTGTGTAAAATTATATATATATATATATATATATATATATATATATATTTAAATTATTCTTGAGAACAACCGTTGAGAGATTTAAAAAGTACTTGTTCATCTTCTCACATAAACCATCTACCTTGTGAACTTGTTTCCTTGACAACAGTTTGTTATTCAATAAGTAGTTAAAGTTTATGCAAAAACTTCAATTTAATGATAGATGCTAGACAATAGAACCAAATTATAAATGATATTAATGAGTTATTAAAATATGTAGCCAATACAATTTGCTATTATATTAGAAAAGTTGCAAAGACCCAATACATTTAATTTAGTATAACCGACTGTGCATAAGAATATGGTTTGATAACAAATTTCATATTAAGAAAATCCCTTATGCTCCTAAGAGTTTCAATCCGATTTCCGGGAAAGTTTTCCAACACGAACTTTGGCTGCCCAAACTCAAAAAAAAAAAATGTTTAATTGTTACATCTTGGGATAAAAATTCAGCTGATTTACAAATGTTTTACGCGATACCACCTACATTTTTGTCCTATACCTTCACAATTTCTCTAAAATGTCACTTTTACCTCCTTTTTATCTTTTGCTACTTTATTGCCATTGTACTTTTTACTCTCATCCGTGCACTCACTACAAATTTTTCAGACCGCTTACACTCTCAGTTCCAAGTTTTTTGACATGCAACAGTTTTCCATAAATTAATCATTTAATGTTCTAGAAAATTTAAGACAAATTTTCTAACACACTTGTTCCAAAAAAATTGCCGCAAGTTTTTCAAAACTTTGTTTTCTTAAAATGTTTATAAATTTCATTTATTTAACATGCATGGATAAAACCATGTGTAGATACTAATGTATTCCCCCCAACTGATCATGTAAGGCTAATTTTAATTGATATTGTTAACAAATTATAATTTGATTTATTTTATGCATTATTGTAACTTAATTTATTTTATGTATTATTTCAAAAAATTATTTACGAGATTTTATTGTACACTATTAACATCACCAAATTAAATATAAAGATAAGATTGAAAGGAACGAAGACAAAAATAATATATCCCATGTTATGATAAAAGTAAAAAATATAAAATCAATTATTGGGTCAACTCAAAGTGCAACTAAAAAAATGTGGTTCCCTTTTAAGATTAGGTCGAGATCACTAAAAATTATCTATGATAGATAGTTAAAGTAATTTTAGTGTCACAGCTACAAATTGTTTAATATCATATACGGCAAATATTTTTTGTACTCCTAAAAATTTAAAGTCGTATGGGATCACTCATGTATACCCTTAGACTTTCTATGCATAATAGAGTTCTTAGCTATTTAAAACCACTCTATAAATTATTGCAAATTGTACGTAAATACTAACTACCCAACAAAAATTGTTTACGGAAGTGTGAATAGGTTATATTAAGTTCTCAGTGTGATTTGTCATAACATTTAAGACTTAAGTTTGACATGTATTCGAGACTTAAGTTTGGCATGTATTCGGCCATATATTATTTTAGGCCTGACTTTGATATTTATAAAAATTTGATATAATTTGTAAGTCTACTTAAAAGTTTATCCACATTAAAATTTTTAAATAAATAATGACACATATTTAAGGCTAACAAATTAACTAATATATGTCAATGAAATTAATTATATTTTTTTGTGATTTAACATGATATTTTAAAAAATTATTTTATAATAATAACATATTTAAATATGTTAAAAATTAATATAGACTAAAGTGATTAAATTACTTAAAGTTAACAATTTTACAATTCAACACAATTCAAAATATAATAATAGTAATAAAAAATAGACAAAAATACATCTTTAAATCTTTTAAGTTAATCTCAGTTTTTGTTTAGATACTAAGTTTATTTTTTCTCGATTGAATTATTTAAGTTACATTTATTTGCACCATTAGACTTTAAAATATATTAAGTTACATGCAGTCCTTTAAGTTTGAAAATTTTCTCAAATTATTATCATAAAATGTTGAGATCTGATTGAAATATCGCAACAAATTATTTGTCCAAATAATTTTGCATCATTTAAATTGTTGTAGATAAAATCAATAACTATAGACCATTTATAAAATTTGATAAATATTTTTTGAATAATTAATATGAGAGACATATTGTTGCACCATTAGACAAAGTTTGAAATGATAAAAAATTTCAATTGAACAAATTATTAATAAAATTGAGATAAATAATTAATAATGCAAATATAATATAACTTAAAAATCAATTCATAATAAAATAAATCTAAAAAACTTAAACGAGCAATGAATTAAACTTTAATAATTATTGGTGTAATTTTACCTAAAGAACACTATTCATATTTATATAATAAGGCCGACCAAGTAAATTTAAAAAGTTTTTTTTTCTTAGTTTATAACATAAGATTATTTACAAAATAAATTGTTTTAAATAAGAATGCCTAATTTATACACATTAAGCCATATATCCTTATCGATTGGTTGGCCTGACTTTCAGACGTCTATACACCGTGTACTTTATATAATTGATTGATGTTAAACATTATATTTATATATAAAATAATAAAAATACTTTTAAATAACCACAAGAACATGTGAGAAGCTTCCGCATGTTGGTCAAACAGTCTGTCTCCATAAGTATGGACCCAAAAAAGCTAACATTCTTGTAGAAATCATGACCTACTAATTTTTTAATAACATTGGTTATTTGAGTGATGTTATTACAATGTGGTACTCAAAAATACAAATTACAGCATATACAATTATAGAATGTAAATAATAATGTGCACCTTTTTAATTCATAATTATCTTTGAGAAGAGTGACTGTGGGAGAGTGACTGTGGGAGAGTGAATGCGCACCTTTTATCAGGCGAAGCAGTAATTCAGAATAAAACTTACATTTATTAGATAAGGGTATAGATTAACTTTAGGTTTAAGTTACTACCAATTTAAAAAAAAAAAAAAAAATCAATTCTACTCAAATATATAAATATCCTCAAATTAATTTTACAATTTTAAAATTAATTTTATTTTATAAAAAAATGAGACAAAACATACAAAAAATCAAATAGAGTGATATAATAAATAGTAGATTATATTTTTTATTTACAAAAAAAAATTATTTAAATAAAAATAAAAATAAAAATAATAAAAACAAAATCATCATGAATCGAGATATTTTCCGTCTATATTCATATATCAAACTTAATTA
>JBBPBR010000003.1:12244044-12255661 GCA_037974775.1 Cicer pinnatifidum | reverse complement strand
TGCTAAATAATAATAATAATAATAATAATAATAATAATAATAATAAAAATAATAATAATAATAATGGTAGTAGTACGTGTTAAAGCAAATTGAAATTTGAATAATAAATAAAATAGAAGAGGAAAAACCTTTTAGATGTGGCACATGAGATTTTTTGTTGAGGTAGGAATATTTAAATGAAATGACAATATTAAATGATGTTTACATGGAAGTCTAGTTTAATATATTGATGATTTTGTGGTTTGTGTGTTTTGTGATATATTATAATATTCATTCGTGAGTTATAGATAATAGATAATAGATGTGACATCACTCTTTCCAACTATCTTTCTAACAATTACTTTTATTATATGAAATTCATGATAATCCCATCATTTTATATGAAACTGATTTCTAAAGTGTAGGCACCACAAAAGAGTGTTCTAATCCATCATTTTTTATATATTTATATATTATATATATATTTATCAATAATTAAATTAAAAAATTAAATATAAATATTTTTTGTTCTCTCACTCGTGAACAAAGAACTCTACATATCTGAAATAAAAATTTTGCAAAATAAAATGAGATGGACTAAACTTTTTTTGAACATGTTAATGATAAGTTTGAATTGTTTGCATTTGTATTGTGTACACCATACAAAGTGAGGATAAATCAATCTCTTTAGACATGATTTTGTTGGATGAAAAGATATGTAATCACATTTTGTTATATATATATATATATATATATATATATATATATATTGAAAATCAAATATATTTAAATCTTTTTGAATGATAACTCTAAAATTTTTTGACTTTAACTCAGACAAAACACGCAACAATCAAGAAATAACTTCTCATACAACATAACAAATCTAACAATATCATTGACAAATAACCAAAATCCAAGACTCAAAAATTACAATTCAAAACTATTACTTTGAGTTTACTTCCTTCAAATTACTAGCACAAATATTGAGAGATAAAGTAAATATAACAAGTAATAATTCTTTCAATATAAAATTCAATTTCTAAACTATCAAAATTTAATACTAACTATTTTTTGAATTGCAGACATCATTGCAACACTGCATGTTGTTGGAAATAAAGAAAGTTTATGTTGTTAACAAACCTACAAAAATAGTCAAACTAGAATCATTAGAGATGAGGATAACTAGGAATCCAAGGCGCCGAATATAAAATACAAATGTAAAATACATGAAGAAGTGAAGTATGAAAATGAGGATAATAAAAAAGGAGAAAGATGACAACCCGTTATCAAAACGAAAAATAAAGTACGCAATAAAAACATTCACATATTATCGTAATATAAAGAGACAATCAAAATAACAGTTACAAAAAAAAAAAAAATTGTGGCCGAACATATTACGACGAAGAGCCCATCCTTCTACATACCTTAAAAGAATAATAAAAAAGAATAAACCAAAAGAAAAACAACTAGAATGTAATGAAATTGATTAATCTAAAAAAGTAATACATTTTATAATATCAATTAAGTCTATTTTTTAATTTCAATGATCAAATACATTACTTTAACATTTGACATATTCATCGATCTCAATATTAATATGTTATTTCATTTATTAAAGTCATTCGTCTAACAACGATATTTCTCTTCTATAAATTACATTAGTACAATTGTATATATATTACTAATATAACTACTAAATCATGGATCATTGAACAATTGAAACATAAAACTTCATATTAAATTTTTAAAAAACCACTTAAATTAAATAAATAAAAATAAACTCACGCAACAGATTACCATCAAGTTAACTTAAATATCATAAAATTATTTAAACATTCATGAATCTATAGCTATGAGATTCCAACACACTTAACTAAAAGTAAAAGCTAAAGACCACAATTAAACTATTATTTTCTTTTATGAGAATACTACATAAATAGAAAATGGATTCTCTCAATTGAAATACTCTACACAATCTTAACCATTTTATTATTCGAGATACACTAATATAAATTCCTATAAGTTTCCTATATACAATTAGAGCCGCATTTTCATTAGATAAGAGAAGTATACCCCATTTGTGAATAGTACAAAAGCAACATCAGTAACCATTTTAAGCAAAAGAAAAATTAAAATAGGCAGTGATATCGTTAAGATCCTGTCTAGTGGAATGAAGTTTTTTATTGCTTTTTAGTTGTCTTCATTCTCATTAGAGTTCAATCACAAGACAACATATATATACATCATACTATAGATTCCTATAATTTGATATGCTTGCATAATAATCAAAAAATAATTTGAAGTTTGAGTTGAGAGTACTAATGTATCATGTACACAATTGCAGTTACAAATTATACAAGTAAAAATTTGGAGAAACTCTTGCATAGTACTCTTGGATTGATGTACTTATCCTTGCTCAAGATCACATAGACGTTTCCAAACATAACTCTTGGATTGATGTTTGCTCAAGATCACATAGACGTTTACGGACCTAGAGACATTTAGGGCATAGAACCTAAAAATAACTTTCAATGTTAAGACATAATGAATGACCATATACTACTTCAGGAAATAACAATTCAAGTGGTAGACTTACAATTATAAGTAGTTTATCCAATGCGCTGATTAGCCAAGTCATAGACAACTATTCTATCTTTTAAGAAAAAATCTGCAAAAGATAAAATCATACTTCTTAATCCATGATTACCATACTTGGTTAAAATAAACATGGAAATTCTAATATATGATTATCATACTTGAGCATAATATATTGGCTTCTTTTTGAAAAACAAACATAAATTTAAATATCTTATTATAATCAATTTGAATTTAAACCATAGTTTGTGAGGCTCAATCAGGAGTTTTCTATTTTCAACTACAATGACAGACATCTTTTAGAATTTTTTACCATTGAAAAAAAAGTTCCCATTCAATAATCAAATGAAAAAATTCTTTTTTTTTCCCAATTTTTTGCAAAGTTTATAATCATTTCAAATTTGTCATCATCTAACCTCATAATATCAACCACACTGCAGCGTATAGCAAATTATAACATATAAAACTCCAAAAAATACCTTACTTAAATGCAAGAATATAACCATCATACTTGCCATTATAAATCATAGGAAGCATGTATATGCATGTGCGTCTAATCCTGTCAACCAAAATAAGGTTGCATGCGTCTAATCCTGTCAACCATAACCAGGTTGCGTCGAATCCTATTAACCAAAACCAGATTGCATAGAGATATGGTGTATGATGTAGATGTAAATGAATTGCCAAGATTATCCGTAAGTTTCCAATCTCAAATTTCCTTTATTCATTTAATAAAGTAATATATATGTAAAATGTCTATTAAATTAAAATTTGCTTAGGAAACTGAGTAAATCAAGAGGTTATTAACGTAACTTCCTATGATTGGTCATGCATGTAGATCTTATAATTGGTCACGTGCAATAGAAAATTGAAAATCTTTACCTCAATTTTATTAGATTGAGGGAAATTATCACACATACTGCAATTAATCCAAAAAAAGTCACACCTCATATCAATAGTAAACTCTTTAGTGGAAATCGAACTATATTTTTGTGGTGTACATCCTGGAGAAAAAAATAATAATAATTATTAATTAAATCTCACACCCACCTATCTCGTAGAAAGAAAAATTCAGCTTTCTTAGATAAATAAATTGAATATAGTATTATTATCAACATCTAAAACATAAACAAAACTCAGAGAATTGGTATCTAACTTCGTATAGTATTATATACAATGATTAAACCATATTCATTTCTATAGCTATGTTAATAAGAAAAGCTCTTTTAAAATATGCTTGTTTGTTGAAAGAAAAAACATTGTATACTCTAATAATTTGATTTTCATTTTTTGTCCGCATTCATGGTTTGGTTAAGCTAATCCTGAGTTGAGCTTACATCTAAAATACTAGAAAAAGAAAAGATCGTGGGAATAACAACTAAAGCAATGAGGCAGTCTAGGAGAGAGGATTAGCCTTACCCATAGGAGTTCGGATCAACAGTGCCTTGGTATGTGAAGTTGCCGATGCCAACACCACCCAATATTCTTGAGTGTTGAGCTCTGTCACGAACCTGTCCATCTTAAGTGAGTGAAAATTGAAATATAATAGAGAGAGCGGTAAGGGAGCACAGGGGTGTTAAAAAAACCAAAAATTAAATTAACATGTAGAATTGAACCGAACCCAAATGTGTTTAAGTTGAACTCATGTTTTAAAATTAGAACTGCTGATTATTAGTTCAAAAAATTAAATCTGAATTTGTTTTTTTTAGAAATAAGTAGAGGTAAATAGGTAAAGTGTGGTATTTAGGGAGAAAAAAAAATTAAATTAAAATCAATTTGATTCAGAGTAATAAATAAGTTCGCAAATTTATAAAATAGTTAGGTTTAATTTTTTTAACCGAAAAGGAGTTAAGTTCAATTTTCAAATAACTCTAATTCAGAATTGAACTTTGTCTCCTAAGAGAGAATGAGAATGAGAGTGAGTGTGAGTGTTAACATATTGATTGACGTGTTCAATTTATACTATCTTACAGCTAGGCTCGTGAATAAAGTGAAAAAAGAAATTCTGAACAAACAATGGTGTAAATAATAGTAGTTCAGCTTTGCAACTCAGCATCAGATCAACTATAGATCAAAATAAAAAGTGAATCCAAACCACTTAAAAAAAACATGCATATAGAAGGACAGAAAGATTCGCACCTTAATAGCAATTGCCAATTTTAAGCGCTATAGTTCAATTAATTTGACGTGAACAGTGCTCTATTGCTCGCCTTTGCACGTCATTTGCGGCTTTACACATCAGTTTTCTTCTCCTTTGTGATAAAAACATAAACCTACAAAATAAAGCATTTGTGAGCAAAATAAAAAAAGTTAATCAAAGAAAGAAACCACCGATCAATAGAAAGATTCTAAAAAACTTTAATAGAAATTAAAATTTTAGAAGTTGAAAGACATCTTTGCTGAAAGGGGAACTTGCAAGAAAATGATGGGTTTGAGTACACAATGTTTTTGCCTCTTCGCTTCATGCAGCGCCTGTTCAGCTAGGGTTGGTTAACAGGTCTGGTAGGGTGGGTTCAGACCCAAAAACACCAACCGCCCCACAATGGAGTTAAAAAACACAGGCCCAATGTCGTCAAAGATACAGAACCAATTTTACGGGTTGCGGGTTAATACATAGTTTTAATCGAGTTGAATTATTATTTGCAATGGAGTTGAATTATTATTTGGGTCACTCAAATTTTTTTACCCAATAATAAGATTTTCAAAATAACTTCTTTTTTTATTTCTTAAGAAATTAGTAGTTTATTATCAATTTTATACTTTTGAATATTTAAAGTAAAAAATTGTGTTCGTTTTTATTTAAAATTGGATTACTTTGTCCTATTTAAATTACATTCACAAGTAAAAAATAAACTACACACATATCATCCAATGCAAGTACAAGATTTACACCGACTTTGTGTTTCAAGTGCAACAACTTAGAACAACTTTATTTTTCAACAACTCACTCAAATTTAAATTATAGAGAAAGTCTAATATTAATACATACTTTCAAATTTAAATTAAAAATAAAGTCTAATATAAATACATACTTCTTAAAAAATATTAATAATTTAAATTGATTGTATGACCGTACAAATAACAATACATGTTTTCAATTTGTTCCTATTGTCAACTTAAAAAATTAGAACAAAAATTAATATTCAGTAATTATTGTAAAAATATGTTGCTGATGTGTGTGCCATAGAAAAAATACTTCAATAACTTATTTGCAATCAATATTAAAAAAATTTATACTTTAGCTTAGTTTCATCTATAGTAGTTAGTTATAGTAAAAATACAAGCATTTGAACTCTGCTATGCAACACATTGATTTTGTTATCAAATCTCATCGCAGACTCATAGAGTAATAAATTGTAGTTTTTGTATTAGACTGAAAATTCAAACTTGCTTTAAGGTAATAAGATTCAAATATAAATTAGTTCAATTTAATCTTAAATAAAATAAAATCGTCTATTTTTACTAAAATAAAAATCTGTCTTAAAAAATATCAATTCATTTAATTTTATAAAATCAATTATATTCAAAATCATATTTGTTAAACTCTTATTTTTCAAACACATACAGTTTGGTAAATTTCATATTTGGATTCAATTTAACAGTTCAAAGGATTGAATAACGCACAAGTGATTCCATCAAAACAGAAATAAGGAACAAGTGATCCATTGGCATCGTTCAAGCATACCTCATTCGAAACATGCATCTAATCCTAATCTATCTAAAAGAGATTTATACAATAGATAGAGTTCCAAAGAAAATAAAGTGTGACACGCCCGACAAAGGGTACAGCCTCCGTAAACCATGAAATATGTTGAGCTATGTTCATATATATTTTTGTCCACTTGTAATGTAAAGCCCAATTTTCAAAGGGTCCCAAGCTATATTTTGTATTACAATAGAGTTCACATAATTACGATCGGCATTGTAATTTTGTAAAAAAGACAAATTGTAGCTTTATACAAATTATAGCTTTTATACAATTTCGGTAGTTCATTGTATTTCTAGTAATTCCATCGCAATACCGAATATGCACTAAGTTAATGTTGATGAATGTGGTCCTGTCATTCACACATAGTGCGATATTGAAGCATGGATATGGTGATGAGGAATCAAAAAGCTTTATAGAGATATAAGGTTGGTTTGACGCTCAAATGGATTAGTTATTTAGAAAATAGTGTGATAAAATAATAAAAATTTAATTTTTATGTTTGATATAATTATAACAATTACTAACAATAGTAACATAACATTAGTCATTTAAAATCAAGATGAAGCTTTTTGTATATTGGCATGTCAATGTATTTGTATATAAAAAAAAATATAAAAAAAAAGTTATTGAGGGTGTAGAGACTTCTTCTGAAGCTGAAGCTTCCAAACGGAGTTGGCCTAATTTTTGACATTTTGCCATATAATCCAGTTTGTAGAATGTTTTTGAAAGAAGCTGGTGCAAAGGATTTCTTTTTTTATCAAAATATTAAAGGTTGAAAATTGGAGAAAACAAACTAATTTATTAATTAACTACAAATATAAATTAATTTTCAACCATAGTTTGTAGTTTCAACCACAAATAATGGCCTCAATATTCAATTAAGCTCATGAACCTCTTTTAATTTTTTTCCACATTTTCTAAACATATATTTCGATTTCTACGTAAATATACACTTAGATACAATCAATATTCCATCCTTTTTATTCATCTTCTTTCATATTTATTATTGAGTTTAGCAAGTTTCCCCTCAACAAGATCACATATGTCTTTGTTGTATAACATATTTTCAATGAAAATCTTCTTAAATGTATAATTAATAGAGTTGAGTTTAATCAAATTATGACATTTAAACTATAATATTATAAAAAGTTCACTAAAAAATATAATCTCAAAATTCGATTATTAGTTTTATATTTTTGCTACTTTTATTTTATGAAGATATGTCTCAAATCATATAACTAGAGTTAGTTATGATTTAGTGTTGGTTATAATTGAATTTGACCAATTTGATTATGAAAAAAGTAGTTATAATTAGTTAAGTTAATGTGTCTTTAAATATTATAAACAAATTGTAAATGCATTGTGTTGCATTGCTGGAAAAATAAGAGAGATCAATGCAATTGTCAAAATGATTCATAGAAATCATAGAAGCGAGATTAAGGGAGAGTAATCAAAAAGAGATTGCAATTGAAAGCTAGTATTGTTGAATTCTCAACATTGATAGATATTGGGAGATTACAATTGGTGAGACTTTAATCTTATAAATTCAAATCTTGATAGTGAATTGTCTTGTTATCTTGTCCGCAACGTAGGTCTTGAGAAATTGAGGTTGAACACGTAAATCTTCGTGTTAGTCTTGTCTTATCTTTCTTTAATTTTCGTTTATATTGATTGAAAAAACTGTTTTAAAAAATGCACAAACGGAGAACATTCTCCGTTTCAATTTCTGATTTTGCAATTGTTAATTTTTTTTTTGTTTTGTTGGTTAATTCCTGTTGCAGATCTCATTATTTTTTCAACATATTTTCAGTTTATACTGTTTAAAAATACATATTTATTATAAATTTTAGTGAATATATTTTTTTATAATGTTGTATACATGCTTATAAAATATTCAAAAATTTAAAATTTGAAAAACAATTAGATATATATTTTTTCAACATAAACTAAAATTGTTTATTAAAAGTTGTATTTTTTTACAGGATATAAAATAAAAATTTTAAAATTTTATAAAAACTAAAAAAATTTTATAACTTTTTTATACATCACTTTGTAAATATTAATGAAGTACTATTGGTTAATTTTTTTATTATAATTCAACCGTTTTTTATTTCTCCTTTTTAATAATTGTAATTAATGTGTGAGATGAAAGAATAATTTAGTCAAATTTACAACGTTCTAAAATTTTAAATTAAATTAAATTCTACCTGTACTCCCTTTATTTAATTTCAGTTAACGTTAAGAACTAAAACATTGACTGAAATTAAATAAAAAAACTATGAGTGGTATTTAACTTTTTAAATTATTTACAATTTCGATTGTGGACTTCACTACGTTGAATGCTTTCAAACTGAGTAGCTCTCAATACTTATAGTTCAGTCTCTGGAATTGGCCACTGGACTATGCAAGGGGTACTTTGAGGCATTGAGGGCAACTTTTTATTTGCTTTTGCGGCTAAACTTCATTCTTGTTTGGTTTTCACGTGGAATCCTAGGATATCAATTGATTAAAGATTGTTTAGAATAGAGGCTTTCTCCAACATTTGATATATATATATATATAAAAGAAAAAGATATAGTCATAAATATTTTAAATAAAAATAATATTGTAAATTCGACACTTAAAAGTGATAATTTTTTAAATTATTTATATTTTTTCGAGTAAAAAAGTGTAGATTAAAATCTTCAAATACAAAATATAAAAAATTAAATCGCATTTTTCTTCTTGAAAAAATCGATTCTAATCATTGGAATAATTTTGATTTCATTAATAATTTATTTTGGCTCTCTCATTAATTTTTTTTAAGCTATATCAATGCTTTTAAAAGATTTAAGTTTATGTAGACTCCATCACCACAATTGAGTTATCTTAAGTGGTCGTTCCAATCTTCGTCTCCATTGTTTTCTAGTGGATATTATTCACCAAATTTAATGTAACTTAAAATAACAAAATCTATTTATTAAACTCATATTTTTAGATAAATAATCAAGTTGTTGATGAATTAAACTAACTCAATTTTAATTTAAATTTGAATTTTTTAATATTTTTCTCATACTTTTATTTTGAAAGCTTTATTGACTTATACTCTTCTATTTTTTTTGTTTTTTTTTTATATTTCTAATTTATTTTATGCATAGCTTTTTTTCAAAAAAAAAAATAGAGAAATAAATAATAACATTGATGTACTAATTAATTAGGTAGGGGTTATTGTATTGTCCTAGAGTCAAAATTGCCACGTGTTAAACCCCGAAACTAAATACAATTTAGGCAAACAGATAAAAGATAGAATCGATATGACATGGATTGAAAGGAAGACAGAGTTGAAGAACATGGCCTTCTTAAGCTTTGGGGAACAAATGGGTAGGGGTCCATTTTAATTGAAAGTGAACCATTACCTTTTTACTTCACAATATTTTGTTCATAAATACTATTTAGAAGCTTTATTGGTGTTTATGGCTAAGGTCAAGGATTTTATCCAATAAGCCCTTTCACATCTTATCTTTTGCACCAAACTAAAAGCATTGGAGCCTCAACGAGAGCCTTGGCTTTATAATGTGCATTTTATTTTATTTTATTTTATTTTTGCCATATAATGTGTATAACCACAAAAAATATTGCAAACAAAAATTAGTAAAGTTGGAATTAGATCACTTGCAATAGCAATTCAATTTGGTTTCAACCTTATCCCGTAGTGCTGGTAAAGATGCTTGTTACACAATTGTGTTACCTAATTCTAACTCAAAGTTATATATAACAACAAAACATGATGCCAATTCCAATCAGTCAATGAAGAGAACATAGACCTTTTTATTTTTTTTATTTTATTTTGTCATCACTTGTGTTTTCAACCCTATAGTGCTTTAAATAATTTTAAAACTAGTTACAAAAATAATTTGTTGGCAAGAATGCAAAAATATACGACCACCATCATAGTGGAGCTACTATTTGCAATGGCAAAATTGTATTTATGTTTTCATATTAGTTAATTATTAATTGAAGAAGTGCTAATGATTTTAGAAGCAATATCGCTGACAGCACTAAAAAATTTACCCCTTGAGAAATAGATCTATGAATTATGATGGATCTTAATTTCCCAATTTTATATTGGGAAAGAACATAGAATTCCAAAGAAGGTTGGATGCATGTGCTACATCTTTAACCAAACCCTACCCAATAGATCGAAGACCCCACCACCACATTCATTCAAATTGCAATATTGCACATACCTTTTTTGAAAGATAAGTTGTATGGGAAAAAAATTTAGTGAGTTATGGTACTCTGAACATTTTAATTAATAATAATTTTTAATTTGTTCATATTATTTATTAAAATTGAATAAATTAAAAAATTTGATATATTTAACTATTCAATTTTTACTTTAATAATTAAAAAATATATTTCCATAATTTTAATTTTAATTTTAATTAAAATCATAATAAAAAGCATCATTTCAAAATAAATCTAAAAGTTAAAACTTAAAAAAATTAATATTTTTAAATATAACATATGCTTAAATTCATTGATAGATGACATGTAATTCATTTATTGATAATTTTATATGATATCTTAATTTTTAAATATAACATAAATGTTCCATTTTTGAAAAGGCAAATAAAATAAACATGCAACTCTTATTGGCCTTTTCTTAATTTCAACGGATGACGTGAACATTTAGCATAGTTCAGCTGGCCAAGTTTCTAAACTTCAGTGTTTGAACTTTGATAGAGACCAATCTATTCAGCATTTTTTCTTCTTCTCTTATTTGTCATATTCAGCCCAATTATATTTATGACACTGCACCACTACTGTCCTCACTTGTTGCTATAACTAAAAGAAAATTTTAAAAAGCATGTAATATGAAAGTAGGTTTTGAACTCCTCAAAAAAAGTTTTGAAAAATGATGAAATTATATATGACTTACTTTATATTAGATAGCTCGTATAAGCTTTCTTGTGTTAATGAATGATACACTAAAGACATTCATTTCATTTTTCAAATGTTTTAAAAATTGATTATTTTGGGGTAAAAAATAATAATTTTTATTGTAAAAAATATCTTATAAGTACTAGTGTGCAAACGACCAATGTTTAATTAATCTGTATTATTTTTATGTATTTTATTAATTTGAAGAAAATTGAATTTAATATCCCATATTTTGTCGATACTCCCATGATATTTGAAAAATCAAATTTTAACTCTATCATTTTCATATTCTTTTATTGAAAAAAATTTAGATCCAATTTTTACCCTTCACAAATACAAAATTTACAGTATAGAACTGTTTTTTTTCTAAAATTTCAATTTATAAATTAACATACTAGAAATTTTTTATAT
>JBBPBR010000003.1:12209830-12219932 GCA_037974775.1 Cicer pinnatifidum | reverse complement strand
TATATAAATAAATAAAAGAAGCATATTAAACGACATAAATCTTGACCATACAACAATTAATCAATATTAAAAAAAAAATCATGTGACTTTTTTAAGTGATCATGTCAATTAAATAACTCTTAATCATATATAATTGTATAATCAAAATTTAATCATCTCATCATAAAATTCTTCTAATTTATATTATATATATTAATAAATAATATATTTATATAAATGTATGTGCAATATAAATACTATACTATGTGTATTCTTCTTCGTCAATTTTGTAAGTAATTGCTCATTTCTATACTCATATCAATTGTATGAATTTTTACTTTATTTAATGTAAGTCTTTTTTGCAAGTATATATCCACTAAATTTTGATCTAATTGTTCTCCATACTTTGAGTTACATGCTTATAAAAATGCGTTTTGATCTTAATTTTATCACGCGATCCTTGGCGTTTTCTTCAAACCAAAATTGATTGCTTAAAAGGACAATAATATAAGCTACTTTTATAAAAACCCATTAATTATCTATGATAGATGGAATGATTATATGACCCTGTTTTATACACATTTAATAGAAAATCTATATAGCCCTCTCAAGCAAACTCCATTAGTATTGTTTCCATCTTGCCCCCTCACAGGAATTTGATGATGAACATAATATATTATTTTATATATATTTTTTCTCTCTTGAAAGCTAAGACAATTTAAGACTTTTCTACAAAAATCCTGAATTTCGCTTCTTCCCTACTCAAAGGTAAACCATTTGTATATGAACGAATGACATTTTGCACCTAACATATAAAAAAAGTAGGAAAAAAAAAACCAAACAAAAATTGCGCGGTACTTGTTGGAATCAAATGAAGTTAGGCAATAATAATAAACACTGTTTCATTCAATATTAAATTTGAGACCAAACTAATGAAAGTGATCATTTGTTTCACGGGTGGACAACTAAAATTGAATTATATAATCTGGATTAATATTTGCATGATATAAAGTGACATAGGATCATATAAAAAAAAAGTGATATATATTTTGTGACATATATGCAAGATATATACTGGATGGTGACCCCTGAATTGAGGCATGTGCAAACTGCAAATTGCAATTATACTGCATGGAATTGGGGAGCAATATATAACTCATTTTGTGGCCCAACCACTAGCTTATTACTTAGCAAATAAAATAAAATTACTAAGCAGAATTGCCTTAGATTATATTATAGTATTATATTAGATTTAGAACTAATAGTCTTAAAAGGTTTGGTCTAAAGCACATTATTATTTGTGGTCACATTACATAAAATAAGAATCTGTGACTAGCAAAATAATGGGGTATCTTGACCTTTAATCAAACAGTCTATATAAAAAATTAGACATCAAATGACATGATGGGTCATTCAATTTTGTTTTTGGCTTAGTACTAGGCTAGCATCTTATTTGTCTCATATCAAGGTTAAAGAAAAATTCACCTTCATCATCTTTACCCCTCAATTTTCCCTTGGTTGGTTGGGATGGTCAATATTTTGATGCTTTTATTCGGGATTGTCATGACACAGATAACTTTTATCTTTTGCTTTCAGTCCTCTGCCTCTAGCTATTACATTTACCATTGGGACCTTCTATTCATGATCTATCTCGTTAACTTTGCTTTGTTTTGTCCCTTGAAAGTTGAAACCCTATACACTTTTTAAATATTCCAATTATCCTACATTCACATGATTAAAATATTGGCGATTGTTTAGTCTAGATCAAACGATTCAAAAAATAGTAATTTATTTTTTTTTATAATTCTAAATATTAAATTTAAATTTATACCACCTGATTTTTAATTGAATGATCACTTATATTTCAAATGCGTAAATACGAAAAATATATGCGGATAAGATTTCATTGAAAATATTATTTGGTGGAATTGCATTGATGATAGTGGTTTCCCCTTTGGCTTTTATTGGACTCTTGGTAACTATACATTTACAACCCACAAAAAAGTGTTGGAAAAGAAAAGAAAGCAACTTTCTCTCAATTAGTTATGTGATTCACTTCCCACTATTACTTCTTATTATTCAAAAGGTCATTGCTTGCTCAAGGCATCTAACAAAGGATTTCACATGGTGGGGGTGTTTGTATGTGTCATTTCTATTCCAAGGCCATTGAAAACTACCTTTTTTTAATTTTCTTCACGTAATTAAAGCTATGTCCTTATTAATATGTGGTCCATCTGAATTTCATTTAGTCTCAAGAGCATCAATTCATTGATTAGTTAGTTTTTAGGGGTCTTCGATTTGATTTTCAGTTGGCCAGTTGCTAGCATTAAAACGACATGAAATATGAATATAAATTCTTCACATCCACTCCTCTTTTTTATGGAAACATTACAATACAAGTAGTTTCAGGATGGAGATGAATTATGATATGAAATGTCAATTGAGATTAAAAAATAGCAAAGTCAATTAGTTAGAATATTATCCATAATTTACTTTATTAAAATTTTACTATTCTCATATTTGATTGCAATATATTGGTATGACCAAGTCCAAAAAATAGTCTAACCTCCGAAATCCTAGTTATGCATCGTTAATTTAATTTAATTAATCATCACTAACTAGTTATGCATTATTAATTAAGACTTCAAATCCAAATCCAATTTTATAACTTGATTAACCTCTCCAAGACTCCATCGCCAGCAGAGTGGGCGGTGATTAAATTTGAGGTGAAGAAGCTACAATCACTTTCTTGATAAAAACTCTAGAAGTTTATGTTTCCGTGACGTGATTTAAGACCACTTTAATTAAACCAATTTTTTAATTAGACAAAGTAATTAAGAAAAGGTTATTAAGCTAAAGCTACCAACTGCCGAGGAAGTTACTGCAATCTAAGGATTCTGCTATAGAATGAGTAGAATATATTAAAACTATAAAAGTACTAACAGTTAACTAATAATTTATTCTCCTAAATAGTAGTATCCCTTCCTGCTACCTCACTTTTTTACATCCTTTTCTCTTCTATGCTGAACTTTTTTAATTTACACTTCCTTTATATAAATAATTTCTTTATTAAAAAAAAATAATAAATAGTTTTATATGAAATGCAGCGATTTAATTCTTAAATTCTATAAAAAAAAATCCTTTATTTTAATTTTAATATTTAACATTATAAGGGCATGCATGGATTTTTATTTGTATATTTTAGAGATTTCTTATTATATTTATATTGTTTACAGACAAAATTAGGTTGTATTTTCTTTAAGGCTAATAAGTGCCTCAATGGCTTTAGTGCATTTGATAAACAACCAAAAAATGAAACAAAAACAAATTTTTAGTGAAAAAATATCACTTTAAATTTCAAAGCACTTATTAACATTTTTCATTATTTATTTATTTATTTTCCAGATGTACATATGAAGAAAACAATGTAAATTTAATTATTTATTTATTTCCAACACGTATATATGAACAAAACAATGTTAAGAAATTAAAAGCAACACTTGGATCCAAATAAACACCACACATAACATATCATTCTCTCTTGACCTCCATTGTTTCCCTTGAACACACACCTCACATGCCACCTCCATCTTTTTTAAATGACACCCAACTTCCTTAACTTAACATCATCACTTGCACTTTTCACCGTTTTGTAATTACACAATTGCACTAACAAACAAACAAATGCATAATACCACTGCACCCTTTTAAGAAAATTCCAAAAGGGTATTTCAGTAAATGCACAGGCTATAATCCAACTCTGTATCAACTGCCATAAGGATAAGCATAGATCTGCAGCAGCAACACCCTCTCTCACAAAAGATTGTTGTTCAGATTCTACACTAACCGAATCCAACGTTATCTCGCCGGAATATTCGTTACTTCTTCGCCGGCAATGGTTTTTCTCAGTTACCACTGAGAACAGAAATGGGTGATGAAGTGTTCGTCGGAGAATACAAAATGGCGGGGGTACCAACCGGAGCTTCCAGACTCCGGCGAGCTGTGGAACTCATCTTCTCCCTGCTTACTCTATCTCTGTCGATCAGGGTCTTCGCCGGAAAATGGCAACTCATTAGGAACAAGCTTGAAGAACTTCAGTCGGGTTTAATCGCCGCCGAGAACTCCGATTCCGGCGAGAATCCGTCGCTTTCAAGGTTAGTAACTTCGATAGTTGTGACTGTAAAAGAGTGTCACGATCTGGGTCAGCGTTGCGTGGATGTCTCGTATAGCGGGAAGCTTTTGATGCAGAGCGATTTGGATGTAGCGTTCGCGAAACTCGATGGTCTCGCGAAGAAGCTCTCTGAGATATACAAAACGGGTGTTTTAACAAATGGGTCTGCGCTCGTTGTTTCAAAACCGAGTCTTGGTGCTTCCAAAGAGGATATGAGGTTCTATGTGAGAGACCTTTTGACGAGGATGAAGATTGGTGATTTGGGGATGAAGAAACAAGCTTTGAGGAATCTTCTTGAGGTTGTGGTTGAAGATGAGAAGTATGTGAAGGTGATTGTTGTGGATGTGAGTGACGTTGTTCATGCGGTTGTTGGTTTTCTGGGTTGTGCTGAGGTGGAAATTCAAGAGGAGAGTACTAAGGTTGTTTCTGTGGTTGCTGGTTTTGATTCCTATAAAGGGGTTTTGATTAGTGCTGGTGTTATTGCGCCTTTAATTCGGGTTTTGGATTGTGGTAGTGAGTTTGGGAAGGTAGCGTCTGCGAGGTGTTTGATGAAATTAACTGAGAATTCGGACAATGCTTGGGCTGTTTCTGCTCATGGTGGTGTCACTGCCTTGTTGAATATTTGTGGGAATGGTAATTGTAATGGAGATTTGGTTGGTCCTGCTTGTGGGGTTTTGAGAAATCTTGTTGGTGTTGATGAAGTAAAGAGGTTTATGGTTGAGGAGGGTGCTGTGTCTACGTTTATCAGTCTTGTGAAATCAAAGGAGGAAGCAATTCAAGTGAATTCAATAGGGTTCATTCAGAGTATTGCTTTTGGAGATGAATTGATTAGGCAAATGGTGATTAAAGAAGGTGGAATCCGCGCTTTGTTGCGTGTTTTGGATCCTAAATGGTCTTATTCTTCTAAAACAAAGGAAATAGCAATAAGGGCTATTGAGAGTTTGTGTTTTACTTCATCTAGTTCTGTAAGTATTTTGATGAATTATGGTTTTGTGGATCAGTTATTATATTATGTTCGAAACGGTGATGTTTCAATTCAAGAATTGGCTTTGAAAGTTGCATTCAGATTGTGTGGAACATCAGAAGAAGCTAAGAAAGCAATGGGTGATTCTGGTTTTATGGCTGAATTTGTTAAGTTTCTGAATGCGAAATCGTTCGAAGTTCGTGAAATGGCAGCGGAGGCACTTTCTGGAATGGTCATGGTACCTAGAAATAGGAAAAGATTTGTACAAGATGACCATAACATTGCACTGCTTCTGCAGTTGCTTGATCCAGAAGAAGGAAATTCAGGTAACAAAAAGTTCTTAATCTCTATCTTAATGTCATTGACCAGTTGCAATAGTGCGAGGAAAAAAATTGTTAGTTCTGGATATGCAAAAAACATAGACAAACTTGCAGAAGCTGAAGTTTCTTCTGATGCTAAAAAACTTGTCAAGAAGCTATCCACAAACAGATTTCGCAATATGTTGAATGGAATCTGGCATTCATGAATGTAATTCATCAATTATTTTTCTCTTCTTTTTTAACTGTATATTTACTTTAGTGTCTTACAAGTTTTGCTAATTTGTTTTCTTTTCCCCTCCTCAATGTGCTTTTCTGTTCTATTATTTCATTGGCCTTGCACATGACATGAGTAGTAGGGACACCATTATGTTGATTGTAATCAAATTTTAGTGATGATACCATAAAAACTTTGTTGTAGATTTTCTTGAGGATACTCTAGCATTGCTATTAGCTAAGTTAGATTGTACCAAGAAGGAAACAAACAAATCAATATAATATATATATTTTAATATCAAAAGTGAACAAACAAAGAAGAACTTAATTACTAGTTACAGTTATTTATCCACCTACCTACCTTAGTTTTTATTTGGAACTGTTTCAAAAATACTATTTTATAGTGCATGCATTTGTGAATATTGTGTGGTACCACATGGGGGAAGAAGACATCTACATCAATCCTTGGTAAGCATGTGAGTTGTGTCAACATTGCTTTTTTATATCCAGCATTTATATAATAAAGCAGATAGTGATAGATGAAGTTTCCATCTGTATTGTTTTGTCTCTATGCAGAAGTTTGTACTTAGTTCTAGCTATTACTTCCTAGTTGTTCATTCATCAAGATTGTAAACATGACATTTGTACACATGCTTGTTGTTCCAGAGATAAGAGCACAGAATGATCATTGATCGATTACACATATGTTTATTTTATCATGTTATTTAATGAATAATAATGTGATTTGAAACTGTGAAAGTGTTGGCTCTCGTGTTCATTCATGTTGCGTGTATGCAACCAATGCTACGTGACTGTAGAATGGGAAACATGTGAATATGTTAATCAATTAGGGGAGCTTCTAATAGGGGCATGGAAGGCTCGGGAAACTCGTGTCATCAAACAATTTCCATGTTTCCTAAGTTTATTACTTCATTAATCGATGTCTTGAAATGCTAGCATCTGGCTCAATGTTCAAGCTTCAATTGGTGTCTTTGATTCCCTAACAAACATTTGTTTCGATTTGTCCTCTTAAGTACACATATGACCATTTGTGTATACTAGATCTCTTACAACAATTGCACGGTTGAGTAGAACTTTAAATTTAACAGTCTCTAAAACTGCAACCACTATAGAGCATCACTTTCCTACTTAGTGTTTTTTTTACTATAGTTTGTTCAAAAGGATACTACGAAAAACAAGATAAATTAAGGGGAAAATATGTTTTCAGTTGAACGGTTGAGTTATGATAGTTGCAAATTATCGTCTGCAAGACTATGGAGGGTTTTTTCTTTGACATTGATGATTGATTTTAGGTGAAAACAATTTTTTTTAAGAAAGTGACTTCGCTTGGAAGTGTTACCGTAACAATTGAGTGCATAAAAAAATTATTTCTTCGGTTACACCAAACATTTTTGGTATTATTTAATGCAGTGAAGCAAACAGCAAAGATATACTTTTTTTTCTATTTTTTTTTTCTGACGCAATAGTTTTATTTTTTTTATATATCGGACAACAAATTTATACTACGAATTCAATATTATATAAGTTACAAAATTTTATGTAATAAATAAAAAGAATAAAATTAAAAGAAAAAAGAGTTTGACCAAAACTTGATATCCTCTTTATATATAAATATAAATACTTTTATAATTTTAGCTATTTAATTAAATAAATAAAGATAATATTAAAATAAATAAATAATTTAAATTAAGGGTAAAAGGAAAAAAAAAAAACTATTACAAAATTGGGATATATTTAGCACCGACAAATGGTATCGGTCATGTAATTGGGTGTGAACTGTGAAGAAAGGCAATAAGGCCTATATGTGTACCCACTCTAGTTAAATTTTAATGGACTGGACCACATTTTTCATGGCCTATATGTGATCCATGACTCGGCCCATATAAAAGGTATATGAAAGTTAATAAGATAATTAGACAAATAATCAATTTTTATAAAATTCGATTACTCATTACATATTTTTTTTTAAATTATAAAAGCAAACTTTATTTTATTATAATATGAATTGAATGGAACGTTGAGTTAGAGTTATGAATTGAATGGAACATTGAATAGAAGGAAAACTTCTCGTACTTTTAGTGATTGTGATTTGTGAGTTGTGAAACTGTTATATTTTATCAAATGGAAAGAGTCGAGATAGTGATTCTGTGTAGTTCTTCGAATTACTTTGAAGAGCAACAACATATCCAATAGCTTGTTTCGGGCCCAAGGAGCAATTAAAAACTATTTTTTTACATTGTTTATGGAGAATCTTAGAAGTAGTACATACACAATCTAATGTGTTCCCTAATAAACCGATTAGCGTTACTGTTTACTTTTCATTATAAATATTAAACCAAAAGAGATTAATTTGTATAAACGAAAAGTATAAAATATTACATCAAATTCACTTATGTCTATTATTTTAAAGGTAATTATTATATAAGTTAAATATTTTTGCATATCAAATAATTGTAAGTTATTATTAGTATAAAAAAAATTTAACTCATAATATATATAAATTATATCATAAATCAAATGTTATATTTGATAGAAATTAATATATAGAATGGTGGAGAAAATCTATTCAAAAATTTGTTATTTTTCACTTAACTAGCATGTTAGCATATTGTTATGGTGAAAAGACTAAAACATTTTTCAAATATTCTATTTTATTGGGAAAGGAATCTTCCGTGTCCGGCCCAATATCCCAAACCCGCAATTTCGCAGGTAAAAGAAAAAGACTTTCAGATTAAAAAAAAAAAGGGAGAGAAGTGTATTTTGTGTGGAGATTTGCTTAGAATTCCTTCACTTGTTCTATAAGATGCTACAAATATTTAAGCTTAACGTTAACAGTTGAAGTGTAAGAAAAAATTTGATAGTAGTATATTATAAGTTAATATGCAATGGTTTCAATAGGCACTGTCACAAAAGATCCTCCTCTCATCTTCTCGTCAAATCAATTGTAATGTCTTTTTATCTTCTGTAGGGGTTCGAGTAGACATCTTTGATACAAATTTGTTGGTTCAACTAGTTGTTCATATTTGCAATAGAGAGAAGTCGTCAACTCTATATAAGTCATGTATAATCAACATAAAATGCAAGAACATGTATATTTTGTTTAAAATTTTAAAAAAATAATTTTGATTTTATATTTTTAAAAATGATTTTTATAAAATATTTACTTAAGAACAATAGAAGTTTTTCGGATTCATTTGTAACCAATTAAATAAAGTAATTTTGACATTTAATAATAATGATTTTTATTATTGAAGATTTTAATACGATAAAAATTACATTTTTTTTAAAAATATCATTAAAAAATGATTTTTTAAAGAGTCTTTTAAAATTATTTTTTATTTTAATCATTTTTAAAATCTCATCATTCAAAAAAGTTGTAGAAAATAGATGAAATACTTAAAATCATATTTTAAGATAAATTATTTAAACTAATTTTTTATTTAAAGTTTTATTTTTAAAATTCTCTTTTAAAAATATTATGATAAAAAAATAAAATATTATAAAAATCATTTTTTTTTTAAATTTTAAACAAACATGTCCATAATTTTGATAACGCTAACCTGTGTTTTAAGTGCACATATTACTCAAACAAAAATGCAAATATTGCCTTGAAATTAGTGTTTAATTCTTAAAAAGTTTAAAAATTTATTTGAAAGTGGTCTATTTGTCTCAAAACATCTACATTGGTGGTTGAGATTCGCACACTCTCTTTTGTCTTTTTTTCGCAACACACTTTCCCATGGGTTAAGCATTACTTTTTCCCCCCAAAATGCTTATGTCCAAAAGATTACTTGAAGGTTAACTTTCGGAAAATATGAATACTCTGGAAATTGACATTGAAAAGATAATATTGTACCAAAATAAAATATAATTATGGAAAGTTAGACATGATTATTTTGAAAAAAAATGTTTAACCACCGGTGAAATTTTTTATTTTTGCTCCGTTCTATTATTTTTTTTATCGTACTATTATAAAAAAATACTAACTTTTTGTTTGCTTTTTATGTTGATATAAGCCAATATTACTTTTATTATGATAATTGTAAAAATATTTTTTCTTTTGCATGTATAGTATTAGTGATAGGGGCAATAATACGTGAACGCTACTATGTACACTACAATTTAAGTGTCTTATTGTACGTTTTTTCTTTTTTGGACAAATATTGTAAGTTATTTTGAAGTGTTGTTTAAGTAAATTGCCTACTCATATATATTCTCTTATATTTTTAGTCAATTTACTTACTCATGTTAAAAACTCCAGCGATTATCATATGGTATAAACCTTTTCTTTTCTTAATATATGGCCAAGACTTTGATTAACCACTACACATGCTTTCATATTTTATAGGTACTTTATGAATTATGATGGTAAGTATATTGTAGTTGTTTCTCTTCGGTTATAAAAGTTTTTTTTTTTCTATTTATAGGTTATAG
>JBBPBR010000003.1:12137866-12147967 GCA_037974775.1 Cicer pinnatifidum | reverse complement strand
AAAAAAAAAAAAAAAAATACTTATTCACACAATATTACGAATTTTTTTATGAATTTTTTTTTTGAATTTCCTCTCTCTAAAATAGCCGACTTTCAAACTAATATATTAAGATATTTTATTTTTTGTATCTTCAAGAGATCATTAGTTGGCGATAGCTATATAAAATATAATATTTTTTCTCCTTCTTTTAGAATGTCGTATCTTGAATATGTGAACATCTATACATTTATTTATTTATTTAATAATAAATGAAAAATATAATAAATTAATATATAAAATATAATTAAAAAAATAAAAAAAATTAAATTTATTAGTAAATCTAACAAAGTACATTAAATGAGAAAAAAATACTTTAAATTTTAATTTTCTATATTCACTTAAATGACTCCAGTTTCACATATAAGAGATCGTTGAATTCGTCTAACTCTTTGAACGAGTTGAGGTTGTTTTAGTTGATACTCGTTTTGATCATGTTTCTCATCATCGTTCCTAATTATTAAAGTATTTGTGTCCGAATTAGAGCTACTACCACCTGTCTCCATATAAGTGAGTCTGGAGATTATACATGGAATCAAAAACAACATAAGTCGACTTAGGAGTTGTGCAACGAGTTCCAAAAAATTATATAAAATTATGTGTTCTATTTAATAAACGAGATTTATATTTATGGCATTGATGACACATAATATTCAGTCGAGATTTTTGTAGGTGTATGTCTATATGGTGATGGTGGACCATAATATGAAATGTACGGTTGATTATGTATGTGAGGTGACGATGAAAACAATTTTGCGACGATTTGGTGCATGGTTTGTGCTTGTAGGGTTGATTGGAGGTTTGAGTAGACATGAGAATATGATGACAGTTGCAAATGTGGATCACACATATAATGTTTGACATAAATAAATAATTTTGTATGTTGCTTAAACTAATTCATATATTATGTGTTGTGTTGTAAAATACCTTATACGAGCTAACTTTGCAATGCATGGTTCTCACATTTATTCCAATATCTAATCTCTTCCTTATAAATTCAATTCCAATTAACATCAATCCCATACATCATGTCGACCTCATGGTAAGTTGTCATGTTATATGGTAGTTGCGATATTTGTTGATAGAAGGTGAATTGAAGTGTGACCCTCTCCATATGATGTTTTTCAATAATACGATAACAAATGAACTAAAGTGTGATCCTATCTCATCACATCCTCTAACGATTCGTACTCAATCATTTACATATGTTCTTAGTCATGGCTGCTTAACAGGTAATTTCATTGTTTATTACAATGGTTCCATTGTCGACATAATTGAAGATAAAACCTTTGTAAGTGATTATAAAAAGATGTTCAAAGTTCGTTATAGAAACAACTTTGCTTGTCTAAGAAATGTAATTAAACAAAATTTGCGACGAAAAAGTTATGATTGTTGATATTATTTATCAACACATTGAGTTCTTTGGTGAAAATACAACAAAGTTTAATCAATTCAAGGTTTGTGATGACTAAGATGTTCAACTGATGTTTGAGGTTTATGCTCAATAGTCACAACTTGGCACCATCATCAAACGTTATATTTCATAATGATCCTCCATCATCAAACGTTGATCAACCATCGACCTTAACCATGCCTCAGCCCAACTATGCCCTTTCATTTGATCACAACACCCTTTATGAACCCGACTCATATTCTCCATCACAACACCATGAAGTATACATGTAGTACCCTAATTTTGTCCAATTTATTAAAAATAAATTAAAAAGGAAAATATATATTAAAAAAGAAAGTAAATATATTTACAATAAGTAGACTCATCAATTTACAGTGCCAAATCAAGTTATAATCTTTAAATTACAATTACAATCAAATTGCAACCATAAATATTAAATCAAATTAAATTAAATAAGATTTAAACCAAATTAAATTAAGCCAGCCTACTTTGGCTCTGTTTTGTTGTTGTTGTTGCCTCTCTGTTTCTGATGCAGTGTTTAGTTCTGCTTTGTTGCTGCCTTTCTGTTTCAAATGCAGTGTCATTGACCTTTGCTTTGCAACTAATTAGAGAAACATAAAAATATAATTTATAAGTCAGTATTTGTACACATTATGCAGAACTAAATGGCAAATTTTTGAGTTAAAAAAAAAAAAAAAGAAGCTAAAAGACAAATAAAAGCTCAGCAATGAACATATAAGAACAAATAATCTAAAAATATGAAGGCATCAAACATGAAGAAAAATGCAGATGATGAGCAAAGAGAACGAAACATCAAACAGGACATTGATAGAGAATGACCAAGGCATGCAAAGAAAGCAACTAAACAAATAAAAAAACTCTATAAATACATCCCTATTTTGTTCATTAAAAGGAGGGGAAAAAAAGTTTAAAAAAACTGATAAAAAAAACACACAAAGAAAGAGAAGAGGAAGAAATCAGATATCAGTAACAAACAACAAATAGAAATCGTAGGTATTTTTTTTACAATTAAATCTATTTCGTTATCTTCGTCATACAACTAACATTTTGTTTTAAAAAATGTTGTTTTTATTTTTGTAAGAATAAAGATCAATGAAAGAAACATATAAAAATATGAATAAAAGTTTCGAACCTGCCTGATGTCACTACCGTTCGCCGTTGATACCTTTATCACTTCCGCCACCGTTCACTACCATCGCCATTATTCGCCATTCACCGTCGCTGCTTCTTTGTTTTCGTGTTACTTATCAATGGGTTCTCATTTTTAGTTGCTTCCCTTAATGTGGCTGCCTTCCTTGACATGAAACTAGGGTTTTTTCTAGTTTCTATTTTCACCCGTTTTGACTTGCTTGGCCGCCTCCTTAAGATAAGCTAGGGTTTTTAGATTCTTGTTTTAAACCTTGCCTGGGCGCCTCATCTGTTTGACAGCCCTACTCTATTCATTTTAATCTCAGCCCAAAACCTAACCCATTTCAATCCATTCATGTTATCTTACAAATCTCAGTCCATTTTATCTTACTAATCCCAGCCTATTTAAATATTACTAATCTAAGCCAATTTAAATCTATTCATTTTATTTTATTTTCATTTTTTCTTTATTCTTTTAAAAAATGTTTAATTTTCTTCATAATTAAATATCAATTTCATCATTAAAAAAATACAAATAAACATTATATTAAAAATTAATTAGATCTTAACTCTTTTTAATCTTTGAGTTGTAGAACACAAAATGGTACAACTTGATAGTTCTAGAACTCTCTTTATTTTATTTATTTATCTTATTTATTTTATTTTATTTTATTTTATTTATTTATTTATTTATTTATTTATTCATTCATTCACTTATTTATTTTAATGAACTAATCTAAAATCGACTTATTAGATGTAATTCTTTTTAATCTTTAAGTTGTTAGGACACAAGTGATACAACTTGATAGTTTTAAAATTCTCTTTATTTTATTTATTTGTTTTATTTATTTTATTCTATTTGTTTATTTATTTATTCATTCATTCATTTATTTTAATTAACTAATCTAAAATCGACTTATTTATTAGATGTAACTCTTTTTATCTTTGAGATGTTAAAACACAAGTTGTACTACTTGGTGGTTTTGAAACTCAATTTAAAATCAAGAGTAATAAAATATTTTTTTTTAGAGGATTAAATTAGATGTGACATCTTCTTTATTCTTTGAGTTTTGGGACACAAATTGTACAACTTGATCGTCCTAAAACTCATGTTTTAAAATATTTACTCAAATTAAACTCTTTTATTTATTTATTTATTTATTTTTTCTATTTTTGTCAAATCATTTTTTATCACAAAATAAATTTTCTTTAAAACACACTCAATACATCCGTATTTTTTTTAACCAAGAACTACGTAGCTTTGATTTCTCCATCGCACCGGGAGATACGTAGGAGCAAAATCGCATTCTTGTCAAGCACATAAATAAAAATTTCTTTTTTTTTGTCCTTTATTTGTTAAGTACATATTTATTTCAAAATAATATTTTAAATATAGTAATAATTGTTATTCATATTTAATAATAAAGAAAAATAAATATACTTAAGTTAAAATTAATTTTGCACAATTAATTATAGGTAACCGTTTTTAATGGATGTCGTAGGGTGCTAATACCCTACGCATAATCGACTCCCGAACTCAAATTTGGTTTCAAAGACCATTTATTTTTATTTTTAAGGGTTTCCCAATATTTTCCCTATTTTAAAATGAATTTTGGTGGCGACTCCATTGAATTCGAGAAACACTCGAAATTTTAGGCCAAGACAATACACATCAAAACACTATGAACCGTATGCTGAGAAGTTAAAAGATATATTTTAAAACATTTTTAAAATCATTCTCAAGATTGAAAATCACCCACTGTCATAGATCACACATATACAATATTTCATATAAAGTTTATGCGTTTATCTCTTGAAGCGTCGATGAGGATAAATCACTAACATCATGATATGGTAGTGTTTTTATCCAGTTCATGTGAACGATTGCCTCATAATGCGTCAGTGCTAGCTAACGACTATAGTAAGAATGATTATAGGTTTAAGTTAAGAGGAAACATAATATATCATATATATAATGCTCCTTTATACCTTACTATTATAATAAACCTTACACGCTACAAGTCCAATTCATTTTATGTTCCTAATATTTTATATTGACCCATTTTGGCGTGGCCACACACATTTCATGTTTCTTTTATCAAGAGACCCAAGATACAACTCATATTATATAGGAGGAATGAATCATATCTACATCACTCATATCCCTCTACATGGTTTATTGTACACTCAATAACCACCATTATAATTGTCTTGTTATAGATAATGTTTGATGACCTCGAAATGTACAACTCTCCAAGTAGAGATCGTAGTGACTTCAAGTCGAGTGACTACTTATTATAGACATATGAGTATCGTTAATGACACTATCATAACTATTATATGACGTTCTCATAGAGGATCAATCTAGTACAAATATCACTCATAATATTTATATGTATGCGAAAGATTGATATCTCATATTTATGATATGTGAGATGTGTTCATCAGTTTATATGCATTATTGTTGTCATATTTAACAGTAAAACTTGACTACAAACATTTTAATAATAGTGTCATTATGCTCAATAGGGTCTCAAGATTAAGTCACACTTAATGTTCCATTAAATATGCTAACTATTATAAGGACTTTATTATACATTAAATAAATCCATCCAATAAATTAAAATGTCACATATTACTATTCAAATAATAGTAAGTGTCAAAATACAAATAATAAGCGAGAAAAATTGTTGGCTTATAGGGCTAACTCTAACACCATATTCTAGCCAAATTGAATATATTCTTCCAAATAAATATTCAACCCCATCATGAATTCCCCTCGACAAGTCCACAATGTGATTATTTACTTAGTGTCTTATATAATATCAATGAGGAAGAATTAGACGATGAAAGTAAAATGGATGAAACATACTTTGAAGAATTATCTTGTGATTATAACGAAAACATTAAGATCGACAAATATTTAGAAGCGGAAGACCGATCTATTTTACTTGCATTCGATCCACCATTTTATGCGAAGAACATAAATTTAGAGAATGTAGAGCAATCAACTGAATTTGATCATATGTTCGTGAACGAAATAAATGAAAACCTTGCTATTGGAATGAAGTTTGAAAACAAGGATGATTGCGTACATGCAATCAAACTTTAGCATTTAAAACAATCACTGAATTTTGCAGCACAAAAATCAGATACAAAAAGGTATGTTATTAATTGTTTAAGTCTAAATTATTTGTTTGAGCGCAAAGTTTTAAAATACAACAAGAGTGAATTGTAGGTGATTGGTAAATCGAACGTACCTTATACATGTGTAAATTCCACATTGTCACAAAATCGCCAGAAGCTTGATTATTACATGATATGCATAATGCAACTTTTGAGAGTGAATCATTTAATCAAAGTGAATGTTATTATTGTACAAATTCATGCTTTGCATAACTACACATTAAGTTTTATTTATAGCAAAAAATAAGGCTATTGACAAATTTATGACAACTGGAAGAATCTTACAACCAATTCTGACATTGGTTATTAGTTTATACGAACATTTGCTAGAGGAATCAAAATAGAAACGGAAACAATTCCAGTTTATAATAATAATAGTTTGATAGTTCGGATGAAGATATTTCATCGACTATTTTGGGCTTTTGTTCCATGAATATTTGCGTACAAAGGGACTCTATTGATAGTAGTTGCAGATGATGATAATGATAATATAATTCTTATTGCTTATTCTCTTGTGCAAGGTGAGACGGGAGAAACTTGAGAAAATATGTCACTCCATAGGCCATCCTTTGCTTGATTTCATATAGGTATGAATCAATTAAAAGTACTTATAAGAATCCATATAATGTGTGACAAAATATTCCGTCAAAGCATGTGTTATGCATCTGACATGTTTCATAGAATTTTGTGAGGGAATTTAAAGATGATGCACTGGAGAGAAAAGTTGTTTCTATGAGTAATAATTTTATTGTTATATTTTAATTAACCTTATTGAGTCAATTAATGGAGTACTAAAATGTATGCGCAATTTGATTTGATCCAAACAACTTATTATAAGACATGGACATTATTTCCAACAATGGGAAACTGCAAGCAACAATTTTAACTTATAGTTAGGTATACATAGAAAAATGCATGAAATTTATGAAACCATAAATACGTAAGTCAAATGGTCATAACATTGATGATTTTGATCGGAGCAACCATAGTTTTGTAACCCACGCGACGGTAAATCCAAGAGAAAGAAGACCAATTGGTAATTTCAGTGTCAACCTTCCTAACAAATATCGATGAGTGCACATGTGATAACATCATATTTTAGCATAAAGTATGATTTTTGGACGTTTATAACTGACGTGTATGAGGTAGAAACAATACTAAAACCTTCAACGAAATGTTCAAACCTATATCAAACAAATGATATTTGATCTAAATATGAAGGTATTAAGGTGTGTCACAACCCTCAAATGCGAAAAGTAAAAAAAATCATCCACAGAATAAACACATTAAAAAAGAAATGAATACCATAGAAATAGTACTAAGATAGTCTGAGTTATGTCGGATTCCCGATCATAATAGGAAATATTGTCCCTGCTAGCTAGCGTATCTACTCAACGACATTAACTTTGATGTATTTATTTTTTTATTTAATGTATTTTGTTGAATTTATTAATATAATTTAGTTTTTTAATTATTTTTATGTATTAATTTATTATATTTTTATTTACTAAAACTAAATAAATAAAAGTATAGATGATCGTATATATCTAGGAAGTGATATCTTGAAAGAGAAAAAAAATTATATAAATGGTTGCATCTCCAACTAGCGACTTTCTTGAAGATAAAAAAAAATGATATTTGATATATTAATTTTAAAATAAATTTTTTAATTTTTTTAAAAAAAGAAATATATGAATTAAAATCCCACAATTACAGCCGCAGGACATTGTCTATATTCCCCCTGCCTCTTGCCAAGTTTTATTATTTCTTTAAAGTGTAGAGAGGAAAAGAGATTGACACATGACAGTTGGAAATGTGAATTGGACAATGTATTGTATGTCAACGACACGGTGGCATTTAAAATAGGATATATTCTTATTATTGGATAGTATAGAACAGAAAGTTGCAATCTTTAACTGAATATCTGAATTTAATGGTGTTGTTGTTTTGTAAATCTTTTTATGCATAACAAAAATAAATAAATAAGGTTATTTGTAAACCCAATCGATGCCCAATATGCATGTGACATATATCGCTATAAATTTAACCCAAAAAACAAAATAATTCATAAATAATTTTGTTTAATAGTATTTTAAAATTTTAAATAACTTCGTTTTCTTCTAACTCCATACTCCTAGATATTACTTATCCTCAATGAGATAAATATGACCTATCCTACTTTTAGAGTCAATCAAACGGAAATTTATTTCAAATTTAAAATATTTTTTAAAATAAAATAGATAATGTAATTAAATAAGTAATTAACATAAATATCTTGTCATAAAAAAATTCAACGCAAACATACCGACATTGTAATGTGATGTAAAAGCGGCCTTGCAAAAATTGTCTAAAACATTTAAGATTTAATGATTTTTTAATATAAAATTCACCTATCAATAATATATTATAAATATATTAGTTTTTAGGAGGTCTAAAACAAACGAATTTTTTACCGAACACTCTACAAGTAAGTCTGTTATCTCTTCAAAACTCATAAAAATATAATTTTATTTTTTTAATTATTTATAATAAATTATAAAATTTTAAATATTTCAAATTTTCAAAATAAAAAATATCAAACCTTTTGAATAATTTAAAATTTTTAAAATGGAAAATTTAAAAAAATTTTGAAACTTTACTTGCAGCACTTTTAGACTTGTCCTTAATGTAATCCTTATTTAGTTGCAGCAGACTGGTCCCGCCTAATTTGTTCAAGTCAATTCCTAATATAAAGATATGTGATATATTCTACATCAAATTCAAGATAGATCAACTTTTTTTAAGTACATAAAATTCAGACTTTTGTGAAAATATATTTATCTAATATATCACACTATGTGCTAAAACAACTATTTAGGTAACAAATCCATCTATAATTTAAATAATAAATATAATAATTGTTTTATCACTATTATTATAATATATTTCTTTCAATTTTTTTATAAGTTAAATCAACTAAAATCTCTTATAAAACGTAAAAAGAAATATCTCATAAAAATGATTGAAGATTATATTTTATATACTATATTAAATCATATATATCTTAGTAACATATTTAATTATACTACTATGTAATAAAATATAAATAAAAAATTTATTACAAAGTTGATATATTTGATATTAATTTTTGACTACATATATTTATTTTTCAATCACTATTTTTATTTATATTTCATTATAAAAGAGATATAAACATATTGGTCTATATAAATTTTGAACAGATGTAAAAGTCTTGTGGTGAAATAGAATTTAAATATGCTATCATATAAGGCTACAGTCTCTAAAATGCCTTGAAAATAATTTATATTATACAAATAAATTAGAATTAAACCTTGTAAAAATAAATTTAGAGATGGAAAACGACTCAAAAAAAAGTTGAGATGGAAATTTGCTAAGTTGTTCAAATGCATAGTACTTTTGCATTTAAACCTCTTGCAAACTGCATTGAGAAATATTCCATAATCACTAACTTATATTTAGTTTATTTATCTAGAAACTTTCTATACTTGATAATTGCTCACTTAAGACAGAAGAAACACGAATTTCACATTACATTGGACAATCCAACTTAAAAGCACAGACAAAGATGTTTAATTAGTATATTATATAGAACAGACCTAGTGGATTCTAAAAGCAATTTTTTTAGAAAAGCAATTATTTCTCTTCAACACCAACTTCATGACATTCACAATAGGGACCTTCCCCTAATCAGCAATGTGCTAAGTAAGCATTTTTATTGTGATTTTGAAAATTGTACGTGCCTATTTAGATGGGAATTCTATCTTTTTTTTTTTTCCTTCACGTCACATCTAATAAATTGTATTAAAATAAAGTGTTGTGTAGAAATATATTGATATAGAATTATTAATAAGACTCATTTAATAATATTTTATGAAGTGCTAAATAATGTGTAAACTCACTTAAACATTCAAATGAAAAAAGCATATAGCCTCCATTTTTCTTCCAATCTCCTCAAATCTGACGTGTTTTTGATATCTAAGTATATGCTTTCATTTTCTCCCTCCTAAACAAAAAATAAAACCATAGACACAATAAATATTAATATCTCCATCTCACAATGAACTTTTTAGTAAAACAAAATTGTTTTAAAATGAATTATCTCTTATTTCTAATAATTATTATATGTACAATTTAAAATAAATTATCTCTTATTTCTAATTATTATATTTTTAAATACATATAAAAAAAGTTTTAAACGATATTTATTGTAAAACGAAACAAATATTACTTTAATACCACCAATAACTCAAACAAACACACATTAACAAAAAACTCTATCCAAATACTATTATAAG
>JBBPBR010000003.1:12117659-12130992 GCA_037974775.1 Cicer pinnatifidum | reverse complement strand
AAAAAAAAAAACAACTTAAATAAATAAATAAAATTTAAGAGGTTACTCTATTAAATACAATGACAATTTCTATTTATTGTGTTATCTTTATTAGCACCCATAATTTCACGGACATATATTTGGTTGTTTTCACTTTGTTGACCACATGATTCCAAATATTATTAGCATACACTAACCCCAATAAAGATTCCAAATATTTTTTGGCCACTATAAAAAAATTTAAGCAATGTTAAAAAGTATGAAAATAAAGAAGAATGAGTTGAAATCATAAACAACAAAAATAGAGAAATAATCTTAACCAACAAAAATGTCAAATAAACACTAAAAGAAAAAAGAAAATTGTATTTCAGCACCGCCATTGTTACTTCCTTACTTAAAGGTGTGGTTTTCATCGTATTCTTCTTTCTATTGCTCTTAAATCATTCTATTTTAGAAGAAAGAAAGAAAGAGACAAAGTGAAAAAAGAGAATATGACCCACATTTTTGTCATAAACACATATAAAAAGTCAAATTTAATCAAATATTACAATCAATTATGTGTCAATTTGTTTGAAAAGATGAAATGACCAAAGTACTGTTAAAATTTGGGGTGTATCTAAATCTGAGTATTTTTTTGAGTTCTGTCACTGGTTACTATCAGTGTCTTGGGCGACAATATGTCAACTCTAGTTCTTCAACTATGATCCTCCTCAATCTCATTCCCTCTAATCATTGCTTTCCAATGATAACCCATTCGCTTTGTATTTCGTTTCCGAACAAAACACCAGACCTAAACTCAAACCTCAAAGATGGAACAAACAAGGAAGCTGATGAAAGCTGTTCATCAAAACGCCAACAACCCCAAACTAGCATGGCATCTCTTCAAACGAATCCTATCTTCACCTTCCTCTTCCACTTCAACTCACCATCTTCTTCCCACCATCACCCGCATCCTTCTATCCGCTAACATGCACCGCCAAATCGACAACCTCACTCAACTCATCACAAACAACCACCCCAACATTGCTCATTCTTCCCTCATTTCTATTCTCCGTGTATTAGCCCAATCACCCCACCTCGATTTGGCTTTCTCCCATTTCAAATCATTCAGATCCCAATTCCCATCAACCCCTCTTCCTCTTCAACTCTACCATATCCTCCTCCGTTCAAGCCTCCATCATAACCGTCCACATTTCGTTACTTCTTTATATACTGACATGATTCAAGCCGGTGTTAACCCTCAAACGTATACTTTTAATCTATTGCTTCAGTCCCTTTGTGAATCCAATGCTCTTGACCATGCACTCCAACTGTTTGATAAAATGTCTGAAAAAGGGTGCCACCCGAATGAGTTCACTGTTGGGATTCTTGTTCGCGGGTTTTGTCGAGCTGGTAAAACCCAACAGGCTTTGGAGTTTATTGATAATAAGTTATGTAAGAATGTTAACAGGGTTGTGTATAACACTCTTGTGTCTAGCTTTTGTAAACAGGATATGAATGATGAGGCTGAGAAATTGGTGGAGAGGATGAGAGACCAGGGTTTGTTTCCTGATGTTGTTACTTTTAATTCTAGGATATCTGCACTTTGTAGAGCGGGGAAGGTTTTCGAGGCGTCGAGGATTTTCAGGGATATGCAGATGGATGGAGAATTGGGGCTTCCTAAGCCAAATGTTGTCACTTTTAATTTGATGATTAAGGGGTTTTGTCAGCAAGGGATGATGAAGGAAGCTAGTTCTTTGGTTGAAACCATGAAGAAAGCTGGTAATTTTGTCACCTTGGAGAGTTATAATACGTGGTTGTTGGGTTTTCTTAGAAATGGAAAGTTGTTGGAGGCTCGATTGTTTCTTGATGAAATGGTGGATAATGGCGTTGAACCGAATATTTACTCTTATAATATTGTGATGGATGGGCTTTGTAGGAATCATATGATGTTGGATGCCAGAAGGTTGATGGATTTGATGGTGAGTAATGGTGTTTACCCGGATACTGTTACTTACACTACTCTATTGCATGGCTATTGTAGCAAAGGGAAGGTTTTTGAAGCTAAAGCTGTTCTTAATGAAATGATTAGGAAAGGTTGTCACCCGAATACTTATACTTGTAACACATTGCTGCATAGCCTGTGGAAAGAGGGGAGAAAATCAGAGGCTGAGGAAATGCTGCAAAAGATGAATGAAAAGTGTTACCAGTTAGATACTGTGACCTGCAATATAGTGGTCAATGGTCTGTGTAAGAATGGAGAATTGGAGAAAGCAATTGAAGTTGTAAGTGAGATGTGGACCGATGGAACAAATTCCCTTGATAAGGAAAACTCATTTGCTGGTCTGGTTAGTTTGATTCACAATGTATCAACCAACATGCCTGATGTGATCACTTATACAACCTTAATTAATGGACTTTGCAAGGTTGGGAGGTTAGAGGAAGCCAAAAAGAAATTTATTGAGATGATGGCGAAAAACTTGCACCCTGATTCTGTGACCTACGATACGTTCGTATCGAGTTTCTGTAAACAAGGAAAGATATCATCAGCTTTACGTGTATTGAAAGATATGGAGAGAAATGGTTGCGGAAAGACCATTCAAACATATAATTCATTGATCATGGGGTTGGGAAGTAAAGGGCAAATATTCGAAATGTACGGATTGATGGATGAGATGAGAGAAAGAGGAATACACCCAGATATTTGCACTTACAATAATATGATTAGTTGTCTTTGTGAAGGAGGGAAAGCAAAGGACGCCACTTCTCTTTTACATGAAATGTTGGATAAGGGAATATCTCCCAATGTAACTTCCTTCAAAATATTGATTATAGCCTTCTGCAAGTCTGGAGATTTTAAAGTAGCATGTGAACTTTTTGACGTAGCTTTGAGTGTATGTGGCCACAAAGAAGCCTTGTACAGTTTGATGTTCAATGAATTACTTGCCGGGGGGAAGCTCTCCGACGCAAAGGAGCTATTTGAAGCTTCATTAGATAGCTCTCTCTTAGTAAAGAATTTTATGTATAGAGATTTGATTGACAGACTTTGCAAGGATAAAAGGTTAGATGATGCCCACAGCCTTCTTCAGAAATTGATTGATAAGGGCTATGGGTTCGACCCTTCATCATTCATACCAGTGATCGATGGCTTAAGTAAAAGGGGAAACAAACAACAAGCTGATGAACTAGCAAGAATAATGGAACTAGCTTTAGAAGATAGAACTGCTGATAGGATTTATCGAAATGGAAAAACCATCTTTCGTCGAAAACTCCACAAGGATGGTGGAGGTGATTGGCAGGATATAATTAACAGGTATGACCTTATGGCTGTTATTTCTTTTTGTCCGTGGTTACTATTTCCGAAATCTGCATCACTTAATTACTAAATGTGACTATTAGTTCTCCTTAAACATGTTTTGTTTAATTCCTTCTTGTTTGATTGAGTTGAAGACTACCATGTGATAAAATGCGTGTATTCATTGCTATACCTTGTTTGTTTGACAGTTTCTAACTCAACCGGGTTGAAAATCTCACATAAACATATACGTTTAATATTGTTTGATTTGTCTTCATCTTTGAAAGAGTTGCTTTAGTGTAACATAAAAAAGTTACGTCTCATTATTGTTTGCTACCATTTCAAATATATTAGCTCTATCAAACTACATAACATGGATCCAGATATTATCTTGGAAATTTTGATTGTCATGAGTTCTGTGTCTATGGCTTTTTAATAAGTGCAACCACCATTCCTTCATGCTTCATATTCTACAATATTTCCTAATGATCTGTTACCTATTACTTGACAGGGATGTTGGCAGTGGAATTGCATTGAAAACTCTGAAGCGTGTAGAAAAAGGCTGGGGTCAAGGAAGTATATCAAGTTTGCTGCCTCAAAAGAATGATTTTCTTGATTACTATGATGGTTAATGTTGGTTTTTTGAGGTTGTTTTATTTTTATTTCAACCCCAGAGATGGGCAGAGGAGTGAGTAGCAAATAGTAAAATGTAAAGGTTTGAGATTGGAGATATTGAAGACCTCTTTGTAAGTAAAGCAAGTTTTCATTCTTTATCTATCATTCCTTTCAATCCTGGCAAGTTAACAGAAAATGTGTTTGATATTTGTTGGTCTGAAAGGATTTAATTCAAGAAAAGTATTACACAAATTAATGGAAATAACAATTGAATGAATCACAGAGGTTGTGGTTTTATTCTAGAACATGTCTCATATGACCTATGATTCTATAATATTCCAAGAAACCATGTTAAAATTCCAACTGCGTGTATTTATTTTTCATGGATGAGTTAATGCAGACAATAAATTTATTCATATTCATATTTTTACTAATATAGCATCGTGTAGGTAGTAGAGTATTATACCAACATACTCCAAATTCCTACCAAATCTATTTTGCTTGATCCTGATTCCTAACTAAATATTGGCTGAAATGAGTTGGAACCACTGGCTTTGGGGATTGTCCAAACATTAAGGATCATCATCATCTATGCAGATGCATTTTCTGGTCACTACCTTGGAAGAATTTGAATCCATTTCCAAACACAAAAGGGACCCGTTCCCATCAGAGGTGGGCAAGTGAAGACCAGTCTTTGAAACAGATTTCCATGAACTTTGCTGCGACAAGCAATCTCCTGAGAGAGTTGAAGGAAGCCCTTCACGGTCGTCTGCCTTCAGACACAGCAGAATCCATCAACATTATTGCGGAACCATCTCCCTCAGAACTCCATTGGCTATGTATGACTCTTGCAATCACCCAATACAAGTTCATTGTTACTCCCATTCAAGCGCACTTACCAGTCAATGGATGGAACATTATATCAGACTTTAAAAGGTTTGAACTTGGATCTGTCAAGTATTTCACATAAACACACCTTTTAGGCATAAATTCGAAGCCCATTTGAAAAAGCATATTTACACATTGGGCTCATCACAGAACATAATAACTTGTGGAAGTGTTGGTGAAAATTTATGAAAATAGCGTCTGACATCTTCATCATACTATTTTGAGCTTATATCATTAAACACTTAAGTGATAACTCAAACATGCTCTATGACACACACATATTAATAATAAGTTGTGCGTATGATTATTTTAATGTACAAATATTTTTTTTTACGTGAATGTGATAATGTGAAGTAATAAAATGTATTTATATATATCATGTGTACCTTGAACCTTCTTATGGAGAAGCTGAAATTTCTTAGGGAATTTAAGGGCCTTTGAAATTTTACCAATCATAGTCCATTACAGCATATGATAGGACTCACCAGCACTTATAAATAAAGGTATTGGTTGTTGTTCCTACTACTAAATGGATTTGAATCATCTCATTTTTCTTCTTCATGTCAAGAGAGAGATAAACATACAAATAAATAAGTATTTGTGTGTTTATATTTCTCTTGAAATGAAGGAAAAAAAAGGAGACGACTCAAGTCCCTACCCAATCCAGTGGTTGCAAACTCCACCTATCTTGGTTTCAATGTGTGCCTCATACACCAATTTATTAGTGAAGTTTAGATTAATAAATAAATGTGGGTTGTGTTTGGGAACCGTCTTTGCTCCTTGGCTCACGTACTTGTAGGCAAATTTGAGGTCCACCTCTTAGCTCATTTCTCAAGACCATAGCTATCACCTTCGTATAATAGCAAGAATAAGGTATGTTTTCTTTACTAAAAAATACGAGTATATTTTTTCGACAAAGAAGAATAGGGGTATGTTAATGCAAAAGAAAAACAAAATATTTATATAATGTGATCATTTTATAGACTTTTATGAAAATCTTTATAATTTATTTATTTTTCAATAAAATACTAATATTTTTTGAAAGAAGTATCAAATTTTTAGTTTTTAAGTTCCTTTGCACATTTGTTAACTAAAGCATGACTAATTTAGTCATCTCTGTTAAAAGGCAAACCGAAATCTAACTAGACCTTTTCATGTGGCATTCTAATTGACTTGTCGTGGTAAATGAGTCATTTTTATTATTTTAAAATTGTTAATTATTTTGTTTGTACAATCATATTTTATTATTAAGTGACTATTTTAAACTAATAATTAAATTGATACCAAAAAAATAAATAAATAAAGTGTTTGGTTGGAGCAAATTTTTTTAAGATAACTATCAAAATAATTGATCGTATGATGAAAGAAAATTAAACATTAATTTTATAAATGTAATATCAATTGTTAATTCATTTATCATATTTTAGAAATCAAAATAACTCTCTCTAAAAAAATATGTTTTAAAATTGCGGTGATTTTGTTCCAAACTGTTCATTAGTATTAGTCTTTGTCTTTCAAGATGATTTTTTTTCTTGTTTTTGGTGAAATCCAAATAGCTTTATTATAATAAAATAATAATAATAATAATAATAATAATAATAATAATATTGTTGTTGCTGCTGCTATTTGTGTTTAATTCCAATTTCAATGATGTTATGCTCCTACTTTTGACTTAGCAATACAAAGCCCATTAATAATACTGATATTTTTTCTCACTTTCCTTTTATTTATTTTTGAAAGAAATTGGTCCAAAATAGTAAACCTATTTAAAAGGTTTAAAAAGTTTGAAGTGTCTGAGTCAACTTGCAGTCTCTACTCTCCATATGAAAGAATCCTTGTCCATATACTCTCCACTTTTAACTCTCTCTCTCTCTCTCTCTCTCTCTCTCTCTCTCTCTCTCTCTCTCTCTCTCTCTCTCTCTCTCTCTCTCTCTCTCTCTCTCTCTCTTGTTTTCCCCTTTTCAAAAACATGAGAGGTTTCACTCTGTTTCTTCTTTGTCTCTCCACTTCAATCCTTTTTTTCTCCAAACCTTCAATCTCTGCTTCTGATACCTTAACAACAACCCAATCGCTTAAAACCAACGAAACCCTCTTGTCACCAAACGGTATTTTCCAACTAAGTTTCTTTTCCTTCAACAATTTCACTTGGTACTTAGGAATACGTTACACCATCGACCATAAAAAAACTGTAGTTTGGGTAGCAAACAGAAACACCCCAATTCAATATTCCAACGCTTTTCTCAAATTAACCGACGCAGGAAACCTCATCATCATCGATCAATCACGAAAAACCATTTGGGCCTCTAATCAAAGCACGAAAAATGCTACCTTTAACAACCCAATTCTTCAGCTTTTGGATTCTGGAAATTTGGTTGTAAAAGAATCAAACGAGAATGACCCAACAAGGTTTTTCTGGCAAAGCTTTGATTACCCAACAGATACTTTGTTACCTGGCATGAAACTTGGTTGGAACTTCAACACAAACACGGAAACATTCATAAATTCATGGAAAGTAACAGATCAAGACCCTTCATTTGGAGACATATCTTTCAAAATGGATTATCACGGTCTTCCAGAAATTTTCCTTTTGGACAAAGGTAGAAGAATTTATAGAAGTGGACCTTGGAATGGTAAAAGATTCAGTGGTGTTCCAGAGATGCAACCTGTTACAGATTCAATAAAATTCAATTTTGTTGAAAATGAACATGAAGTTTTCTACACATTCTCAATTGGGAATCAATCTTTGTTTTCAAGACTGAATGTGAATTCATTAGGTAAACTTCAAAGACTTACATGGATAAATAGTGGACAACTTTGGTCAACATTTTGGTATGCACCAAAAGACCAATGTGACAATTATAGAGAGTGTGGTCCATATGGTATATGTGACACAAATGTTTCACCTGTTTGTCAGTGTGTGAAAGGTTTTAGACCAAAGAATCGTCAAGCATGGAATTTGAGAGATGGATCTAATGGGTGTTTGAGGAATAATGAATTGGATTGTGAGAGTGATAAGTTTTTGAAATTGGTGAATGTGAAGTTGCCAGAGACAAGCAGTGTATTTGTGAATAGGAGTATGAGTATTTTTGAATGTCAAGAATTTTGTAAGAGGAATTGTTCTTGTACTGGTTATGCTAATATTGAGATTGTTGATGGTGGAAGTGGTTGTGTTATGTGGCTTGATGAACTCATTGATATTAGATTGTATCCTTCTGGTGGACAAGATCTCTTTGTCAGATTAGCAGCTTCTGATGTAGGTATGTTTGTTGTTTCTTTCTTCTTCAATATATATTTCTTTTTTAAACAAATGTTTCATTGTATTCTGGTTTTGATTTTCTAGATCACAACATATGGTTTTGGCTGATTGAATTTGGTAAAAATTGGTCTTTTATTTTTTATTTTTCTTAATTTAAAAATGACTGGATATTTTTTTTAACTTGACCCTTGGAGAGAATGGTTCTTTTGTGGAATATAGAAGATGTGATTCAGAAGTTTGTGGAGTTCATTTTGATAAACTTTACTAACTTTTGCATCAATGGAAAGAATATTCCAACTTGTTTAACATGCTGATAATATTAGAGAATATCCTGGCTATTACATACATGTAGGCACAATGATTATTGTTTATGAAAATATTATTTATATATCGGTTGCATTATTTTTTATGGAGTAACTTTTAAAAAAAATATTGTAAACATGTGTTAAAAATCATTTAAAATAGGTTGGAATATAGATGTGCAGTATTCACTAAAATTAGTTCATTATTCTATAATTCACTGACTAAAATACCTAGGCGGAACTTTTAGAACGCGTCTCTAATAAGAATTGAATGATAACAACTGAACAAGCCAAGATGATCCATGTGCTCTTCAATATTTTGGGTCCCATTGCCTCCTAATGTTTTCATTTTCAAACTCTTCCTTTTTTCTCCAAAAAGATGAAACGTTAAAGTGCCAAATTTCTCATTAAAGAAGGGATCTATAACAAGTTTTAAGGAAATTTTTTACACTATACTTATATATATTTAATCTTAATTTTTAATTAAATATATTAATTTTTTAAGTATCATTTTTATTTATATTTTATTTTGAAAAAAGTGTTACACAATTAAACATTATTAAAATACTAACCCAGCCAATACATTTCTTGTATAAATTTTACATTCATAGAATCATAGTGAATTGAATTGAATTAAGTGTAACTTTATCCTATATCATTAAATTTCACAGATCATTAAAATATAGATTATGACTGTACAGAGTTAAATTAGCAAATTAGGTTCACAATTATTTGAATTTATTATTATTTAGTTACATTAGATGTTTTATCTTCTGACTAAACATCACAGATGAACAACCTTCCAAACTTTATATACTAAACATTACTAATATCTAGCTGTTTGTTGACGGAAAAAACATGTGCACAAACTGCATGTCTTGATTCGTTGCGTGAGTTAATGGGATATAAATATATAATATTTTTAAATAAAAAAATAGATAATTTTAATATAGGATTTTTAATGAAGTTATGTGGGCCCACTAATCATCCAGGACGGTGTTATGGGCCTTCAAAAATTAAATATTCAGCTCACGAATCGGTGGGTTGTGTGGGGTAACATTTTTGACTCATGAGTCTCTAAATTTACTTTTCACACCTCGCGCAATTAATGCAAAATACATGAATTTTTGTTGAAGTCATGTCAATGATCATGTATCTATTGGAATTTGAAAAAACTAAAAGTAGTTCAAGGGGGAACAAGAAAAAGGTTGGAATCGTCTTGCTGCTTCAGACCATTAAATTTGTATGGATAAGGATCCTTGGTGATTAAAATGGAACCCCACCTTCTTTGGTGGGACCAAAAGTCTTTTTTTTTTCTTCTACTTTGGTAAAGTTGCACGTTTTCCTCCAACGGGAGAGAGTCCATTAAATTAAATTCCTTAGCCTTTATGTGACGCATTGTTTATTTTTAATAAGAAAAGACATTATTAAAATATAAGATTTTGTCTTATTTTATATGTACATAAAAGGAAAAGTGGATGTTTTGTTTAGCAAAATCATATTGCTACTTTCTTGCATTGTATTCTCTTAAAATAACAATTAATTGCACTTTTTACTTTGTATTATTGAGCTAATTGCTTTTATTTTTTGATTGGAAGATTCACATGCCTTTATGTCTACAATAATTTATTTATAATATACAGAATATGCCTATGTTCAACATCAAATAGTTTGTAGTTGCACATCTTAATGCTACATTCGTTGTATTTGTTTCAACTACAAAAACTATTTCTTTCAGAGGAAGAGGAGGCAAGAGAAAGTTCAGATCACAAGACAGCTAGGGCTATAGGCATTATGGCTGGGGGTGCAGCTATTATATTTTTGGTGATAGGAATATGTTTCTTGTGGAGGAAGAAGAAATTGCAGTGTCTATTTAAAATGAAGAGTGAAAAAAGAGGTAATGTATACATGTAATGTCTCACAATAATATTTGTTACATATAAATGCATGAACTTTGTAGAATGATGAAATGTTGTCCCTAAAGCAGGTTCATTGGAAAGAAGTCAGGATTTGCTTATGACTGAGGGGGTGTTTACAAGTAATAGAGAACAATCAGGTGAAAACAACCTGGATGATCTTGAATTGCCATTCTTTGATTTTAATACAATAACATTGGCTACAAACAATTTCTCTGAAGAAAATAAACTTGGACAAGGAGGATTTGGTATTGTTTACAAAGTAAGTTTTTTATTTTATTTTATAATCAAAAAATTTTGTTACTTTTGATGTAATGATTTGTCTTTTTTTATATATATAATATTTATAACTATTTATTATCACATCAAACATATTTCTTTGCATTGAACTATTAAAACGACGAATAAATATGAACAAATTGTGTTACTCTTGATTATGGTTACACCAGGGTAGGTTGATCGAAGGTCAGGAAATTGCTGTGAAGAGATTATCGAAAAATTCCGGCCAAGGTGTTGATGAATTTAAGAATGAGGTCAAGTTGATTGTCAAGCTTCAACATCGAAATCTTGTTCGGCTACTTGGCTGCAGCATTCAAATAGATGAGAAGATGCTAGTGTATGAGTACTTGGAAAATAGAAGCCTTGATGCCATTTTATTTAGTGAGTTAATTTAATTTCGACATTTATATGATTCATGTTTTACTTTCACATGCTTGGCTTTAATGTGCATACAAATTGTTGATATTCAGACAAAACTAAAAGATCCTTGCTCGATTGGGAAAGACGCTTCAAAATTATATGCGGAATTGCTAGAGGACTTCTTTATCTTCATCAGGATTCCCGATTTAGGATCATCCATAGAGATCTTAAAGCAAGCAACATTCTACTTGACAAAGAGATGAATCCAAAGATATCGGACTTTGGGATGGCTAGAATTTTCGGCACGGACCAAACAGAGGCAAATACAGTTAGAGTTGTTGGAACATAGTAAGTATCTAAGTATATATCACACTACCAATACAAAAGATCCAAACTTAATGATTTAATAATCGTACTATTTCTAACAATAATGTTACGTGCAGTGGCTATATGTCCCCTGAATATGCTATGGATGGAATCTTCTCAGTAAAATCTGATGTTTTTAGTTTTGGCGTTCTTGTAATGGAGATTATAAGTGGAAAAAAGAACCGAGGTTTCTATTCCGCGAACAAAGAATTGAATCTTCTTGGCCATGTATGTAGATGAGTTGCTTTATTATTTATAATTTGTTTTAAACTCAGTATCATTTCTAACTTTTGCTAACAAATAAATAAATTTTTATTTTTTGTAGGGGTGGAATCTGTGGACAGAAGGAAAAGCTTTGGAACTTGTTGATTCATCCATTGATAATTCATATCCACAATCTGAGGTTCTTAGATGCATACAAGTTGGATTATTATGTGTACAAGAGAGAGCAGAAGATAGGCCAACAATGTCTTCAGTGGTTTTGATGTTGAGTAGTGAAACAGCAACAATAACACAGCCTAAAAACCCTGGGTTTTGTCTAGGAAGCAATCCTATAGAAACTGATTCTTCCTCAAGTAAACAAGAGGAGTCTTGCACTGTGAACCAAGTTACTGTCACAATGTTAGATGGTAGATAGTGGAAGGCTGTGTCAATATTGAACTTGTATGAATATAATATAAACTTGTGATTCATCTTTATTACATAGAAAAACAATCTACATGGCTTGTTAGTTTTGCATTAGTTAGTTATTTTTTAGGTTTTTAGTTTGGGCTATTGCAACTGTTTTTTACTTAAAGCCTTCAGGTTGTTTTTGTAGACTAGAATCTAGGCCCATTCTGTATTTTTTGAGTAATTTACTCAATGGAGTGGTATTATTCAGGTAAAACCAATATGGCTTTCAATTTTTCAGAGTAAGTAAAACTGAAATGAAAAAGGTAACCGTTATTGTTAGGTTCAATATCATATTTCGAATTTGAACCAATACTTTACAATTGTGTGAGTTTTTTATGATAATGATGTCATTTTATCTATACAAAAAATCAATTACTTATTACTCACATTGTCTCAAAATAATTGAGTTATTTATTTATTTAACACATATTAAGAAAGTTCCACCATATCAAAATAATTGAACTATTTGTTCATTTTACGCATATTAAAAAAATTATACCTTTATTTAATGTGAGATTTATATTTTATAAAAATTCATCTAATGTGATAAGACTTAATGCTAGGGTATATTTGAAATACCATTTAAATTTTAAAGCATTAAATAAGTTTATTCATCTTCGCAACTTTTATAATTTCTTCTTATATCAAGGACTAGAGGAATATTACATTAAAAATAATATTAATTAAATGACACAATTAAAAAAATCATTAAAAATTAAAAAAAAAAAGTCAATTATTTGAAACAAATTTTTCTTACAAATAGGTAAATCGGTTTGTAACAAGGGAGGATATGTGATGAGCTGTGTTGTTCCAAATGGGTCATATATATGATTGAGACACAACTAATTGAGTCATTGGTAGTTGATGATGACTTGGAGTACTCATGTAGCTCTAGAGAGAAGCACATAGTTTTCAGCAAATCTGTTCATTTATGAATGAAGAAGATCTCATCTCACTTGAATGTTCATGGAAATATATATGTTGCGGGCTAAAAGATGTTTGTTTAAACATATAAATAAATAAATAATTGAATGAAAAATTTTACTTATTGGAATTTTAAAATTTTAATTACACAATTTTTTATTTTTATATTTGAATTCTTAACAATTTGAAACACTTGTTAACATTTAACATAAATTAATTAGAACTGTCGATCACTTTGTTAATGAGTGCATATATTATTATATATATGTCAGGGGCACAAGGTTAATATTCTCTACAAAGCTACCTCATCTCAGTTATATGTATTGATTGACTTAAAGAGTAGTTTTATAAGAAATTAATGTGTTTAACAATTTCATATCGACAATATGTTTTATTAATTTAACCGTTTGTAACTATATAATCTAATTATCAATATTCATTTATATTTTTTAAAATTTTATCATACTTTCTTTTGAAATTATTTGATAAAGTATTAAATAGT
>JBBPBR010000003.1:12063258-12073718 GCA_037974775.1 Cicer pinnatifidum | reverse complement strand
ATACACCCCTATAAATAATTTAATCAAAAAAATATATAAATATATAATATATAAATAATGATGCAGCCAAAAATAACACATTTATTAATTAAAAAAAAAAATATAAAAAAGATACATTGTTATTTTTTCGAAGTAACATGATTTAAAATATAAGAAATCGATTATTAATGATATCTATAACAATGATCAAGTTTAGTGTTTATTATTTCCAATCAGCCCTTTTTTCCCAAATAAAATTGTTCCAACTATGAAAAAGACCAGTTGGTTGTATAAGCCAATAAACATTATGTTTAGGAGCTCTTTTGTCACTTTTTACATCAAATATTGTGACATTCGCATTTTTAAGATTCCACTTCACACTACATGATACATTTTCATCGCCAGTTACAACTAGGGGGTAAGATTTTCGTGACGGTAATGTAATACCTGGTAAACTTCCACAATAAAATTTCACCGGGAATGCCTTCATATCAGGTATTCCACTTTCGATGGTTATGATATATGATAACTCGAAATTGATATCTCTTGAAGCATTGTAGAGACCAAATGAAAGAGCAAGAATGAGGAAAACATACCATTTGGCTAACATTTTGAAGTTCTAAAGTTGATTCAATGACGAGGCATATGTGCAAATACATACATATATATAATCCAAAATATACTACTAAGTTTTAATGATTCTAGTCAAAGAAAATAAAAATAATTATGATTCAAATACAGATTAATAACAATTAAAATAATACCTATTTAGGGTTTTTATTATCATTAATAACCAATAGAAAGTCAAAATTTATAAAGGTAAAAGTCAAAAAGTTTATTTTGTGGGTTGTTAATATTTTTCTTAAGAATAATTTTTTTTTTTAATTTTAGAAGAGATGTTAAATACTACTTTAAATTCACAAACAACTTTATTGTCATAGGTTCAAATCCGAAACGAGACATTCCACTTAATAATAACAATAGTTTTCATTTAAATTTTTTTTATTTGAGATGCTTCGATGAATATAAGGTTTTTCATTTTTTTTAGATTTCAATTTTATATGGCTTTTAAGAAACCTAAAAACCTTAGTTCATTTGAATTTAAAATTTTATGAGTTTTAATTTTTTAAGTTGAGGAAAATGACGAAGAAGGAAAAAAAATCCAACATTTTTAATTTATAATAAATTAAAAGAATTAAAATGTTACACATACAGTATTTTAAGGGAACTGTTAAAAAAAGCGAATAATGTAAATAGAATATCAACAACTATGAATACGGAAATAAATAAATTGAACAATTGGATAGATTGACCAAATTTAAAGTTCTACAGTGTTTTTGTCACTTAATATCAAACTACAGGTTGTTGATTAAATTGATTATTGTTGTGTCTTGGATTACTAAAAAGTAATGCACAAAGCATAACTAATTAGAGCAATGGACAGAGAAAAATATGTATTAGGTAAAAAAAGGTCAAAAAGTTAATTTGAAGTTTTTGAGTGGAGAGGATTGCATTATATTTTATGACAAACATGAATGTTTACAAAAATGTAAAACTTTGTATAGACAATATAAGACGAAATGGAGAAATTACCATACGGAAATATAAGACAACGGAATATAATTATTGGGAAATGGAGAAGAATGGTGTGAACATTGATTTGATCACATTTAATACTTTGCTTGATGGGTTGTACTCAAAGGGTCGTTTTGAGGATAATGAGAAACTGTGGGAAAAATTGGGTGAGAAGAATGTTGTTCTTTGTTAGATATAATTCAAAATGATGTAGTTAGAAGTTAGTTAGGAGTTGGTTAAGAGTTGGTTAAGTTGATTGAGCAAAAACAGCCACAAAACTACTGTTATAAAAGGCTAAGATCAATCCATGAAGAGATAAGTGCAATGCTGTAATACAGACTAAAAGATTGATGTGCAGTGTAAAAGATCAATCTTTTAGCAGAAGAAGATCAATCTTATGAAACCAGAAGATCAATATTTTCAATGTCTATTTTTCATTTCTTTCTCTTTTTCTTTCCAATTCCAGTTCCTCTCAAAACATATAACCTGTTCTAACAAATTGGCATCAAGAGCTTTGGTTTTAGACCTTGGGAAACACGAGTGAAAGTGTGAGGGGGAAATCAAAATTGGGAAACACAAGTGAGTGAAAGAAAAAAGAAGAAATGAATGGAGTAGGATTTCCATCGAATTTGCTAATTCTGGATGGGAAGAACTGGGAGAGGTGGTCTGCATCAATGAGATCGTTGTTGGGAGCTCAAGAAGTGTTTGAGATTGTTCAAGATGGCTATGAACAACTTGGTGCGAATCCAACCGAAAGACAACAAACAACTTTCAAAGATTGCAAGAAAAGGGATTGCAAGGCATTGTTTTACATCCAGCAAAGTGTGGATTCAAACAATTTTGAAAGGATCTCAAAGGTGTCTACAGCAAAAGAGGCGTGGGATATTTTGGTGAAGTATTACACAGGTGATGAAAAAACCAAGAAAGTGAAGCTCCAAATGCTAAGAAGAAAGTATGAATTACTGCAAATGGAGAACAATGAGAATGTGATTGATTATTTCAATCGGGTACAGACAATCACAAATCAGATGAAGGCCAATGGAGAAGTGATGATAGAGGTTATGATCATTGAAAAGATTCTGAGGACACTAACACAAAGACACGATCACATAGTGGTGGCAATCGAGGAATCAAAGAATCTTGATTCAATGAAGTTGGAAGATCTGTAAAGCTCCCTGGAAGCTCATGAATTAAGAATAAAAGAAAGAGATGAGGCACACACACAAACGCAGGCACTGCAAGCTCAGATCAGCAGGAAATCCAATCAAGATGGAGTAAAAAACAAGAAGTGGAAGGGCAAGTCAAAATGGAACCAGAACCAGGATCAAGATAAGGAGGCTGGAGGATCAAGAAGTCAGCAAAACAATGATAATAAACGCAGGAAACCATCTGGCAAAAAGAAATTTGACAAGAGAAAGGTCCAATGTTATAATTGTCAAAAATATGGACATTTTGCAGATGAATGCAGATCCAAGAGAGTACAAAGAGATGATGGTGAAGCTCAATTGGCCCAGGCAGATAGTTCTGACTCAGATGAAGTGTTGCTGATGGCATCTACAAGCATGGAAGATGATTGTCCCGGATTGTGGTATCTTGACATAGGATGCTCGAATCATATGACTGGTCATAAAGAGTGGTTTGTAAATATTGATGAGAAGGTGAAGAAGGAAATCTGATTTGCTGACGATAGCACAGTAACAGCTGAAGGTATTGGCAAAATCTTGATTCATAGAAGGGATGGCAAACAATCCTCCATATGTGATGTGTTGTATGTGCCAAACATGAAGAACAACTTGCTAAGCTTAGGACAGCTGCTTGAAAAGGGGTATTCTATGAAGATGGAACAAGGTGAGATGAGATTGTTCGATAATTCAAGAAGATTGATCTTGAAGGCACCACTAGCAAAAAACAGAACCTTCAAGATTGATATCCAGATCAATGAAGGCAAATGTCTAGCAGCTGAAGTGTTGAGTGAAGACTGGCTGTGGCATAAGAGGTTTGGACATCTAAATTTTAGAAGTCTTCAAATGCTGCATAACAATAGAATGGTGCAAGGAATTCCCAGAATTCAAATGCAAAAGGAGCTGTGTGAAGAATGCTGTCAGGCCAAACAGCACAAAAATGCATTCAAGGCTGAAGTGCAAACTCGATCCTCAAGAATGATGGAGATAATCTACTCGGATGTGTGTGGTCCTTTTGAAGAAGCATCAATAGGAGGTAATCATTACTTTGTGTCATTCATTGATGATTTTACAAGGAAAATGTGGGTATATCTAATCAAAAGAAAGAATGAAGTGCTGGAAATTCTTAAAAGGTTCAAGATAATGGCTGAAAAACAAAGTGGTGTGAATATGAAAGTCATTAGAACAGATGGAGGAGGAGAATACAACTCACATGAATTTCATGATTTCTGTGAAAGAGAAGGAATATTGCATGAAATAACTGCACCCTACACTCCCCAACATAATGGCACGGCTGAAAGGAGAAACAGAACCATAGTGAACATGGCTAGATGTATGTTAAAAGGAATGAAAGTGCCTCATAAATTCTGGGGAGAAGCAGTATCAACTGCTGTATACATATTAAACAGATGCCCAACCAAGAGATTGGGCATAAGGACACCTGAAGAAGCTTGGACTGGAAGGAAACCAGCTGTGAATCACTTGAGAGTGTTTGCTTCATTGTGCTTCAGACATGTACCAGCTCAAACCAGAAAGAAACTTGATGACAGGGCTGAACAAATGGTGTTGCTGGGATATGATGCCACTGGGGCTTACAAGCTGTATGATCCAAGCAAGAAAAAGGTAGTGATAAGCAGAGACATACTAGTGGATGAATCAAGAGGTTGGGACTGGACAACAAATGCAATCAACCCAAGCATATCAACCAGACTAGCTAGCAGTGCAGAAGCAGCTGAATTGTTAGAGGACCAGCCAGCAGAAGCAGCTGAATTGTTTGAGGACCAGCCTGCTATTGAACCTGTGAGGAGATCAGCAAGGGTCAGACAACCTTCAATCATGTTGCAGCCATATGAAGTAACTTCTGACTCAGCTATCAATGTAGATGGAGAATTAATTCACTTTGCCTTGCTTGGTGAATCAGAACCAATAAGTGATGAAGAAGCATTGAGTGATCCTAGATGGATGGCAGCAATGGATGAGGAACTAGAAGCCATAGAAAAGATCAAAACATGGGAGCTAATGACCCTGCCAATGAATAAAAGACCTATTGATGTGAAATGGGTTTATAAACTGAAACTGAAACCTGATGGGCAGATTTCAAGGTACAAGGCAAGGCTTGTAGCAAAGGGATTTTTGCAGAAACATGGGCTGGACTATGATGAAGTATTTGCTCCAGTAGCAAGAATTGAAACAATAAGAATGATAGTCTCAATTGCTAGCTATAAAGGTTGGTCTATGCATCAATTGGATGTTAAATCAGCATTTCTCAATGGCTCATTGGATGAAGAAGTGTATGTGAAGCAGCCTCCTGGATATGTGAAAATAGGCAAAGAAGATCATGTTTACAAATTGAAGAAAGCCTTGTATGGTTTGAAGCAAGCACCTAGAGCTTGGAACAAGAGAATTGACAGATTTCTCATAGAGCAGCAATTTGAAAAGTGTGTGAATGAGCATGGAGTGTATGTCAAGAAGGCAGCAGCAGCACCTGTATTGCTGATATGTCTTTATGTCGATGACCTGCTGCTAACTGGCAGTGATGAAGTGAAAATAAATGAGTTCAAATTCAGATTGGAGAAGGAATTTGAAATGACTGATTTAGGCGTGTTGGCATATTTCCTTGGCATTGAGTTTGAAACTAGAAAAAATGGAATTTTTATGCATCAAAGAAAGTATGCAAGTGATGTATTAAAAAGGTTCAAAATGCAAGATTGCAATGGAAGCAGCACACCATTAGAACCAGGACTGATGCTGTCCAAAGAAGGCAATGATGAATTGATTGATCCTACAACCTTCAAGCAAATTGTAGGATCCTTGAGATACTTGTGCAACACTAGGCCATATATCTCATATAGTGTTGGGCTGATTAGTAGGTACATGGAGAAGCCTAGGACATCACACTACATGGCAGCAAAAAGGATTTTGAGATACATAAAGGAAACAATTGAATTGGGCCTGCTGTATTCCTCAAAACCAGATGAAAAGGAAGCTGAATTTATTGGCTTTACTGATGCAGATTGGTGTGGAGATATGGATGATAGAAAGAGCACAACAGGCTATGTATTTACAATCAATAACTCACCAATATCATGGTGTTCAAAGAAGCAAAGCATAGTTGCATTGTCCACATGTGAAGCTGAGTATGTGGCTGCATCCATGGGAGCATGCCAAGCTGTGTGTGGCTGGCAGAATTAATGGCAGAACTGGGGCTGAGAAGTAACAATGCAGTGAAGATGAAGATAGACAACAAATCAGCAATAGATCTAGCAAGACATCCAAGTGTTCATGGAAGGAGCAAGCACATTGAAACAAGATTTCATTTCCTAAGAGATCAAGTAATGAAGGGCAAGATAAAGCTGGAACATTCCAACTCAAATGATCAAAAGGCTGATATTTTAACAAAAAGTTTGAAGAGAGTGAAGTTCCAAGAGATGAGAATCAAGCTTGGATTAACTTCAAATTGAATCACTTTTGAATTAGGGAGCATGTTAGATATAATTCAAAATGATGTAGTTAGAAGTTAGTTAGGAGTTGGTTAAGTTGATTGAGCAAAAACAGCCACAAAACTACTGTTATAAAAGGCTAAGATCAATCCATGAATAGATAAGTGCAATGCTGTAATACAGACTAAAAGATTGATGTGCAGTGTAAAAGATCAATCTTTTAGCAGAAGAAGATCAATCTTATGAAACCATAAGATCAATCTTTTCAGTGTCTGTTTTTCATTTCTTTCTCTTTTTCTTTCCAATTCCAATTCCTCTCAAAACATATAACCTGTTCTAACATTCCTGATATCAGGACTTACAATGCAAGGTTGTTGGGATTGGCTATGGTGAAGAAAACTGGCGAAGCTATTGAGTTCTTCGAGGAAATGAAGAAAAAGGGTGTCAAGCCTGATCTTTTTAGCCTCAATGCTTTGATCAAAGGGTTTGTAAATGAAGGGAACTTGGATGAAGCTAAGAAATGGTATGATGCAGTTGGAAAATCTGAGTATGACCCTAATAAGGCCACTTATGCTATCATTGTTCCTTTTCTGTGTGAGAAGGGTGATTTGAAGACGGCCCTTGAGATGGTTAAGGAGATTTTCAACACTCGCTGCCGTGTTGATGCGTCGTTGCTGCAGCTTGTGGTGGACAAACTGGTGAGTGAGTCCATGGTTACAGAGGCCAAGGAGATTGTGGAACGAGGGAAAACCAATAGTTCCGGTCGCTATAAGCTAAATTTGCCAGGAGATGAGTGAGTAGTAACTTATGTTTTGTTGTGTCCATTATTATTAATTTTGAACTTTATATGTTTTATTTACTAGTCATAATGGTAAATTGGCAATTGCCTCCAGGAATGTATCTTGTTTGGCTCTCTGAGCTTTGTAACTGATTGCTTGAAAACGCCATTTTGCTGTCTGATTACTGGTTCTTTTTCTTGTTGAATAGCAGCCCTTAAACTTTTTCCCCCAACGTGATTTTTTTCTTCTTTTTAGTTTTGAACTTGCCTTGAGCAGTTTTCATATGTGATATATACATGCATGAAGAGACTTTCTTTAGTTCACCTATATTCTATAACTAAAATTTAGTTTGAGTATGTAGGTCTCATATCACATAACACCTCTAAATTATCTCTCTCTTTTTGTTTTTCAATTTAGTTTATGCAACAAGATACTACTGTTATGGTACACATTTTTATGATATTTTAGTCTTTAAAACTCGAATAACTAAGGGTTGTCTTTTCTAATCCTTCCTTTGACGAGAAACTCAAGTAAAAAACAATTAGGGTTAGCAACGAAACAAGGAAAGCAGAGCAACCAACCTTTGATGAAACCAAGATAAAAAAAAAGAGCCTATCCAATGTGTTGTCACTATAGATCATAAAAGAAAGGGCAAAGCTATGACCTTTCACGGGGAAGAAGTGTATGAACCAATCATGGTTCTTGAGCATAGAAGGGACGAAAAAAATATAGAGTCAGGGGAGAAGGCAAGACATATAGAAAGATAGAGGGAAGGGGGAGGAAAAGGTCTTCCAACGAAGAGGGAGAAAATCACAGCCAAATTTAGAAAAAGTAACGGAGGATTGCGATACCAAAGAAAAAATGTAGGAAATTATTTTGCTGATGAATTAAGTTTGCTACAAGTATCGACCTTGCTTTCTTTACTAGATACAAATTGTTATTTTAGGGTAATTTATGTTTTTGATTTGTGTCATATTATGTTCATTTTCTTTATGTTCTTAAGTCCCTTGAATCTGTTTTAGTGTTTCATGTAATTCTAAGATTTTCATAGTTTTAGCCCGGAAGTAATCTTTTCGGCCAACTTAGATGACATGGCAAATAGAAGCCATGTGGCATCATGACACGACATATCACATGAGATTTTGTGCATTGACAATCATCAGTGGCTTGTCAAACATCCAATGGATGACATATATATGGGAGAAACGAAAAACAAAATTGAACACATCTAAATGAATTAAAAGCAAATATTTATAGGGATAAAAAAAAACAAATATTATGCTATTGAACAAAAACTTAATCGACAATAATTTACAAAAGTAAAAATAAAAAAGTTTATTTTATGAGTTGTTAATATTTTTTAATTTTCATATTTTGTGGGTTGTAAAGATTTGAAAAATCAACAATTGGTTTGTGAAGAAAACTATCTTGAAGAAGATTAACGGAACTGTTAAAAAAGCTAATAATGTAAATAGAATATCAACAACTAAATGATGAATAAGGAAATAAATCAAATGAACAATTGGATCGATTGACCAAATTTAAAGTTCTACAGCTTTTTTTGCCACTTAATATCAAACTACAGATTGTTGATTAAATTGATTCTTGATGTGTCTTGGATTATTTAAAGTAATGCACAAAGCATAACTAATTAGAGTATTGGGTGTTTTTGGATTTCAATTTTATATGGGTTTTAAGAAACCTAAAAACCTTAGTTAATTTGAATTTAAAATTTTATGAGTTTTAATTTTCTAAGTTGAGGAAAATGATGAAGAAGGAAAAAGATAAATATACCACTATAAATAATTTAATCAATTTAATATATAATATATAAATACTGATGTAGACAAAAATAACACATTTATTAATTAAAATAAATAAAAATAAGGATACATTCTTATTTTTTCAAAGTAACGTGATTTAAAATATAACAAATCGAATATTAATGATATCTATAACAATTATAGTGTTTAGTATTCCCAAGTAGCCCTTTTGTCACAATTTATTTTTTTCCCAACTATGAAAAAGACCAGTTGGTTGTATAAGTCAATAAACGTGTTAAGGGGCGCTTATGTCACTCTTTACATAAAATATTGTGACAGACGCCTCTGAATGATCCCAATTCACATGACGTGATGCAACTTTATCGATAGGTATAGGTATGATGTGAACTTTTCATGACGAAAAATGTAAAACTTTCCAAACTTCCACAATTATAACACCAGTTTTGCATTCATATCAGATCTTCAACTCAATCATCTAGTCTTCAACTGTCATCACACAATATTTGAATTAGTAAAAGATTAAACAAACAGCAAGCAGTCACACTCTATCCAAAGACGAAATCAACATTTAGAATTAGCAATCTCAATAGCTTACTTAGTAATAGAGAGTTCATCATGAAATGATGTTGAAACACCCAAATAATTCGAGAAATAACCAACAATAGTACAACTAGAGTCTCTTAAAATATCTCCAATAGTAAAAATGTCAGAATTACCTCTAGAGATACCATCAGTATTACTTTCAATTCAACTATAGGGAGACGTCAACCAATTAACTTACATAATAACAGACACTTTAGGAGTATGACAATCAATAGAAAAATATTTTAATTTATATCTAATAATATAATATAGATATAACTAAGATTAGTGGATAAAATTAAAATGCTGTTAATTGTGTGAGTAACCACTATAGGGGGCTTGAGGGTGTTCGAGAGGTGCGCTCGAACAAGATCCTAAAATTTTAGGGGCACTAATTTTTTTTTTCACTAAGTATTTTTATATATACATTTAACAAACTCATTTTTTTAGGCTAAGGTATTTAATAAAAAATTATATTGTCATAGTAAATTAATTTTAAATAAAAAATTACTCCCAACATAAATTATATAAGACCAAATACAATAACTTTTGTTGATTCAACTACCTCTTATAAAAAGGATTGAAAAAAGTATTGTATCATTTCATGTTCCAATCTAAAGTATACATTTTGTCTTTTTTTTATCTACTATAATATTTTAACGGCTAAATTATATATATGGTCCCTTAACTTAATTTCAAGTAACGTTTTAGTCATTTATTTATTTTTTCCAAGTTGGTCTTTTATTTTAATTTTAAGTGACAATTTGATATTTTATGTTTTAAAATTTCAACAATGTTATCCTTTTTTATACAAAAATTCAAAAAAATCATCAAAATTTTCAACCAAAACCCATAAAATTAATAATCATCTTTAATATAATGCAAATTTTATCACATCCATAACTCAAATATTCCAATACACTCATATTTTCATCTCCAACAACATCAAATAAAGAATGAAAATATGAGTTTATTTCAAGATTTAAGTTATGAATTTAATTAAATTTGTATTTTATTGAAGATGATAATGAATTTTATGGGTTTTGTTTGAAAAATTTGATGTTTTTTTTTAAATTTTTGTAAAAAAAAGGACAACATTGTTGACATTTTAAAATATAAAATATCAAATTGTCACTTAAA
>JBBPBR010000003.1:12049006-12059664 GCA_037974775.1 Cicer pinnatifidum | reverse complement strand
GCTTTTAAGAAACCTAAAAACCTTAGTTCATTTGAATTTAAAATTTTATGAGTTTTAATTTTCTAAGTTGAGGAAAATGACGAAGAAGGAAAAAAAAATCCAACATTTTTAATTTATAATAAATTAAAAGAATTTAAATGTTACACTTACAGTATTTTAAGGGAACTGTTAAAAAAAGCTAATAATGTAAATAGAATATCAACAACTATCTATACAGAAACAAATAAATTGAACAATTGGATAGATTGACCAAATTTAAAGTTCTATATACAGTGTTTTTGCCACTTAATATCAAACTACAGATTGCTGATTAAATTGATTATTGTTGTGTCATGGATTACTAAAAAGTATTGCACAAAGCATAACTAATTAGAGAAATGGATAGAGAAAAATATGTATTAGGTAAACAGAGGTCAAAAAGTTAATTTGAAGTTTTTGAGTGGGGAGGATTGCATTATATTTTATGACAAACATGAATGTTTACAAAAATGTAAAACTTTGTATAGACAATATAAGACGAAATGGAGAAATTACCATACGAAAATATAAGACAACGGAATATAATTATTGGGAATTTTTACAGTTCAATTGAAAATTAATATGTTTTGATATTATTCAATTAATTAATAGTCTAATGATAATGGGTAAGTTTGATTATGTTTTAAATTTAACATCATTAAATTTTGAAGTTTATATTTTTATTGTACTTTAAAATAATTAATATTTATTTATTAAACTATATAAAAATAATAATCAAGTTTCTTCTCTCGGTCTCTTATTTCTCCGCCGCACATCTCTTTGTCGTTCTTCACTATTAATTCGCTATGTCGTTCTTCATTGTATATCTTTGTCGATAGTTTATTAAAATTCTAGGACAAACTTGGAAACAACGACACAACAATGACTATACATGATCGAAGACACCAAGATGACAGCTAGGGATGAGAATAGGCTAGGCCGTCCGTAGGGGCCTATGGCCTGGCTTGGCCTGACCTATTTAATAAAAAGGCTAGGCTCAGGCTGTTTTTAAAGCCTATTTATTTAAATAGGTGAGGCTCAGGCTTATAAAAAAGCCTGTTAGACCTAACAGGCCGGCCTATATATATTTATTATTTATTAATATTATTTTTTATTATTATATTAATAATATTATTTTCTATTTTAAATTCTATCAATTAGGCAATCACTTACTAATCATTTCATATTCAGTAGTCGTTCCATATTCGGTAGCAGTTCTATATTTGGTAGTCGTTTATATTCGGTAACTGTTCAATTAGTTAATCACTTAGTAGTTGTTCCTTATTTGTTTAAGAAGTAATAATTGATTCGTTTAAAAAGGCTTCCAGGCCAGGCCAGGCCAAACTATTAAAAAGGTCAGGCTTAGGCCAAACTATTCCCACCCCTAATGACAGTTATTCAATCACGAGCGAATTGGGAGTGAGACAGAACGATCTTCTTGCAGTAGTGGAAGAATGAAAAATTCTCCTCGTTACATTAGAAGGACGACACATGTAAACAATTTCCTTGGTAGGAGAACAGTTTTGTGAGAGAAATGGAAGATTACTATGAGCAATTTAATCAATACACATCTATAAATAATTTAATCAATTTAATATATAATATATAAATATTGATTTAGACAAAAATAACACATTTGTTAATTAAAAAAATAAAAATAAGGATACATTCTTATATATTCGAAGTAACGCGATTTAAAATATAAGAAATCGATTATTAATGATATCTATAACAAATATCAAGTTTATTGTTTCCAAATAACCCTTTTATCTATAAAAAAATTGTCCCAACTATGAAAAAGACCAGTTGATTGTATAAGCCATATAAAATTGAAAAAAAAAAAAAATTGAAATCCCTATATTCATCAAAGCATCTGAAATTCAAAATTGTTAAAAAGAATAAATCAGTTTCTTCATCATACTAAAACTCATTTTTTCTTCCATCAATAACAAATATATTCAAACTCATTTCACGCACTACGCCAAAAATGACATTTAACAACGTCTCTTTTACAGCGCTTTTCAAAAAAGCGCTATAAAATAAAGCGCTTTCGCGTATTATTTTACAGCGCTTTTTTCACAAGCGCTGTAAAATACATGCGCTTTAAAATAATTGAACCACCTATTACAGCACTTTATTCACAAGTGCTTAAAATACATGCGCTTTCATTGAATTTAACTATCTATTACATCGCTTTTAGTACAAGCGCTGTAAAATACATCTTTCAAATAATTATTTACGTTGGGAACCCTCATATCCTCTACATCTTTCATCACCTCTACTCTGGGAACCCTCATATCCTCTACGTACTGTGCGGCCATCTACATTGTCTCAGCTATTTTTAATTTTTTTTTTATCAAATTAAAAATTCATACCACATGATCTGTTCTGTTTTGAAATTGTTATATATATATATTAAATCTCTTCTACTAGTCAAAAACTCATACCACATGATATGTTCTGTTTTTGAAATTGTTAGTTGATATTGGTTTCTTTTTGAAACTTGTTGATATGTTTTGAAAGCTTATTATTTTTGTAACTGCATTTATATAGGTCGTATAATAAGGATAGGAAATGGATGTCTTCCAATCGATTGTCAAAAGAGTATGAAATTGGAGCGAAGGAGTTTGTTGAGTTTGTAGTGAAGAATGCAAAAGATCCAAATAGAGTAGTTTGTCCTTGTTTAAAATGTTGTTTTGGAAAACGTGTTAGAGAAGATGAATTAGAAGGACATCTAGTATGTAATGAAATTGATCAAAGCTACACATGTTGGATAAGACATGGTGAGAAAAAAAAAGGAAACATTAATTTTGAGAATAGTTCGACATATGCTTCAACTGACTTCGATACAGATACATATGAGCCGGACCGAGTTGATGAGATCACAAAAGCAGTTGAAGAAGATCTTCGAGATTGTCCTAAAATGTTTGAAAGTTTGTTGAGTGATGCAGAGAAAGAATTATATAATGGTTATACTAAATTCACAAGACTGTCGGTGATATTAAAGTTGTACAACTTAAAAGCGAGTAATGGATGGTCTGATAAAAGCTTTACATAATTATTAACATTCATAAAAGATATGTTGCCAGATGATAATGAACTTCCCAGTCGAACTTACGAGGCTAAACGGATTTTGTGTTCTATTGGAATGAGTTACGAAAGGATTCATGCGTGTCCTAACGATTGCATTTTATTTCGAAACGAATATGAACTACTTAAGGCGTGTCCGAAATGCAATGTCTCTCAATATAAGAAGAATGAATCTACTCCAGCAAAAGTCGTGTGGTATTTTCCTATAATACCAAGATTTAGGCGCATGTATCGCAATGAAGAAGATTCAAAACACTTGACATGACATGCAGATGAAAGAATTAGAGATGGAATGTTTCGACACCCTGCAGATTCCCCATAATGGGCAAAAATTGATCACGAGTATCCTGAATTCGGGATAGAGTCAAGAAATCTAAGACTTGCACTTTCTACTAATGGAATGAATCCACATGGTATTCAAAGCATCTCACATAGCACGTGGCCTGTGATTTTGGTAATATATAACCTACCTCCATGGTTATGTATGAAGCGTAAGTTTATGATGTTGTCTCTGTTAATTTCTGGACTCAAACAACCGGGGAATGATATCGACGTATACTTGACTCCTCTAATCGAAGATTTAAAACGAATGTGGGAGACAGGTGTGGATGTTTATGATAGGTATAAGAAAGAATGTTTCAATTTGAGGGCTATGTTGTTCGGCACAATTAATGATTTTCCAGCATATGGTAATTTATCAGGATATAGCATTAAAGTTCAGTGTGCATGTCCTATATGTGAAGAGAGTACAAATTGGATGCAGTTGAAACATTGTAAGAAGAATGTGTTTCTTGGACATCGTAGATTTTTACCTTATAGTCATCAGTATTGTGGGTGGAGAAATGCATTCAATGGAAAATCAGAGGAAGGTAAAGCTCCTTTAGCACCTACTGGATATCAAATACTTGAAAAAGTACAAGGTTTGACCAATAAATTTGGCAAACCTTTTGTGGGAGAGCTGGTCAAAACTGGGTGGAAGAAAAAGTCAATTTTCTTTGAATTGCCATATTGGAAGTCATTGTATATAAGACATTTCCTCGATGTGATGCATATTGAAAAAAATGTATTTGATAGTATTATTGGTACGTTACTCAATGTTCCAGGAAAGTCTAAAAATGGCATCAACGCAAGATTGGACTTGGTCGATATGGGAATAAGAAATGAATTGGCTCTAGTAAAGAAATGAAATCGCACACATCTACCTTCAGCCGCTCATACTCTATCTAGAAAGGAAAAAATTGTTTTACGTAAATTTCTACACGAAGTTAAAGTTCCAGAAGGATACTCTTCGAACATTAAAAATTTGGTTTGTATGAACGTCCTCAAGTTAAAAGGTTTGAAGACCCATGATTGTCATATTCTAATGGAGCATTTGCTACCAATAGGTATACGTTCCATTTTACCTGAAAAAGTTCGACTAGCCTTAACTAGATTATGTTTCTTCTTCAGGGAAATTTGTAGTAAAGTGATCGACCCTCAGAAATTACCGACATTGCAGAGGGAAATTGTTGTTACTTTGTGTGACCTTGAAATGTATTTCCCACCATCGTTTTTTGATATAATGGTTCACCTTACTGTTCATCTGGTTAAGGAGACACAACTTTGTGGGCCATATGAGATAGATGTATCCGATAGAACGATATATGAAAATATTAAAAGGGTACGTAAAAAGTAGAAGTCGACCAGAAGGTTGTATTGCTGAACGATACATTGTTGAAGAGGCTGCTGAATTTTGTACTGAATATATGTCCAATGTTGAATCCATAGGTCTTCTCATGTCTCGTCATTCGGGAAGAATATCAGGAGAAGGGATAATTGGAAGGAGACTACTGACTATATCAATGACAGAATGGGAGCAGGCACAATTGTATGTTCTACACAATGATGATGAGGTTTAACCGTATGTTACAATACACATGGATCAATTATCTCGTTTTAACATGAATAGGAATCAAAATTGGATAACTCGAGAGCACAATCGAAGTTTTATAACATGGTTAAAAAATCACATAAAGTCAAAATTTGATATAGACCCCAGATCAATTTCAAAGAGAATGAGGTGGCTAGCAAATGGTCTGAGCTTACATGTTTTTTCTTACACTGGTTATGTTATTAACGACTACACATTTTATACCAAAGAACAAGATGATCAGACCACCATGCAAAATAGTGGAGTCACTCTCGTAGCTGAAGAGATGCATGTCTCAAGTGCAAAAGACAAAAACCCAATATATGCAAATCTATCATATTTTGGGGTTATCGAGCGCATATGAGAGTTAGACTACACAATATTTCGTGTTCCCATATTTGGTTGTAAGTGGGTCGATAATAATAATGGCGTTCGGATTGATGAGTCAGGATTCTTGCTTGTCGATTTTAATAGGATGGAATACAAAGATGAGCCTTTTATTTTAACGTCGCAAGCTCAACAAGTGTTTTATGTCACTGATCCTTCTGATGATAAATGGTCTGTTGTCCTATCGACCAATAAAATAAGTGATAATAACAATAATGATGAAGATGTTGGTAATGATCTTTTATTTGCAACATCACAACAACCACATGAAATTGATTCAACTGATGATGGTTTATATCTTAGAGATGATCATGATGAGGGACTTTGGATTAATCCATCGTTTCGTATTGTAAATGGACAAACAAATGTGAATCCCACCAAGAAAAGAAGAAGGACATCTTAATGTACATGTTTAATTGTTTTATATAAGCCATGCATGTAATCTGAATTATTGTGATAAATATGAATGTAATCTGAATTATTGTGATAAATATGCATGTAGTAACAGTCAAGTCGAGTCGATTGGCAATTCGATTGGAATAAATGTCTGAGTTACAGTGATCCAAAATTGAACCCAAATAAAACAAACACAAAAATAACATACTGAGGCCTTTTACATCGCTTTTTATTAAAAGCGCTGTAAAAGACCCTTTTGAAAATAAAATAAAGAGATATTTTACAGCGCTTATTTGAAAAAGTGTTGTAAAAAACATTAAAAATAATATTCATCAGACACCTAACATGACTATCTCTAACAGGATTTTCTTCAAACACCTTGTACGCATCATAGGAATCCCCAAAAACACATTGTTAACAAAAACATCAGACTCAAACCCATTTTTCGCAACATGGCAATGAACCTGAATATCAAGTTTCAATTTAAGAAGGAAAGGGAATGTAAAGAGATAAAAAGGGTGTTGAGGTGGAGATTGAATTGTGAAAGAGTAAGCTTTGATGTTTGTGAAGAAGATGCATAAAAGGAGAAGAGTTTGGTGAAGAGGAAGAGATTTTAGTGGTGACCAGTTACTACTATGTGGGTTTTGCATGTTGAGCTTGTTTAAAAAATAACATAACAAAACACAAAAATAATAAGGCCTTTTACAGCGCTCATTTAAAAAAGCGCTGTAAAAGGTTTTAAAAAAAATTCTTATAACATAATAAAACAAGGAGGTCTATTACATCGCTTGTCCAAATAAGCGCTGTAAAATATTGTTTTAAAAATAAAATAAAGAGACCTTTTACAACGCTTATTTGAACAAGTGCTGTAAAAGGGTTTTATATATAACATAATAAAACAATGAGGTCTTTTACAGCGCTTATTAGGAAAAGCGCTGTAAAAGAGCCTTTTAAAGAATTAAATAAGGACGCCTTTTAGAGCGCTTTTCAAACAAGCGCTCTAAAAGGCCTAAGCCTTTTAGAGTGCTTTTTAAACAAGCGCTGTAAAAGGGTTATAAAAAAGTGCCGTAAAAGGGTTTTATATATAACAGTAACCGCTTCAGTTTCCTCTTCATTATGTAAACTTCACTATCATCTCAACCTTCATCGTTGTTCTCTTCTTTTGCAAACCCTATAATCCCGTCCATTACGAACCGTATTTCCACGATCATATCCTTCATTTCGAACCTTATTTCCATCCAAGATCATCTCTCCCATTGCACACAATATATTTTCATTGAAATACGTAACCCTCATTACGTATTTCTTCAATACTGTATTTCTGTGAACCATATTTCTGTGAACTTTCTGCATTCCCTAATTTCTTCACATTTCATCTTTCTTCGAACCATTATTCATGTATTGATGTTATTAATTTTTTGTAATCATTAAAATGCATGTTGAGCTTGTTTAAGATATACTGATACATGTTGAGCTTGTTTATAATAATGCATGATGCGTGTTTAGCTTGTTGATGTTATACTAAACTGCATGTTGAACTTGTTGTAGTTAAATGGATACAAACAAAGATTTAGAATGTCAAAATGAAGAAGTTGACACCTCTAAGACTTATGAAAATGAAGTCAAACGTGGTGCAACTATCATGCAAAAAGTCATTAAAACAAGGAGTAATGGCATTCAATTTGAGGTATACTATACTCTGTTTGCTGTGTGTTTTTTTATCTTTTTTTAATAGCATGTACTTACTATATGAGTTTATTAGGTTGGCTGGAATGAGAGTGGTCAGCCAATTGACCACAACAGCTCTATGTTTGTAAGTTATATTGGGGCTGTTGTTCGTCAAAATGTCCCAATTACAATTGACGATTGGAGAGATAAGGCGTTGAAGGATGCCAAAGATATTATATGGAATGACATTCAAGTAAATTTTTTGATCCACTCTTTTGTCATTTATAACTTTTTTCGTTGAAATACTTATAATTTTTTTCATTGCAGACGACTTTTGTTCTTGATGAGGGACGAAAGTCTTATATTTTGAGAGTTGCTGGGAAGATCCATCGTGGATTTAGATCCCATCTCTCAAATTTCTATCTAAAAGATAGAGAAGGAAACACAAGTGCTGAACCTCCAAAAATATATCAATATTATATATGAAACGGTGAATGGAGAGCATTTGTTTCCAAACATTCTGACCCCGCGTTTGTCGTAAGTGATTAATTTATTAGCATTTGTGTTTTATTATTCATATTCGTAACGTATTTTAAATTTTTACATAATTGCTATTTTTTTTATATAGAATATTAGTAAGGCAAATCGCGAACGGGCAAGCAATCCAACACACCCATACAAAAAATCACGTATGGGATATGCACGCCTTGATCAACAACTTGTATGAGAAGGTTTTTCATTGAAGGTTTTTGTATGAGAAGGTCGTGTGCACGAGGAAATTGTCAAATAAATACTCATTCTTCTCTTCGCATAAGATGTCGATGTGGAAACTCGATCCAGACAATGTAAAGAAATACATTGTAGATATGTTTTTAGGAAATATAGAAAATGATAAATTGTTCTTCGCACCATATAATTCAGGGTACGTAATTTTATCTTTTTTAATTGATGAAAATTTAATTTATTAGTTGTGTATAAACAAAATTGCTTAACCAATTTTTTGTTGTTGTAGGACACATTGGGTGCTATTTGCAATCAATGCGGTCTCTGAAGTTATATACTATTTGGATCCCGTGCATGGCAATTACAACAATCACTCCGAAATAAAGACTATGCTCGACACGTAAGTAATATTCATTTATTTCTTACATATATATATATAAATAATGTGTTTGTTCATGCTATAATAATCACATTTATTCATTCGATAGTGCCTTAAAAGTTGTAAATTAGGTTATATATGTATCTGAATGTAGTTAATTAGGTTGTAAATTACAGAGTTACATATATGTTAATTAAGTTACAGAGTTTTGTTTTCTGTTCTACTGATTGTGTGAATTGCTTATGGTATTTGAATATGTTTTGTTGTTGTGTGCACTGATTGTGAACTGATTTCAGATCAAAATAATTTTGGATAAAAAGATAAAAGACAGCGTTTTCTAAAAAAAATGTCATAAAAAGCTAAAAAACGCTTTTCATTTCAAATATTTAATTTACAGCGTTTAAAAAAAAACAAATTTTACAGCGCTTTTTTTAAAAAGCGCTGTAAAATGTTGTTGTAAAGCGCTATAATGGTGTACATTTTATAGCGCTTTCTTAAAAAAGCGTTGTAAAATGTACACACAAAAGCGTTGTAAAATGCAGACCCATAATTCATAAAATAGGTGTACGTTTTACAACGCTTTCTCAAAAAAGCGCTGTAAAATGCAGACCCATAATTTCATATAATGGGTGTGCATTTTACAGCGCTTTTGTTAAAAAACGCTCTAAAAAGCAGACCCATAACTCATATAATGGGTGTGCATTTTACAGCGCTTTTTTAAAAGCGCTGTTGTATCTTTTACAGTGCTCGATTCCACAACACTTTTTTTTTTTTGAAAAAGCGATGTAAATGGATTAAAAAAAGCGTTGTAAAATGCAGTTTTTCGCGTAATAACGTGCTCCCCCAATTTCTCTTTCTTTCCTACATTTTCTTTCGTTTTTCTCAAACCACTTTTTGTAAATTTGTTCTCTCCTAACTATTATTCAATGCAAGGAAATAAAAAAATTGTTCATCCATTCATCACACATTTCGCTTTTGGAATTCCATTATCCCTCTTTAATTTTCTATCTTGTCTCCTTTAATCTGAGATAGGTTTCATTTCTATGTTTCAAGATGGGTTTTGTTTGAAAATGTACTCCTTCTTTGTGTTTAATATAAGGGGGCAATAGAATTCAATATCCCAACAAAATGGTTCTAGTTTAGGGTTAAAGAATTAGATAATCAGATTTAAATATATAAGAGAAGAAAAAAATACTAACATATCAGTTTATTATTAACTTTGGTTATAACAAAACAAAAATCTATAACGAACTTGAATGTATAAAACAATTATCGACATGTTTCGAGAACAAAAAAAACTAGCCTTTTTTGTGTGGACCGGAGTGAATATGGTTGGTTGGAAATTGTTTTAAGTTGCCTCTTCAAGTGATATCTTCTTTTATCCTTATTTATTTCGTTTATAATTAATTGTTTAATTGACATTCTAATTTCTATCCACATAGATAATCAATAGTTAAGTAAAATTCATCTTGTTAGTCTAGTTTTTATTTTAGCTTATATCCATATAGAAATGGATGATTAAGTAAAACAAATTCTAACAACTGTCCCGATGACATTTGTTAGTGATTCAAATATATAAATATAAATAAAACATTAAAAGTGCTTTGCAATTTTTAAAAGTTTTAAATTTGAAGAAAAAACTTGTTTCTTCTAATTTAAAATTTATATTGTTTATTTCAAGTCCAAATAAGTTTCATTCTCTTTAGCTTAATGGACTTTTTAGCTTATATTCATAAAAAATAGATGATAAAGTAAATATAATTATTTTTAGCATAATCAATTTTTACCTTTAATCCATTAAAAAAAATAAATGGTTAAATAAATTTTTTTTCTTTCTCACATCGTATAACCGATGTATTTTCAATATTATATATTCTTTGTAGTGGACGTATTTTGAAAGTTAAAAATGTAGTAAACTCATTTCCACTTATGAGGAGATATTAGACATATTAATTAATTAGTTACGCAAATTATACAATTGTTAGTAACTTTAGTTAGTTATACTAACTAGTTGTTTTTCATTGGCTACATATGTCTTACGTAATATTTGATGTGTTTTGACAATTCTCTCATTATTTAATTTTTTTT
>JBBPBR010000003.1:12004675-12017181 GCA_037974775.1 Cicer pinnatifidum | reverse complement strand
TAGAAATAAAATTATTTACTGAATAATTTTATATGAATCAAAAATTCTATTTATTTATTGGACTATAATTAAAAAGTCAAAATTTATATAGACTAAAAATATATTTAACCTAAAAAATATACTAAGGTTAAATAAAATTTTAATCTATTATAAATAAACCATTTCAAAACTAGGGTAAAATATGTTTTAATATTAAAAAAATACTTAAATTGTTTGACTATATTTTGTCTAAAAGAAAATTTATTTGACTGTAGATATAGTTTCCAATTAACCTTTTGATATTCATGTAGTCGACCCCAACTTAATAAAATAAGACTTGTTATTTTCTTCAAATGTATCTGGATTCATCTAATAAAATTATTCAGCTTCATAACCGAAATAGATTATGCGATGTCGATGTGGGATTTATCCTACAGCAACTACTGTCCATTCTGCAAAATTTAATTTAACAGCATTTTTAAGGCAATTTTATTAACAGCATGAATCTTCATATTTTAGTAGGCACTTGCTGTGGCTATTGGAAGTTCATGTTGTGCTGATGCACAATCTCATTTTCATGGAGATCCCTGCCATTAGATAATAGAAAAATATATGAATAGTGGCATTCATGTAAGGAGTCAGCTGTAGAATTTCCTTATTTAAAACAACAAACATAAACTCATAATACAACATTGATTCTCTTCATGTTTAGAACCACATTTACAAATGTAACATATGAATGGCCGTGTATATATTCATCAACATTTATAAATATAATAATATAGCAAACATGCATGTAATGGATTATGGAAGGAGCAATCTGCTATGCACCTTCTAGTACTCCTTCGATGAACATTCACAAATTAAGCTAATAAAGAAAAACTACCAGCTTGAACAAAGGAGGACTTTGCACCTTGAAGTAGCAATATTGACTTCATCATCACCCAGATGTTAATGAATTCAGCTTCTTTTCATACATTTTGGCACGTCGAAGAGCATCTAAAGCTTCAGCTTGTTTTCCGGATCGTTTCAAACTAACTGCTTTCAGTTTTTCTTCTTTGACTCTTTCTTCCAGCTGAATTTTCTCTTGATTAGAATTATCAATTTTGACAACGGATTTCTTCACAGTCTCTTGTTTTTCTGGGCTTTTCTTGGATACAACACCTACATCTTCAAGTCCAACTGCTTTCAGAGCAGATAAGAGTTGAGGATCAAGAAAATCCTCAATAGTCACGTCATCTACTGCATCTGACTTATTGGCATCATGAGCAGACAACTCTTCCAACTGGGTTTCAATTGCCTTTGCTCGTTCAAACTCAGCTTCTGCTTCCTCGGTTCGGCCCTCTCTCCGTAGCTTTAGCGCTTGACGTTTGTGTGCCAGCGACTCCTGTTGCAACTTGAAGCGATCACGACTAGTCAATGGTTTAACAGAGGAGTTTGGTGAATCTTGTTTCTTTTGCATGGCATTTGATGCATTGGAAACATTGCTGGTGGAGGCAATATTTGGCTGCATATTTCCCTCCTCCAACCTTTTCTCCAACAGCTTGGCCTGTCGGAGATCCTCCCTAGCTTCGGTTAGTTTTCCTTCTCTTTTTAAAGCAACTGCCTTCCTTTTAAGAGCCAAAATTTCTTGACGCAAGGAAAGATCGTCTTGAGAAGCATTATCTAGATCAGCATTCGACTGGCTTGTGTTTGGCTTTTGATCAACATCAGTCACTTCTTTTCTTCTTTGAGCTGCAACGTTGTTTTTGTATATCTGCTCTTGGCTGAGATTCAATGAAGAGTCCAAATGAATAGTAGGACCCACTTGATATGAATTAGCTGAGCCAACTTTATATTCTTCCTTTTGTTTTTGGGACAATATTTCAGAACTGCTACAACCATCACCGGTAAGTAAATCTGGCATATGCATAGCGTGGCCAGTTGAAGAGCTATGACCTATGATTTTTTCCATTTTCATCCTTTTCGCAAGATTTTCACTTGAAGCACTCGTCTGAGAAGGTATTGGATGCTTATCATCTGCAAAATGAGAGGTTGCAGGACTTAAATTATCTGGCTTCCTTGAGAAAGGAACATTTGTTTCGTCGTCAATTCTTTCTAAACCGATTGCTGACTCAACATCATTCTTAAGTGAACCAACCACGGAGGAGTCTGAAGTATTATCCACTTCAGCAGCAACTCCCCAACTTCCATGTCTTTCCTGGCTCTCATAATCTTCCATTTGGGTTTCCAGATTCTTAGCCATTCTTAAAATTTCCTCAGCCTCATCTATTTCTCCCTTGCGCCTCAAAGCAAGTGCCTTTCTTTTCAATTGTAAGAGTTCTCTTTGAATTTCTCCTTTGTTCCTTGAAGCTGTAACAGCAATGTCTGAAGAGGAATTAAGTGCAGATGGGTCTACAGTATGTTTAAACCTACTAGTAGCTTCCTTAACTGGTTCTTTTTTTATGATCCCGGGCTCGGATGAATCATCCTTCCACCCTAGATTAGTAAGCAATGAATTCAATGCTGGATCATGCATATCCTCTTCTGAAACAACCACATCCCTCTCTTCATCAACTGCCGTTTCAACTGGAGAATTGAAGAGTTCTTTCTTCATAGGAGCCTCAACCAGCACTTTATTCTTCAGAGCATCCATCTCTTCTATTGTGGCTTCTAATGTTTTGGCCATTTTAAGAACTTCCTCTGCATCTTCAGCTTTTCCTTCCCGCCTTAGAGCAAGGGCCTTTCTTTTTAAGCTCAAGAGTTCCCTCTGAATTTCAGCTTTACTTCTTCTTGGTGCTTCAAAGAGGACATTTGTAGAATGCTTACTTAGAGAAGTATCACCGATTGGAATAAAATTATCATCATATTTCTTCGAAAGCTTGCCCGAAGAATTAGAAGGTTTATCTTTGTCGTCATTCCAACCCAAGTCCGTAAGGAGTGAAAGATATGTTGGATCAGACATGTCTTTATCTGTTACATCATCTTCATTTCCTTCCTCAACTGGTGGATTTCTACTCATATCACCAAGCCTGTGTGCTGCGTGTAAGACATTCTCGGTATTCATCAATGATGATTTATTACTCGGAGCATTATCCATCTCCAGCAGCTGACGCTCAAGAACTGCACCCTTCCGCATTTCTTCTTCTGCTTCATTCATTTTCCCTTCCCTTCTCAATGTGAGAGCCTTCTTTTTTAAATTCAAAAGCTCTCTTTGAATCATCAACCGGCTTTTTGGTGCCACTGTGGAAGCAGCATTGTTAGTGGCATTATTAGCTTTCTCATCCAATTGAATAGAATCAGATCCATCATTGCCATCAGACCCAATGTTGTTGAAGTCCCTTTCTAATAACTTTGCCTTTTTCAATATCGCCATTGCTTCTTCAGTATTACCAGCTCGCTTTTGATTAACAGCCTCTCTTTTCAAAGACTGGATTTCGCTAAGCAATGCTTTTTTGTCAATGGTTTGAGATTTGGAAATCGTATTTTCAGGTTCAGTCCAACCTAGTGATTCCAAAGCAACAGCTAACTCAGGGTCCATCATATCCTCATCAGTCACGTCTAAATTACCATCAAGATTATCAGAAATGTCCAAGAGATTATCAAAATCAAAACCATGCCCATGACCATGCACATTTGAAAATTCTTTATCATCATTATCCATGCCACGTATTAACGCTGATAGCTCATCATCAGAATCTTCGGCATCAGCAAGGAGTTCCTGTTCTTCCAGTTGCTTTTCTAAAATTTTTGCTCTTTTTAATTCCTCTTTAGCTTCTGCAAGCTTACCCTCACGCTTCAATGTTAGAGCCTTCTTTTTCATAGCAACAACCTCAGTCTTGTCGATCCCACTTCCCTTTACTTCACCTGTCTTTGCAAAGGTTTCTCCAACTAATGAAGAGAGTTCACCCTCCAAACTCAAGTTTGCCGACTTTCTGTCTTCTTTGTGTAGATCCACATCAGACCATCCCAGCTCTCTAAGTTCTGAAGCAAGATCATCCTTATCTTTACCAATCTGAGTAAGTGACTTTGTTTTTCTGCCAGACTCTACAGGAATATCCCTGTTATGCATATCAGACATGTTTCCAGAAGGCAATAACTTCTTCCGAGCCTTCCTTAGTTGAATTTCCAAAGCATCAGCCTGCCTCTCAAGCTCCTTCCCTCTCTTAAAAGCTCTCAAGGCTTCCTCAGATTTCCCATCTCCTTTTAGAATCTTATACTTACTTTTTTCCGCCAAAGCTTGCTGACGTAACTCATCAGGAGTGGTGGATCCCACATCAATACCCAAAATATTAGTCCTTTCATTTGATACAATCTTTTGTACATCTACATCGTCATGATTGGAAAATCCTTTAGTACTTGAAGAAGATGCAACACCAACAGATCTTTGGCCACTACGACCTTTGTCACTAGTTGACTGCTTTCCTGATGAAAGGAGATCCTCATTTTGACCAAGAATCTGAGTCAAAATTTCATCTTCATCTTTAGGTGCTGATTTCAAGCTTCCTGGAGAAATTGGAGTGAATATTCAAAAGTATGGAACTGTATAGTAATAAAGGAAGCAAAATGCAAGAGTGATACTCTAACACAAACAATCACAGGTTCAAAGTCATGATTTTAACAAAAATGGGGCAATACCTCTCCCAGCCCTCCGTCCATATCGCATCTCAAACCGTGCTGCCTCTTCTACCTTCTTACAAGGTTCACATATACGTACAGGGGAATCACCCTGTCCACGTAAAACCATTCTTTGTTGGGAACAACTGTTGCAAAACAAGCCCCCGCACCTTCTACAGTGGTGCTGAAAAATAAAAATTAATTTTCCAAAAATTAATTGGGACAAAGGATTCAGTTTGAGTTTAATCAGATTATAATAAGCAAACATGGAAGATCATCTTCCAGTATCTTACTTTTAATATAAAATCATGGAATTAACAAACATATTATTTGTTTATTTTTACCAACAATTCCATGAAGCTTAAAGTTTGATAAAAATTAAAACTGAGTAACATGGAAAACACGGTGACTTATCCAATCTAAGGGAAGTTACAAGTGCAATTACAGATGGAAATATGTCAACCACGCATCAATTGCCTTATGACTTACTCCCTCGGGACTTCAAATATAAATAAAAAAACATATCTTGTAATCTAAAATATAAGCAGAACTCGACTATTTTTACCATATTTAATGTTATCATTGCCAAAGTAACTTTTAATTAATATTCTCATTAAACAAATATTTATAGAAAATTTAATTAAGAGAAAGGGTAGCTTGGAGAATGCAACTTTGTTATTACATTTGCTAACTGATATTTTTAATCAGTGATGTTAAATGGCCGCCATGGAGGAATAGCATGGCAGATTTTTTTACAACTTCCAGAGGCAATTTGTGAAGGGATGCCTGCCAAGGGGGTTTTTTTGCCTTCCATCATATTTGCCGTCCACAACACTGTTCTCAATTAGTGTGCATTTAATTATTTTTGCTTATATTTGAGTTCAGATAGAGTGGTCAACATTAAATCTAGACCAAATCAGACTTCTATACTGAATAAACTAGGTCAAGGCTTTATCAAAAGTCTATTCAGCTAAAAAGGCAAGACTTCAGACCATCCTAAAACCTTTAAACCCAACAAACCCAACCTACTACAGCATATTTATACTGAGCCTGTGAGCTTATATAGAGATAGCCTTATCACTTATTTTAAGGCCTTATTTAAAATGGGCTTTTATAAAAGTTCAAGGCCAAACCAACCTTTTAAAAAAGTCAGGTCATGTATTAAAAAAAGAACTATATAGAGAAAATAGATCAAGCTTAGGCGTTAGATTTGATATACAGGTAGAAGAAAATATTTCAGCCTAACCTATTTCCACTCCTGCGTGCAATGCACAAGGGTGTGGAAAATTGATTCTCACTAACTTTATATTAATTAACAGGAGACAAATCCCGTACACGTGCTCCTAGCCTCCTAAGAGGAAAATGAGCAGCAAATGACCAGATATTAAACATGGCTTCATAGAGCAAAGAAACATTATAAACTATATGACTGTAGTTAGTTTTCTTGAAAGCAAGAAATTACTCTTGTTAGCAGCAATCTAAGCTAGGAATATATTAGCTGCAATCTACTTCATCATTATAGACAAACAAAGTCTCTTAATATCACTGAAAACAGCCAATATTAATATTAAGAAAATGAAAATCAATCAGCAAAAACAAAATAACCCCCAACTATCTTTAAGCCAATTTTCAAGAAGAACAAAAAACTATAAACTTTAAAACGAAATTAAAAACACAAAATATTAGGAAAATAACCCAGCTAGCAGAACCATATAGGAGACAAATATTGATTACTGCATGAATAAATGAGTGAGAACTTAACGATACCCTTATAAAATAAAATAAAACCTAGAAGGAAAATAAATATTAGGTTATCTCTCTAATTGAAAAAAGTTGAAACATTTAACATTGCCTCTTTCCCCCACCATCACAAAAAAGGAGGGCGAAGTGAATAAACGGATGATATGCATAACATGAAACAGTTGTAATAATGGTGTTACTGTTAACCTTGCGATTGATGAAGGTAAACTGAACAGAACAACCCTGGCAATTAGATGCATCAACAACCCAATTATTTCCTCGCATCGAAGGCTTTGGTGGCAAACCGATCTTCTCCAACATAATGATCACTATCGATCGATCTCAAAGACAGAAATAAAAAAGAAGGGTGCAAAAATAGTGCAGTGGAAAAGTATCAAATAAATAGTAAGGATTAACGGAGAAGAAAAGCGATGATGAAGATGACCATGACAAAACGAGTACACGATTTCGGTTCCTGCACGCCGAGTTGCTGCAAATTTCAAGTGCAATACGTCGTCGTTTGGCTTTATTTTACTTTATGTTGAGATTTCTTTTTTCTTAGCCCAAATATATTATTATATTTTAGGTCCAAAATGATAATATTGTTGGATTTCTTTTAGCACCCCTTTTATTTCTGATACATCTCTTGCTGCCTAAATGGCTAAATTTAATATTTTTCTAACATAACACCTTTTTTTTTCTTGGAAAATAAAACTTTTCATAGCTTTGCTTTTGAAATGCGTAATATTCTTTCAAAAAAAACTTTGTAAGTATATGTTTGAGTTTAATGGATATTTCTTGAGAGTATAGAAAGTTTTATATATCATTCGATTATATACTATATCACCATTTAAATGTTTATTGAGATGTTTAAAAAAATAATATAATGGTGAAATATGATTGTTAGAACCAGATTTCCTAGTCCTTTTGTAGGTGCTTGTATGCGATTGAAGAAATCACCCATGTGAAATTTAATTGAGGTTAGCTAAATCAAGGTTGAACAGTAATTTATTAAGTTTTGTCGAATTATTGAATTATACGATTTCCTTTCTTTGGTTATTTTATTTCATTTTTAAGAAATAAATAATGAACACATTATTGAATGGTGTAACAGTTCTAAGACTTACATATCATTATCAATGTAAGTTTCTTTTTGAAAGGATTATCAATGTAATTTTTTAGTAGCCCAATTGTTGAATTATAACTATTGATTGTCTTAATTGTGTCAAATCTTGTTCAAAATTAATACTGAGAAATGCAATCAAGAGTTTTTATATTTCAGTGTGCATGTGACATTATTTTTAACATTTCTTAATATTTTTGACTAAATACTTTTTTAATATAAATATCATGTATTATATGCATAATTGTAACTTCCAATCCAACAGTAAAATTTAAAATTCAATCATCTAATCAAAATAATACTACTAAATAGTATAAAATTATAAGTGATAAAATTGTATACGAATTTAATTATTAAAAGAAAATAAAAAGATAACCCAAGATAAACATGGAATAAGGTGAGAACTACAAAATTATTTTAAAATTTGAAATCCCTAATCAATAGTTAAGCCAAGATAGCAGCTAGACGAGTAAGCAAAAACGAACAAATTATATCCTATAATCATGCTTTTTCTCCCCTCTCACCACAAAGGCTAAGTAAAAAAACAGTGTTTTGGTAGCAAATGATAAGGGTCTTGAAAAAGAAGAAAAACATGGCAATTGTAAATTGACATTGTCATAAGAAATGCATCGCAATTTGTAACTATCAACTGTTTTAATTGTCTTCACTCAAGTTCATGAACGAGAGGAAAATAACTAAAACTACAATCACTTCATGGAATGATCAGCAATTCCATAGTTTGCATGAATCAAATGCTGTCTCTAAGAGAAGTCTCTAATGAACCCCAACTTTCCACCAAACACTTAATAACCATTGATCTGAGGCCTTGAAGTAGGACCAACAAGCCGCGAAAAGGGCATTTGTGTCCTTCCAGTGTTCAAACCCCTCTGACCCGAAAACCTATCATTTACTTTGGGATCTGATACAGATTTGGAGAATGCTTGTGCAAGTTCAACGGCTGAAGCTGCTCTACCATGGCGTCCGCCAGCTGCACCTTGAGATGATTCCACCGGCTTGCGCCATGTTTCAGGAGAAGGTTGCCTCTCAGAGACTTGCTGCCTATCGGTCTCCCTTGAGTTTCTCCGATTACTATCACCAGCACGCCAATTCTTCCTCTGTCCAAGAACCCTCTCACCATCTACCTTTTGCTCCTTCCTTTCTGGTTTTCTACCTGTTCTTTGATTGAGACCATCCTCGGTTTTTTCACCATATCGACTCTGGATTGAATGATCATGAAGTTTCTCGGACCTAGGAATATTTTGTTCAACCCTTCACAATGCATAATAATTGATTGAATAGCATTGAATCAGACTGGGACACCGATTGAGTCATCTAGAATCTCACATACAAGCAAAAAAAAAACAAATTCTTACCTATTTGAATTATCAACCACGTCATAGTTTTTTATTGCAACATCATCAACCCCTCGCTCCTTCAAAACCTGATGGAAAGATGAGTAACATTAAATGATGAGTAGTTGCATTTAGCAATATGAGAGGATAAACGTGTAACCAGGCCAAAAAATAAATGAAAGAACTTACTAGTTCTCGAGGACGAGCTCCACCGAATAAAGCATTCCTGAAACATTTGCATCAGTTGTTCCATTATTAAACATGAAGCTTTGGATAATTAAACAAATAAACTTGCTGAAAGCAGCGGCCATGCATATCAAGCATTTACCAAAAAATTCAAGATGAAATTACGAGATCACAAAGTTTGACATAATCAGTAGTTTTCAGTGCTTAATATTCACTTGCTTTGAAACAAAAACAGAATTTAGAACCCTTCAAATTGGCAGGTTAGGAACACAGTAAACACGTTTCAAGAATCCCAAGAGATGCTAATTTGTTGAAGGGGTCAGGACATGTAAAGTAGGCAATGATTGAGAAACCGCAGGGTTAGATATATGTATTGTTCTTGATCTCATACTAAAATCGTTGTATTTCCAAATAACATGTGCCATGTTGCACTTGATGATAACTGAAACGTAAGTATGCATTCACCGTTGTAAGCATCACCGGCAACCATATCCATAACGACAATTCACAACACCAAACATGAAACATTATGACAAGAATAAAAGCACATATATGATAATACTTTTGGAATTGAAATTCTTAGGATCTGGGTTTAAAATCCAAAATGGCACTGTCATTTCCAAGAACAAAACAAGCCCAAAGCCTAGTCATCCTAAAGCAAATAAATATTGTGGACAATCAACACACTTTGATAGATTCAAGTGACAAATCTAATAGAAGTCTTTTAAGACTTATAATCAATTAACCGCTGTTCTGTTCCTCCTTTGTCCACCTTCTAATATTTTCCACAATTCCAACTTAATGGACAACAAGAATGGGGAAGTTAGCATGACCCCACCCTAACACACATATACACAAATAAGGGTTTAGAAACACGCATAACTCCCCATTCGTTACTTGAATAAAATTTTGAAGATTTTTAGAAATTATAACTTGTCTTTTCTTATGTATTTTAGGAGTATGGGGTTTGTATCTGTGTGGTGAGTGTTTAAGACTTTAAGTGTTGCTGTTTAGTACAAATGATTTTGTCCGAAACACTCAGGAAACCCGTAAAAAAAAATCAGAGGGGAAGAATCAGCAGATGACATTACAGAAACGGAAGAGTGGGAAGTAATAACGCCATTCAAGAAAAACCATGTAATCCTTCATGATTTTTGAGCTAAATTAATCCGTACATTTAGCATTTATGCAAGTGTAGGGAACTTGAGATCAAATCTTCCTCCGTTATTCTTGATCATGCCAAAAGATATATTAGTTGTAGAGAAGGAGAATCTCCTTTCTCATAAAGAAAACATGCAACCTCATACTCACATGACACAAATATTCTTTACTTTGCCATAGGGCACAGACAACCTTAATCTCTAACTATTCATTATATAAGTGGGTAGTATGTACTTTACAACTTGACCTGATATATGACCTGGCCTGAAAAGCTGAGTATGCATGTATCTTCCAAATGCAGTACTTTGAAAGTATTAGGATTATTTGGATTGGGGTTTTGAGACTGAGCTATGGCGGTCACTCTTTGTGATCTTCATTAACCATAGCAAATTTTCTATATCTTTAGCCTGTGGAAGTAGGCTTATGGCTACAGTTCATGGTAGGTTGAACCATCTAGCATTATTAAAAGGACAACATATCTGACACAACCACCACAGAATAAATATATAACACACTGAAAAACTTCTCAACCCACTGTCTCATGAAACTGACCTGTCTCTTTCATTGTTTCCTTCCAACTGTTCTTGGACCTCAGATCGAGGCTTCAGAGGTTTCAGGTTCAGCTTTGGGCGCTGTCCTGGATCCTTCCCACTCTCAGTTCCAGCCGATACAGGCCTCACAAAATTGGCCTGTCCATGCCCCTGATAAACAGTTTCAACACGGCTAGGATCATTAACTTGACGATATCCCTAACATGGAGAGAAAAGGAGTGAGTTCAAAATTTGAATAACAAAATTAAATCAAAACCACCTCTGCCAAAAAAAAAAAAGTTCTCCTGAGGAAGGGAATCTCATAAGTTGAATATGTGAATACCTGCGGATGTTCTGTAACAGAAGGTTCTGAACTTTCAAGTGGCTTTGTTCTTGGAAGCAACTTCAATTTAGGCCGCTCAATTGGTTCAGAAGCTATCGGCTGCTGCAATTCAGAGCCAACAACTTTCCCATCAGTTCGGGCAGGCAGAACCCCATCAGAAAACTGAGCTACACTTCTCGGCCGTACATCGGAATACTTGGAAACCCCAGACCTTTCATGTTCGAATAATAACTCATTCCTACCACCTTGCATCTGGTTATCAATACCTAAACCCCTTTCAGCATGTCTTGCTAGCATTTCATCACAATGCTCCTTTTCACCCACTGTATTCATCCTATTGTAAGGAATATTGCCATTAATAAATCCACGTGGTCTATTATTCTCCACTTCGGAAGATCTAACCACCTCAGCATCAGTCTGATATTGGACTGCCTTAGACTGCCATCTACCAGAAGACACCTTATCAAGGGCACTTGCATGCGCCAACTTGGAAACAGCATTAGCACTAGACCAAGCAGATTGCTCCGGCTCAACAGCACCAGCAACCTCCTTCCTCGTTGACCACGCATTTGGATAACCGCCGCCACCAGCAGCAGCACCAGTTGATCCATGCTCTTTACTACCTCCAAAACTATGGGAACTAATTCCCACATGAACTGTCTCAGAAACCCTTGCTGAGTACGAATTAACACTCTCAACAGGGGACACTGGAGCCACTTGCCTACTCAACGAACTCCCGCGAATCACTTCAACACGAGAAGGCAGAGGAGCACGGATGCTCTCATCACTAATTGTTCTCCGTGGGGCCGAATTACCATCCAACGGCTTCCTCTCATCCTCATCAAAATTCCTGCCAATTGGAGCAGTGTGTGGGAGAAACGGTGATTTGTCATCATAATGCCTAGTTGCCGGGGACGTGTGGGGCCGAGACCAATGATCCGGCCGCCCCATCGAGGTCCCCCATGATGCAGGCCGATCATAACCAGGACGATCTGAAGTCCTCACAGTTCTGTGCAAAAACCAAAAAAAGAAAACAATACACAAACTGTAAATCATCACACTCGCTTTACATAACCAGATCCATCAATTTAAACAACTCATCACACCAAAAGAATAAAAAACATACACAGTTAAAAGCCATAGATCTAATTAAAATAATTTCTCTCTCAAATATCGAAATCAATATTTTAATCGCACAACCACAGTATTAATAAGAATACCCATTAGCAAATAAATGAAATAAAAATCAAACTAAACGAAAAGATTAAAAATTTAATCGTTGAAATTAAATTAATGAAAAGAAGAATAAAAGGAGGTGAAACTTACACGCCGGGAGCAGAAGGGAGAGGGAGATCAGAGGGTATAGAACCGCCATGGAAGTCCTTGAGCGTCATAGTGCTTCCACTAACTTTCTTCTTCGACATTTTCCCCCTTCTCCTTCTCACCCTCAACCTCAAAAATAAAAAAAAAATAAAAAAAAAATACAAAAAAAAAAA
>JBBPBR010000003.1:11976720-11991050 GCA_037974775.1 Cicer pinnatifidum | reverse complement strand
TATGTAAATTTCATGATTATTTAATAATGTTTTTACATTTTCATCCACAATATTATGCAGCAAATATACTTTATTGGAGAAAAAAAATCCTATATTCATGTTGAAAAGATATTAAACTTTATAATAATTTATAAATAATAACTATTTATTTTATAAATTAATTTTATAAAAATGTATTAAATTTAATAAAAAAATACAATATAATATCAAAATATTTATGTAATATAATAACGACATAGCATACTCTGTCAAACCATTCATTATTATAATAATTTATAAAAAAATGTTTCTATTCACATTTCACCCGATTTTATAAAAATTAAATAAAAAATAGATCCTTAACAAGAACTAAATTATTTGATCTGAAAACAAATTGGATATTAATCTAATACAATGACATATATATATAAGCAAATATTTTTAAAAATCAACCCACATTTGTTAAAGGTCGAATTAAGGAATTAAATTGTAAATATAGTTTATTGAGAAATACATTATAGTAAAATTACAATTTAAGTAATAAAATATAAATATCTTGATAGTTTTAATTTTTGACCCAAAATCCATAGCATTTGCCTTTGTTGAAAATGAAAATCCACGTCACTTGATATGAAACCGCTTTATATTTGTTTTTGTCGAGTTCGTTTCCTCTATCATTTGTCGTTACGTGTTCGCTCTCACTCTCACTCTCTCTCTCTCTCTCTTCGCTTAATCATGGACTAGAATAACTCATACGGTTCTATCTCTTTCTCTCTCCTTTTATATTATGGTCCAATTTAATTTAATCTTTTAATTATTTTTTCAATTATCATGTGATGTGATGTTTACTACTTTACTCTGTTTTTTATATGTGTTTCATTTACTTGACGGTTATCGTTGAAAAGGGTCTTATAAAAAATGTTCCTATTCCCCTTTGTACGGAAACAATGTACCATGCACTCGATGTGTTTGTTTTTATTCTTCTTTTCTCTTTCTCTTTTGTTTTCTTCAGAGCCTGAAATTCTGCATTTATTTTTTTCACAGCAAGTTCTACTTGTATTGAGTTAAATTTTCATTTAACCATTGTATTATGTATATAGACTATATTAATTGATACTTTTAAGAAAATCAATAAATTATGTTTGTTTAGAAAGTTAATCATCTATTTTCTATTATTTCCTTGGATTTTATTATTTTATTGCATCCTTGGATGGAATAAATTTTAAGTAGTTTGAGTGAGCGATACCGTTCAGTCACAGCAGTAAAAAATGTTTAGCTTGTTAAAAAAATATTATTTAAGTTAACAACCGTTAATAATGCATCTAGATACAATTCCAGGTAGCAGTTAACTTTTTCGCTTCATATCTGACAGCAAAAACAAGGGGTGCTTTGGATTAAGTTTCCATGTAGATGTGTGAATCTGATTAGTTTTCTGTTTCTGAATTTTCAGGTACATTGCAGACTCATAAGTATAATCTCAATTTGCATGAGATGAGCAGTATTCTCTTGATTTTGGCTATAGGAATATGCATAGGCTTTGTGGTTGGAGTTGGTTTAGCATATTCAATTTTAGTCTTATTCAAGTGTGGAAGGAAGAGAATAGACGTGGAGAAGATTGGTCATCGGAGAACCGAGTTCATTCCTGTTCATGTCAAACGGGTTGATTCTACTGCAGCATTATCAGACTCCAATGCGCTTGAGTCACCTAGAACATCTGAATGGAGTAACACACTTTTTTGGTTAGAAGGACTTAGGAGGAATAATGTAGCCTCAACATGTGGAATTCCTAAGTATTCTTTCAAGTATGTTAATTTTCATTGCACTGTTGTTTACTTGTTTATGTATTTTCAGCTACCAGAATCTCTCAGCTTCCTGAACCCTATTATTAATCATTATGATATGCTTAAGAGGAAGGTATTTGTGAGAAAATATATTTTTGAATATGTCTTCTTTGGACTGTGGAAAGAAAAGAAGACCAAAAACCGTGTATGATAAAATTGAGGTAATGTATGATTCGGTAAAATACATAAAAATGTTGCGTTACTAACAATGTAGTCCAAGTGGTTAGGAGCTCTTTCCCTTTAAGTTAGATCTTGGGTCAGGTCTTCTTTTTTGAAACCTTCAGTGTGTTCAATCGGCTGGAATCAGATAGTTTGGATCTTAATTTTTTTTTTATAGGCAAATATTAGTAATTAATTTGTAACAACGAGGGAGTATTTGTTAGCAGCATAAATCAAACTCTGGACCTCCTTCTTAATACACCTTCAGCATCTCAACCTATACCACTGGACTACACATTCGGGGACTTGGATTTAAAGTGACCTTGGAATAAAAATGGCTAGGATATGTGACATTATTGATAAGAGAATAGATAATTTAGTGGGGGAAGCATTTCACAATCTGATATTTAGGCATTTCTCAGTTTTCTTTTTATTTTTTGTCATTAGTTTTGTGGACTTTGATAGAAACCAGAATTTTATTGACTAGAATTGATGAGTTCTGAAGCTATTACAATGCTGGAAATATGAAAATGCAGAAAAAGAACTAGACCAAAGTTCTAAGAACTCCTAAATAAGAGAAAGAATTCCCCGAATTGTTCCTTAGAATATTTTCTGAATATCTTTCACTCTTCCTATTCCCTCATTCTTATAACATAAAATAAATGACATTATTAATTAGTTTTTATTCCTTTTATTCATCCTTCCCACTTCCTTAGACACTAAGTGTCTTTCCCACTTCCCTTCTTTAATGGAATATCATTAGAATAAGAGACATTGTTACTAGTTTTTATTCCCTCCATCCATCATTCTAGAAACTAAATGTCTGTGAAAGTGTGTGACTTGGTTGAGTGGGCCCCACTCTTTGGGCCCTCATTCCTCTTAATTTGCAGTGTTCTATCAGACTTGCTCATGTTTTATTATATTTCTCTGTTTGTGTAACCTTGTTACTCTTTTCTAGAGATATAGAAAAGGCTACTTCTAATTTCACAACGATCATAGGCCATGGAGCATTTGGTCCTGTTTACAAAGCAGTCATGGCTACAGGTGAGACAGTTGCAGTTAAAGTTCTTGGTACTGATTCAAGTCAAGGAGAACAAGAATTTTTAACTGAGGTGATATCTATGCTTATGTTTCTATTAGTACAATTTATATTCTCTCAAACTGAGAACAAAAAATTGGAAAATATTAGTACAATTTATATTCTCTCAAACTTTGCTTTCCCATTATCAGGTCCTATTACTTGGAAGATTACATCATAGAAACCTTGTGGGTTTGATAGGATATGCTGCAGAAAGAGGACGGCATATGCTCCTTTACATTTACATGAGCAACGGAAGTCTTGCTTCTCATTTGTATGGTTAGAAAGAGAGCTACTCTTGTCATTTTATATTTGTAGGGAATTATTTGTTTTTTATTGCTCAATAGAATAGATTTCTTAGTGTGCAATGGCTTTATTTGTTCCATAGAAAACATTTTCATGTGAATGTTTGTCTGAATTCAGTTAAGCATATGCATATTTCATATTTGTATATCTTGTGTGGATGATATATCAGCGGACTTGCATAAAATAATTTTATAATGAGTTTTATTTTTTTACTTTTTTCTTGGTTTGTGTTGATGATCTAGGCGAAAATCACGAGCCATTGAGCTGGGATTTGAGACTTAGCATAGCACTAGATGTTGCAAGAGTACTGGAATATCTACATTATGGGGTATATAGTATACCTTGTTTCTTAATTTATTATATTTACACAAGGAGAACAGAGAACATGTTTACTTTGGTTTCTTCTTATTCTTAATAAATAACCCATCGCAGGCTGATCCACCTGTTGTTCACCGCGACATCAAGTCTTCCAACATTCTATTGGACCAGTTTATGAGAGCCAAGGTAAGCAATCTTTGCATTTAGTTGCCACAAAGATGAATAGGAGTATCAATGATACTTGAAAACATTTATTGGTGCATTACTAATTCTGGGAAATTTAGGGATATCTTTTCTCCTGTTATTTGTTCTTTCATTTATGCATTGCATTCTCTTCATTCTCCTTTTTGATGTGTTTCATTGAAATTGTATTATCATAGCCATACTTTTATGAGGAATTAAATGATGTCATAGTTTTCTCGATCTTGAGAAGTTATTAAATTATTAATACCTGGATTTTGTAAAGATGTTGCTGCCATTGTGCTATTTCATTGTATCCCCTCATTTGTTTTTGTCCATATTGAAGCTTAAATTTTTTTATCAATATTCTTTTAACATTTATATTTTATTGGGCAGGTCACTGACTTTGGGCTTTCTAGACCAGAGATGATTAAACCTCGTATGTCAAATGTCAGAGGAACATTTGGATATCTTGATCCCGAGTATATGTCTACAAGAACCTTCACTAAGAAAAGTGATGTTTATAGTTTTGGTGTGCTACTTTTTGAGCTTATTACTGGAAGGAATCCACAGCAGGGCCTCATGGAATATGTAAAACTAGTAAGAATAGTGTCTTCTTGTTGGCTTCTATACGTGCGGTCGCTTATGTTTTGAATCCTTGATGCATTTGAAAATATATATTATTAGTATATTAGTATAGAACTTAATAATTGTGTTCAATACGAAAAAGTTTTATATAGATGTCTAATCATGTCATTCTCGCTGAAACGCTCATCATGGTGAAATACAATGTAACAAGATGGGGAAATATGGTTTGATATATGTGTAAAATATGATTATCTTGTCAGTGTGTCGTTATTAAATTCATTAATAACTAGTTTGTAACCATTATATGATATATGTTTAGGATTCATAAAATATTTCTATTTGGTTATGATTAGGCTGCCATGGAAAGTGAGGGCAAGATTGGATGGGAAGAAATTGTGGATCCACAAATGAATGGAAACTATGATATACATAAGCTTAATGATATGGCTTTCCTTGCATTCAAATGTGTCAACGAAGTCTCCAAAATTCGACCTTCAATGAGGAACATTGTTCAAGCATTATCTCAACTTTCTAAGAAGCCTAGTATAAATTCTAGCCAAGCATCTCCATATGCGCTAAGCGGAGTGACTATTGAAGTAGAACAGCAAGAAACTCAAGACTTTTCATCTATCGAGTGTTCGAAGGTTCCGTGCAGATTGCACAGCCGATAATCATTGAAGTTTGTCATCGATGTTTAAATTAAATGTATTCTTTAATTTGGTATACTTGCTTAACTGTTTACCTTCAAGAATTATAAAGTAGATTGGAAATAACACCTTGAGCATGTTAGGGGAATCTTACAGAAGTTCAATTGTCTTTTTATATGAAACGTTTACCCATTTTCAAATTTATTAAATGTTAAATTTCATTTATATCCATATTTTTGTGAGTGAGAGTATTAGGAGTAATTAAGTTAGTGGAATTAGGAGTAACATAACATAGGAGCATTTGTGTGTGGAATGAAATTTGATTTTATAGGAAGTACTAAATGAAATCAACTATTTCCAATATGATTCATTAGTCTTTGATGAATTAGAGTTTTGTTTCTTATAAAATGATCGCTATGGTTTGACTTGGCGGGTTTGATTATCCAAACATATGTTATATGTGCTTGTGGTTAAAAAAACATAGACAAAAATTGGATATGTAAAAAAATACTGTTAGCAGGAAAACTCATTTTTAGTTCAATTTGTTATTGCCGCTGCTACCACTATTTTTGGAAAATTTTCCTGCGAACAGTGTCGTTTCCAGTCTCGAGGTCTACATTAATAGAGCTGAGATCATTCAATGAGGATTGAAATATGCTCTAGATACCATGTTGAAGTTGTGGGATTTTAGAGAAAAGGAGGAGACAAAATAATAAGGGTTAGAATATTATTAATAATAATTTTATGCTAACTTGATTACAAAAGACTCAATATTAAAATTTATTTATAGAGAAACATAGACTCAATTCTAAATCAAAAATAAATCATAATAATAATAATGAAAGATATTCTAAGATATCTCTATGATTATAAATTAATCCTAAAAAATAATCCAAAATACTCTAATATAATATAATAGATATTATAAGATATTTTATACGAGATGTATCTTAAATTCCCTCCATGTATATTTATTCAGTTGACATTTCACTCTGATCTTCACAACATACATAACAAGCTTAGAGTTGCTACAAAATTGAAAATATCGAAGTTTACTTATTAAGGACCCCCTTAGTCTTCAAATACTCCACAGTCTGATCAAGAGTTTCATCAATACCATAATTGAAACTGAACCCTTCTTTGATAAGCTTCTCAGAAGAGATTATTAACTTTGCCTTAGCGGGGCAATCATCAAATCTGCAATTCGAAAATGATACTTGCCTTAAACAAAAATTGAAGACACGTTTCAACTGTGAGAAAATGAGGACTATAAAAAAGTATCATCAATGTTCATAAGGGCAAATATGAAATCATTTTTCAAGCCAAATCGAACACGATGAAACTTACTCAGTTGGAATTTTATACTGCGGGTATCGTTTGCTGAGAAACTTTGCAAGCTCAGGAACACTAGTATTGTGAGCACAGCAAATGTATCTACCAGAAGCTGATTCTTTCTCTGCCACAAATATATGTGCTCGGCAGATATCCTCTACATGAGTGATCGATATCGAACCAGACAGAAACTGTAGTCCTTTCAAACTGTCTATGAGGAACTCATCGCCTGCAAGATGTAAAAGTGAGCTTGAAACGTTAATGAATCATTTTGTATGATCCTTACAAGTATATGGATCAGTTCAGAAGTCCTTAAAAGTTAAAACCATTGAATTTAGCGGCTTTGAACCTGTTATAAGCGACATTGCCAAGCCAACACTAGCTGGGATATCTAGAGTGAGGGAAGGACCAATTGTTAGAGTAGGTATCACAGTGATTAGATCAATGTCATTCTCTTCAGCAAATTTCCATGCAGCCTTTTCAGCTAGCGTTTTGGAGGCTGGATAACCCTGCACATTTCAATAATCTTTTCCAATTAGATTTTCCAATTAGCTGGAAATGATTTTCAGCTATGAAGCACTGACATGACCATGGAAACTGAACACGGCAACGATACTGACATATAGATAAAATAGAAATGGTTGAATGTAATCACATGTGTCGGTATCAAGTCGGACCAAACACAACTTCAATTTGAAGTGTTAGTGCTACTATATATATAATGGCATGATGTGGCAGTGCAATCTATAGAGTCAAACCTAAGTTTTATATAAGGTTTGAATTTTTACCCAAGTGGGTGGCTTTGCAGTGCTCAAGAATTCAACGTCAGACCATTTGCTTTCATCCATAACCAAACCTGTCTCTTTGAGTTCAGTTACAGTCACAGCAGCTGCAGAAGATGTTAAGATAACTCTTTTGACTTCTTTTGCTTTTGCACATGCTTTCAACACATTCAATACACCTTTGATTGCTGGCTTTATCATGTCATTCTGAATAGTAATGGCAGAAGAATTTTTCACATTTATGTATTCTTTTTCTTCCACATGCATACATAGAGTGATGTTAATTGAACATAGAAAACCAACACTATATTCTAACACTGTATAAAAATGCACTACTTATAATTGCTAATGTGAGTGAAAGAGATAGAGAAGTAATAAAAAAAATTCAAATTGTATCCTAACTCCGAAGTGTGTGTGTGTATATGTATGGTGTTGGACAACATTTTTGTATGTAAAAGCATTCAATTTGGTTGTAAATATATATCCATTGTCTAGTTTAGTGTTCAACCAACCTCTGGATCTTGAGAAGCAAAGTTCACAGGTGTAGCAAGTTGAAAGACAAGTTCACATCCTACTATCGGAGCATCAAAATCTTCTTCAACTGTTAATTCTGCTTTAAATATATTCAGTTCCCCCAAACTTTGCAGTGCCACGAGGTGAGATGTTTTTTTCAGATTATCTGTATAAAACACCAAAACCATAACTTTTCTTTCATAGCAAAATCTTATTTTGATTCTCTATTCTCCAATACATCAGTAGGGAGATAGGCCTAGTACTACTTGTTTCAAGGCAACCCACAGTCTTCATGTCCGTTTCATTCTTTTAGTGCATATTTAAAATCACTGTAAGCTGAACAAAATAACAGTGGCAAGTGATTTTGTTGAAGTTCAAAAATATAGTTTTTACCAAAATTATTGTAGTTGATAATGAACTCACTTAATTCAGACATATACTTAAATCATTGTGTTTTGGTCAGTAAAACAAAACATTGACAAAAAATAACAGCACTGATATTTGAACACATTTAAAACAAAAAAAAAAAGCTCAATTTTTTTACATTGTATACCCAACATCTTATAAAATAAATGCACTTAGTTTCAATGTGTTTTGATTAGGAGGAGAGGAGAGAGAAAAATTAATATAAAATAAAAAATTGTGTTAATTGGACTTGAAATATGATATCAAATGTCAACTTTTGCATCTGAAAAACATTTCTAAAAAAATAAAGACAATATATATCAACACATGTAAAAAAATGGTAATCGACACATGCAATTTATTTTTGGATCAAAATGACCATAAATTTTACTTACATTATTTTTATAGAGAAATGGTAGAGGTAGCATAGATGGAATCTTGATATCCTTGAAACTCATTAATTTTCCAACACAAACTACTAGACTAATACACTTAAAATGAAAATAAAATATTTTTTTTATCAATGAATCAGCAATTAAACTTTTAACAAGCACCAACACAAGATTTTAACATTTTTGGTGGAACATTAGTTAAACAAAAGGATAGATTTTGTCATCAAAAGGACCATTTAGATAAAAACAAAAAAACAAGATGCCACAAAGATGACATTGTACTAAGAGAGAGAGAGACCTGGGTCTCTGACAGTAGTATTAACTGCATAACCATTTTCAAGCAACTGTTTGATCAGCAAAGATGCCACAAACCCTGTGCCACCGATCACACATGCTTTCTTCTTTCCTATTTGTTCAATACTAGCCATCACACTCTCTCTTACTATGAAACTTACACAAACTATTGCAGTTTTTATATATGGTCATAAAAATGAGTTATTTGGTTCTTAAATAACACTAACGGTAATTCAACAAACAGTTACATTTTGGAGGTAAGTGGAACACGTGATACAGTTTATTCACCAATTACTCAATATCAATAAGTCTTTCATAGGTTTGAAAATAGAACTTCTGTTTTGATTATAGTTTTCCGTTTAAAAGGCCATTAATTCCATATATACAACAAATTGAAAGATGGCATGAATATGATCACATGGATAGAAACTTGGAATGAGGTTGATCCTCTCGGAGCGTCATTTGGCCAATAGCAAAAGTCAATTTTTGTAAATAGTAAAAAATAATTACAATAATTTTGCTAAAACTTACATACTTATACAAATTTGAAATACATAAGGTGTATAATAGGAGTCTATATTTTATTTCAACATTTTTTTCTAAGTTCTCTCGTTTTCAAAGAAAAAATATTCGTAATTTGCATTTTGACGAAACATACATAAAATATAAAATATAATTAAAATTATTTTACATTAAGATTCAAATTTAGATATTATATATAGCCGATTCTATTTTAAAATTCATTAAGTATTTAAATTTAATTATTTATTTTTATTTAAATATTTTAAATAAAATACTAATATTATATTAACATTCAATGAGTAGTCAGTGCTTGAATTTAGATGACTTTTTTTAACAAAAGTTACTTATTAATATAATTTTCACAGAGTGTTTGAAATTAGTTCCTCATGATTAATTTCACATAAAATTTATTAATCATTTAAATTTAACTATTATTTTTATAAACAATTCATATAAAATACTATTATTACTCTTACCATCCAATGATTACCCATTTAAAGCATTTTTTAAACGGGAAACATAAATTACCTCTTTATATAATTTTTTAAGTATAATTCAATTTTTTATTAAAGTTTTTAATTTTTTTTTCTTTTTTATTCGATTATTTAAATTACATTTTAATTATAATATTATTGTTTTTAATTGTTTCTGTATAAAAAATATAATGCGTGACATTTTAGGGGTTAATTAATATTCAGATGACTCACTCTCACTCACACATGGATACACATGTCAATATCATCCCTTCCTTCATCATTTTCATGTATATGTCATCCATTTTAAAATAGTTTAATAATTTAATTATTTTATACATTAAAATATATATATATATATATATATAAAAGAAAAAAAAATACTATTTTTATTAATTATTCTTGGTAGATATTGATTTATTACCAATCTTATAAATACATAATAAAATATAATTAAAGTAATAAAATATAATTAAAAATTTGTCAAAAAAAAAAATATTGATGTATATTTAGTTAAATTTTGATCAAATATAAAAAATTTCTTACATTTTGAGGTGCAGTAGTATAATAGAAATACACGAATAAAAAAAAGACGATTTTTAAATTTAACTTAATTTATAAATGTCAATATTTTTATATTAAACTTCAGGTAGCATATTCATATTCCACATCTTACAATTGTATGAATTAACAATGTTAAAACATTTACAAAAAAAAAAGGAGATGGTGATGTTAATTTACCAAAAGGGACATAGTGATCATTTTAAAAAAATTCACTCACTCCTCTTCTCATTTCGATTATAAACAATAGCAAAAAACAAAATTTCTTTTTCGATGTATCAGGTTCTGTTAGTGGTGTGGTGGTTCAACAAAGCATGATAAGATAATTATGGATTTTAGGTTGAAGAGGGAAGAAGATAAAGATTTATAAGGTTCTTAATTTTTTTTTTAAACTCAAAACTCTTTAAAAAAACTGTGACATAATAATAAATATATAAAAATGGTGAAATTATTAATAAGTCCCATATGTCACTGCCACATTGGCATTTTTATACACATCATCATTTTGTTTTATAAAAAATGGAGTAAAATGAGATAAATAATATTCTTACACACTTTTTAAAATATAAAGACTTAAACGAAAATTTCAAAAAAAAATGATGAGGTACAACTAAATACAATAAAATACATCAAATATATTTTTTGAATGATGTGGTACAACTAAATAAAATAATAAACCTCAAATATATTTTTTGCCAAAATTCAATGCGAAGGCGAAGGCTCCACTAAAAATAAGAATGGAAATCTCGCTTCAATGCCATTCAATATGACAAACTTTTTATTTGTTCTCTAAAATCTATCTCTCAAACGCAAATAAAATCAGAAGGCAGTAAATGTTCATTTGCACAAAATGATTTTCCTCATTCAGGCCTGTCTAAATGATCATATAGATTTTGCCAATTCTGTGAAGCTTCATATCGTGTTCGAAAATTCCAGATGTGTGGCTTTGATTTCTCACAAGCTTCAAGGATTTCCTACACAAAGAGGTTACATACAGCTTGTTACTCCAAGAAAAGGTGTTAAATTGGAGAGTCCTAGAATGGAGGCACATTAAAAGAGTTGTTTTCATTCAACTACATTAAAATAGTTTTTTTAAATGCTCAAATAAATCATAACATGTTTCTGCTGCAGTGTCACAATAGATGACAGTTTGAAGTGATGTATTTGACAATGGATTTAATGAGCCATTTTGGTCCATCAATGTGAGGCTTTGTCACTATGATCCTTAAATGTACCAAAATTGCAAACATGTACCAAGTGCTTCTTTTTTTAGTAACTATATGGACTAAATTAACCAATAATAAACACATTCGAAGACTAAATTGACTACCAAAAAATAAATCCGAGGACTAAATTGACTAATAAAAGAGACGCTTGTGGATGTATTTGTAATTTCAATACATTTAGAGACTATAAAGACAACTTCTCACACATTTTGGGATTAAAATGGTTGTTTACTCTGGATTTTATTGTTGTAATAACCGAGGAGAAACAAACAAGTCATTATTAATCTACCAAGCAGATAGCAACTGCAGATCAAATGACTTTAGCTACTGTAGAATTGAGACATCGCCAAAGCCATATTTGCTTTTGGCCAACAAAGCCATCTCCGTGGCCTGACTCTGTGAGCTATAGTTCTCCCTGGTCAATGTCCGAGAAACCAAGAGTGTGACTGGTTTATCATAAGGGTGAAGGTAGTAGAATTGAAAGCATCATTGGTTGATTGCAAAGCCATGGACTGATACCAAGACTCAATACAAAAACAGGGCTCAAGAAAGGGCTATTTGGACATTATGATACATATTACATATGATACCTATTTTGTAGTTCTGACTATACTAACTAAAAGTAAAAAAAATACTATCTGTCACTAATAACTAATTGATAACTAACAACCATAATCAAGGAAATTAACTTTTATTAATCTGTAATAAAAAGAGCATCATATAGAAAGGCAAAAGTATAAAGAAGAGACTTTGTAATAAAACAGAGTTGGAAGAGCAGGTTCCTTAACTCTCTAGCAACATGAAATAACAAAATTAAATACTCATTAACCAGCAACGCACTCCATAAGAACAAAACACACACATTCACCAGGTGGTAAATATGTTGAGGTATCCAATACATGAAGGATGAAATCACACAACATGGAAAATATGTTGTAAAACAGCCACATAAAAATATGTCTGCGACTATAATTTCCATACAATGATAATTATAGAGTTGGAAGAGGAAAATAGTGAAACCACCCATTCTCTTCAGTTTTCCCACACACAAATGTTCTCAAATACACCAAAGAGGACCATGTTCAAATGATATTTAACCCTATGAAAAGATTTTCAGCATATACAATTACCCATTAATGAGAAGGAAGTAGGAACCAACCTCGATTTGAGAAGTGGGTTTGGTCTTGAGCATTAAGCAATCAACCATTGCTTTCCATTTACCGCCACAGTTATCAAGAGCACCAAGCCTGTAATACTGCTGCATTTGATGAACCGGGGCTGCAACGTTAAAAGCACAATTTATCAGTACTGGGATGATCCACTCGAAAAAGACACAATTTTTTAAGTTTCAGGAGAATGGCCATTACAGTAGCAGAACCAGAGTGCATCAAAGCAAGCAGTGCATGATAGTTTGCGTTTCTCTGTGGAGCTCGAAGCTTCCTTCTCTGATGACATAACCGCAACTATCTGAAAATTGGAGCGCCCAGATGATATACCTTATTACAGATGTTAATTGAATGCTTATGTTGCTTTTCCAAAACAAAAAAAAATTGAATGCTTATGGAGTACCTTATTACTTAGGATATGCATATTATACCTATAACAACCCTTATACTTCTGTGACCCCTTTCCCTTTATATTTCAGATAGTCAAAATGTTTTTTCGAAGAAAATTTCTAACTAAATAATTCAATCAACCCCAACCCTAAATCATAGCAACAGCGTTGTAGAGTACTAGAGTTCAGCTGGCGCTACAACTACACACAGCATCCGAATTCCATACATAACATATCAAAATGAGCAAAAATCTCACCAAAGCATTAGCGCAGTACTACTACAAGCTTTTTGGTAATACTACAATATATGAAGAAACAAAATGTAATATTAAATATTAAGAGAATGCAGCAAAAAAAATCAATATAAACCAAAACCCTAAAAATATTATTTCCACCTTAGAAGCAATTTGAGTTTATGATTTTTTTTTCTCTTGTATTAATTACAATAATGAATCTACAAGCTTCACAGAACATGTTCTTTTGAAACAATTAGTAAAGAACACAGCTACACAGGCGTAACAATCATACCTCGACTGATAACAACTATATGGAGAGCGATTAAGGGGCTACCGAAGACGGCGAAATGGGGGACGCGGCGGGTTCCGAGAAAACCACGATGACGGAGAGGATTTCACGTTCCGCATAGAGGAAAGGGCTTAAATAAAATATATACTTTTTGTTTATTTTTATTTTTATTTCTCTCCAATTTTATTTTTTTTTTGGACAAAGTTGCTTTAAAATTAGGAGAAAGTCGTTAAAGGGTTAATTTGATGGATTTAAAATAATTTTAAGTTCTATTCTTTATATTTCTTTAGTTTAGGGAATAAATCTTGATAAAAGGACCAAATTAGACAACGTGAAGGATTGATGGATTTTTATTTTATTTATTTCATAAAAAAATAGTTATTTTTTATAAAAATATCTTAATTAAATGTTTTTGCATTTTTTATTTGGAATAATGGCAGATTCGATGCCTCTATTTTCACTATTTCATATATAGTTTATTATTTTATTTTAAAAATCGAAAATTTTAGTTTTTTTTTGAGTTTTTTTAATTAAATTAGAATGACAATTTGATATATTTTAAATAATATAGCATACGATTTTATGATATAAAATCATCTAAAATAATACGTTAATTATTCATATGTCATCAATCAAATTATAAAAATGATATTT
>JBBPBR010000003.1:11937962-11957008 GCA_037974775.1 Cicer pinnatifidum | reverse complement strand
GATTATTAGTTAAAATAAATTATCTTAAATTTAATTTAAAAAATAATAATTAAATTATAAATTAAAATGAGATGCCTAAAATAAAATTTAATATAAAGAGGAATATTAATGGGAAAATAAAATTGAAATATCATGTTAATAAATATTAATTATTAGAGAAGAAGATTAAAAAGAGAATAAAAAATCAAATTAATAGAGTTGTGACACATCACATGAAACTTTTATATTTAATTATAGTTTAATTATTTTTAAAATTTAAAATATGACAATATTTCTAAATATTTCTTTTAATGTTAAATTCAAACAATCTATTAAATTTGACATGTTATACTGATTAAAAGTTTAAAATTTAACTTCAATTGCAGAGAAAATTATGAAGAAAATATTTATATAAATAAAATAAAAAGATAAAAAATAGAATTATGAGATAACATAGAAAACATTTTTTTAGAGTAATTTTATTCTTTATTTGAAATTTCGAACCAAGACTATTGCCAAACATTAATTTAAAAACCGTATCATAAGCGACATCGGTAGTCTAAATTCAAAAATGGCAGAGAAGTGAGAAGTCTAATGCTTTTCCAAAAATTGCTAGGACTATGGTCTATGCATGTCTCAATGGATACAAAAAACTATGAAATCTAGCTGAGATGAGATTTCATTCCTGTTTCTCTAACATCTGGGTTAAAGCCACATAGATTTCAAAAGCCTAGTACACCTTAATATTTTAGAGCAATTAGTTTGCTCCAAGACACCGTGTGAATGTTCTAGCTCTATTTCTTAGTACCTCACCAAAAGGAACCAAACATTTTCACAATTTCTAACCCTAAAATAGATGACAATACAACTGTACTTGGTCAATATTGTGGGATTGCTTGAGCTACCAACTTGACCTAGACTTCCTTCTCAACTTCAGATAGGGATTTGACATAAAATTGAATTTTCGGAATTTTGTGCCACGGACATAGCTCTTTTATTTGATAGTTTATTTTTATACTCTTTCATACACTTAGGGAGTATACGTCGGCAGAACAAATTTTTGCCTTCTAGAATGGGTACTTCCAAGCAAAAACAATTTTTTTCCCTTAGTAATATGTTCTTCCAAATGGAGATGTTTTTTTTTAGAAACGTATAGAAATAAAAGGAGCTCTCTTTTTATTTTGGCTTATAAGAAAGGGGAGCCCTACATATTTGCTATTTCCTCAACGCTGTAACTCAATGTACTCAGCGATGTACATTCTTACTGAAGATCAAGGTGAGAGTTCGGTTGTATGAAAGCTTATAGCTTGTCCTGAAGCCCGTTCACATATGAAAGCTTATAGCTTGCCCCAAAGCTTGCAGTCACAAAGCAACAGTAAATAATCAATTATTAAAAATTGAAGAAAAAAAAAACACTAAATGATTTATATATAGAGAAGAGAGATTAAATATCCAAGACAAAAACATGTTTAGCTATTCTTAAAATCTATAATCATCATCATCAGTCATTGCGATATTGATAGAGGCGCTGATGATCTTTGATACTATTGCCACAACCCCATGGTCTGCATCTGGCGCTTTAGGGCAGCAAGGGTCTTTGACAGCATCGACATATGCCCTTGAATGGCAGACATTTCCTCCCTCTCCCGAGATATCTCCTCATGGGCTAGTTGAATATACTGCTGTACTTCCAATACCGCTTGCTCTAACTGTTGTATCCGTTGGCGCAGGTCATCCACAACAGGCTGGGATATGCAATAAGCTTTTGTTCATTTATCTATCAATAATTTAACTATACCAAAAAGCATAAAGCCTATAAACATACAAACCTATCCAATACACATTTGAACATATATTCTAGGGAGAATACAACTGAACATTCATCACAAAACCATAAGAAAATTGATTAGTAATATTTGAACAACAATAGTAATATCTAGTATACATTAATAATTTATTCAAGGCTTAATTGCGATTTCGATTCCTCTATTTTCACAAATTTATGGAATTGATTATCCTATTTTAAAAGTCAACAGTTTTAATCACTTTCTTAGATTTTTGAACTAAATAAAGACGGCTTAACATTTTTTAAATGATATAGCATACGATTTTATAATATAGAACTATTTAAATACATTAATTATTCATGTGTCATTAATTAAATTAAAAGACGGAAATTTTCCAAAATTGAAAGTTAAGTTTGTAGAGAGTTTTATTGAGACTTCATGTGTTAATCATTCTACATCATTGTATCACACATTATTGAAAACATGACACATCGTCATTTTTTAGTTAAAAAATTAAAAGAGGGATCAAAACTGTCAAATTTTAAAATAAAGAACCGATTTCATGAATCGATAAAAATAGAAGACTAAAACTGTAATTAAATATTTATTCAAAAAGTAATATACATTAATTAGAATTTAAGTAGTAGTATACCTCTCGGGACGAAGGCTGGAGGAATTGAGGAAAAATGGAAGACATAGGAAATGGAGGTAGATGGTCAAAGGAGCCGCCAAACCTAGATACACACAACATAAATACAAATTCGTAATTAGCATAAAGTATTGCAATTGACATATATCTACTACTGTACCAAACTTGAAAAACTCTCTAAAGTTCAGACAGCAACATCCACAACTTCGCACAACTACACCAAATTATCTAGAATGGGTGGAGGATAAAGTGCAATAATGATAGTGGTGGAAATTGTTTGGGGACAATGGTGAGGGTGTTGTATAGTGGTAGCAAAGGTGAAGAGTAGTTTTTAATTTTCAGATACTTACAAATATTCAAAATTCATTTGCTCTCCCCTTTAAATCTCCTCTGTATTGAAAAAGAGCCAACACTGACATAATGAATTTTAGCCCTCTCCATTCCCACCCTTTAAAATTTTAAACCAAACATGGATAATTTATTAAAATCCTTTTCATCCCCTCTATTATCCTCCAACTAAAAACTATGTAAAAGTTAACGAAACTGTAAAATATAACTTATGCAATTTTGTGTTTTAACTAGAACAAACATCTTCTATTTATAATGATGCTACAATAATTACATTGAATGCCTAACAAGTTGTATTGGCTAGGAATACTAACAATTAATCTAAGTTGTACGATCTAAGAATAATAAAAGGATTCATTGAATTCTAACACTCTTCCACAAGCTGGAGCATACATATCATAGCACCAAGTTTGTTACAAATAGTTTTAATCCAAGATCTCCTAAGTTCACAAGCCGTTGCTACCATAGCATGATGCTCTGCTTTTGCCCTTGAACTTGTGACTATATTTTGCTTTTTGCTCTACCATGATATCAAATTATGTATAATAAGGACACAATGCCTAGAAGTGGATCTTTTATCTTATGGTGATTATGCCCAATCAGTATCAGAGTAGCCAACAACTTCAATATTACCTTTGTCATCATAAAGTAATCCTTTACCTGTTGCATTCTTGATAAACCTAAGATTGGGAATCAAAGCATTCCAGTGACTATCATATGGAGCATTCAGAAATTGATTGACCACACTTACAACAAATGTAATATCAAGTCTAGTCACTATAAGATAATTAAGTTTACCAACCCGTCGTCGATATCTATTAGAGTCTTGCAATGGCTCTTCCTGTCCTAGTAATAGCATGACATTTGGATCCATAGGTATATCATGTGGTCGAAAATCAAGCATGCCAGTTTCATCAAGTATATCAAGAGCATTATTTTTTGCGATAAAGGAGGCCTTCAATAACAACTAAGCTGAAAGTTGGGAGTTGGAATCCCCAACATCATACATCAGAAAAGAGTGTAAATAAGGAGTAACATGATCAATTGCAATAATTGTAAAAAGAACAGAAAAACCACATTGAGCTAGTATATGAACACATATGTTTGTCTCCCTCAGCGAGAACGAAACAGTGGTAGACCAATCCAGGTGTCGAAGCATAGATGAAATGTCTTGTAAAAGAAGCATTAAAGGATTGTAATTGGTATGATCTTTCTTGGACATATTGTAAAGCAAAAGGGAATCAGTTTCAAAGGTTACGTTTTGAATACGAAGGTCATGAGCCAATATACTCACACATTGAAGAGCCCACATTTCTGCAAAAATAGAACTACTGGAGCTAACTTTGCAATAAAATCCTTTAATAAATTTACCATTATGATCCTGAAGAAGTTCTCTGCAAGCTGACGCAGCATTGCCGAACTCCATCAATATCAAGAGCAAATTTTCTCTAAGTAATTGTTGTACTTGTCTTATACTAAGCAACCTCTGTCCCAAAAAAATATTTTAGTGACCCCAAATATTTAGTCTTGAAGTTTAGAGACAAATGATGGATGTCAACCCGATCATTACCTGTGATGATGACATCATCAACAAAGATAAGCATATAAATGCATATTGTAGGTGAAGAATGCAAGAAAATAGAGTAATATGCTTCACATTTGGTCATACCATACTCTTGCACCTTGGAGCACAGTGCTAAACCTCCCACACCAAGCACGGGAAGATTGTTCCAAACCATACAGAGATTGGCGTAGCCGACATACCAAGTGAGAGGCACCACTAACAATGAAACTTGGTGGTTGGGCCATATACACCTTTTGTAACTCACCATGTAGAAAGACATTTTCTGTGTCCAATTGATGGAGAGGTCGGTGATGAATAGCAGCTATGGCAAGAAAAAGTCAGACGAATGTGATCTTGGTAATTGCAGAGAAGGTATTTCCAAAATTGAGGCCAAAGGTTTGTGTATATCCTTTTGCCACAAGATGAGCTTTAAGAGGTCTATCTCTCCATTAGGCCTAAATTTGATTGTATACCACAGACCCATCGTGGTTTTGCCGTCAAGTAAGGGTACCAAATCCCAAGTACCATTAGAGTGCAAAGCAAAGCAGTCATTTCATCTACCATGCTTGTCGCTAGCCAGGATCAGACACAGCTTCACTTGTAGTTTTAGGAATAGACTCAAAATCCAAGGAAACGATAAAAGCAAAATAGGATGTAGATAATCCATTATAATCCAGAGAGCAAGCATAAATAGAATTAGGATTCTAAGATGACATGTTACCTTTACATATGGCAATGGGTAGTTCTGGAGTAGGATCCGGAGTGTGAGAGTCTGACAAAGCAGGGGATGAGTCTTGAGGAGCGGGCGGTGAACGTGGCCCCCGTTGATAGGTGCAGAGGGCAAGGGATAAGTAGATGTGAGTGCAATTGGAAGATTAAGGACCTCTAGGGAGAAAGATTGTAATTGATTAGAATAATTGGAATCTTCTGCAGTAGAAGAAAAGAAAGGGTGAATCTCAAATAAATTAACATTGCCTGAGACAATGTACTTTGAAGATTTGGGGAATAGCACTAATAAACTTTCTGTATACGAGAGTCGCCGAGGAAAAGACCTAAGGAATTTTACAGCAAATTTTTCTTTCCTTGAAGTGATGTCGTGAACAAAACATGTGCACCTGAAAATGAGGAGCGATAGAGTGTAAAGAAATTGCTAGGAAAAAGATGTGGAGTGGTAGAGTATAAAGATATTGTTGGGGAAACAAAATAGAATGAGGTATTTTGTTTTGAAGAACAGAAGAAGGAATGCAATTGATTACGTAGCAAGTTGTGAGAATTGCATCTCCCCATAAACGGAGGTACATTATTGTGAGGGAGCACAGTACAAGCCATTTCAACTAAGTGTCGACTCTTTTTCTCAATGACAACATTTTCTTGAGTATAAGTACATGAAGTATGATGGAGGATACCCTGTGAAGTAAAAAATGATTGAAAAGACGTAGACAAATATTCACAAGCGTTATCACTTTGCAATATTTCAATTTTGGTACCAAATTCTGTATATTTCTGAGACAAGTATGAACGATTGAGAAAACATCTGAACGATTTTTCAATAAACATATCCAAGTGCACCAAGAAAAGTGATAAATAAAAGTAACAATAATGATAACCCAATCATGAGAAATCATGACTAGGACACCAAATTTCATAATGAACTAAAGCAAAATAAGACGTAGCTCTGTCAAGAAAGAAATTCCTAGTATGTTTCCCGAGTTGAAACGACTCAAACTCTAAAGTAGACATTTTTTACAGACTCGGAACAATAAGATACAACTTTTGAAGGCTAGAATGTCCCAAACATTGATGAACAATACGAGTTGTAGGTGCTGAAAGGTAATATAGGCCTTGAGACTCATTCAATCGTCGTCCCAGTACTCCTTCGAATGTTGCACAAGAACATAATCATTAGCAAATATAACAAAGTAAGTTAGGGTACGAGTGAGTATACTGATGGATATCAAATTAAATGGACAACTAGGGACGTAAAGCACGTAGTCCAATAAAAGTGTGGGTAGGGGATTAGCTTGGCCAATGTCATGACATTTGGTTTGTTGGTTTGTCACCCATTAGCTAAAGTAATACTAGGGAATGTGTCCTTATAAGTCAAACATGAGAAAATAAATTTGTTACAAAGGCATATGACCATGTCTTATTTGTTGTTCAGCATGTGTTTCAACATTGTCCATGTCTTCATTCTTCATGGAAATAAGATCAAAGACAACGTTATATAAACGACTGACGTCGTTGGAATATGTCTTCTTCACCTTTGCCTAAACATCATCACATGTCTTAAACGAGTGAAACTAAGATTGAAGTTTAACATCAATTAAGAACCAAAGAACACTGCATAAAGAGGCATCAACCTGTTTCCATTTGGCTTGATCCTTGACGAGGATATGTTTGGACTGTTTGAGGAAATGGTCCTCACGACTTGGTCCTTGAAATCAATGCTCCACGGCAGACTCCCAACTTGTGTAATTGTTGAACCTACCAATTTTTCGCAAGGGATTAGAGGAAGAGTAGTGAAACTAAAGCGAAAGACGATGCAGCAGCAGATCGGGTGTCAGACATGATGATCTATGTGAGGCGAAAGAGAAAAGGTTGCTGGAAAATAACCAAAAGCTGAAAATCACCTCGGAATGTGACAAAAGACGTTGAGCGACTCCCAAAGTTGAAAACTGGTGGTTGGAGTTTGATTCACGCATTCTCACGTCGAGCAGCATGTGGTGGCGTGTGCGGTGGGGAAATGGCTAACGTGCTCATCGTAGGATTTCACATCGGTTTGTGGTGATTTTAGGTGGTGGGTTGCATTGGAAATTTTCCAATGGAAAAGGAGCAGTTGGTAATGGCACAACTGGAAAATGCAGAGCAGTCCTATAGGATGAACTGCTACTGATACCATGTCAAATATAATTTCTAATATATGTGTGTCTAACAAGATCACACACCTTCTATTTATAATGATGCTACAATAATTACATTGAATGTCTAGGAAGTTGTATTGAGTAGGAATGCAAACGATTAACCTAGGAAGCTGTAGAATCTAAGAATAATAAATGATTCACTGAATTCTAATAGAAACGGAGGAATTCATTAGATGTGGACCTGCACACAGGGAAGTTATTTATCAACTACAATGGATCCTATTACCAAAAACTTCGAATCAACATGGGAAGTAAAGTTATCTAGAATTTGGTTGCAATCTTTTTCCTAAAAGTGTTAAATTACTAAATTTTTGTAGTTTAACCTTGGCCGATAATTTCTTAATAGTTGAAAGAGTAACTTATAATATTATGTGTGTATATATATATATTATAATATAATATATACAGAAATTATACATATGTAAAGTAAAATCTATGTATAATATGTTCATAATCTAACATGTTAGGCATACATTTGGGCAGGGCCAGGGTGAATTGACTTGATAGAGAATTTTTTGGTGAAAGTGTGATACAGATGCAGACTTAGACTCACGAAATAAAACATCATTTGAGATGAAGAGTCTACATTACTGTCAAGGCATTTGTACCCTTTGTGAGATGGGGAATAACCCAGAAAAGTACATAGTGAACTAATATTGCAGTTTATTAAAGTTATAAGGTCTTCACCTGGGGAAAAGTACATAGTGAACTAATATTGCAGTTTATTAAAGTTATAAGGTCTTCACCTGGGGAAACAAGCACAGCCAAAGACCTTAAGAAATGTATATACAATCCAGAGTTTTGCAGAATAATGTTTGTAAGGGAATTCGGTGTTCGTGGGATAAAAGGTTAGTTTCTTAATAAGATCAATGGAAGTGTGAAAGACAAGGTTATAGGTAAAGAAGCTTGCTCCCATGCTCTCCAAGTCAGTTTGCAAGGTTTGGATTTATGTATTTAGTTGCAGCTCAACAATAGTTCTAAATTGATTGAAAACTGACAAAGTTTCAGACTGTTTTTTATGAAATAAAACCACATGCAGTTACTAAAAGTATCAGCAAAAAACACATAACAAGTATAGCCCATAGTGAACTGCACAGGGGTGGTCCGCAAATCACAGGAAAGCAATTCAAGAGGCTCGGAGCTAGTCGAGGGAGATAGATGTGAGGGTAGTCTGCAATACATACAACATGAAACAAAAAACTCTACACTATTATCATTGGATACTGAAATATTATGAACTTTGAGTGCATAAAGCAGAACATTAGAATTTGGGTGGCCAAGCCTACTGTGCCACAATGAAAGTAAGGTGGAAGAGTGTGTGATTACAATGTTATTCACAGAAGCTGAATTTATCAAAGAAACTTTTCAGAGCTTGATTTGTAGGAGACGAAAATGATTGATGAGGCATGAAGCTTGGGTTTCACTTAGGCAACAGTAGTGCCAAAAACGGACCTACCTTCAGCAAAAAGCAGGATGAATGAGCCTCTTCCGATGACAGTTAAATATTGATCTCCATGGATCAGGAATTGCAAGATTATGTAACATGTTAGAAATGTATGTGTGCGTGTGTGGAACACACACACAGAGAGAAGGAATTAGTGTTCAGAGGGCATTGAGCTCCTATTCACAAGAGGTTCTAACAGAATCTAACATTTCTAACTGAAACTAACAACTCCATAGTTTGCAACTGAACTGACTAACTTTTAGCGGTTACAACATATAAATGTAGCATATATGGTGCATACAATTAATAGAATGAATGAATGCTTAGCAATGGCTCTATAAAGTTGTACCAGATACAATCATGTTGGCATGCATGTCCAATTTATTTCTCTATCCAAGGGACTTGTAATTTAACCACTGATTATAAGTTATAACCAGAGAGACATAGGGAAACAGAACTAGAGAAGGAAGCAAAAACCAAACCAGTTATAACAATCTCTGTTTAAAAAAGTTGAATGCACATTTGACATTTCACCTTGAGCAATCTATGATGTCGACTTCTGCTGACGGTGAGTTTTGAATCAAAAAGTCCACTATGCCATCGGGTATGGGTGAAGATGGTTCTGACCCTGCTTTAAATTCTTTTTGAAACTTGGCAGTTCTCAGTGTCATGGATAATCCATATGAAAGTGGTTTTAGTTGTACTTTAAGTGACTTCAAGTTACACAAGGAAGTGAGCTTATCCTTCAATAAATCAGGAATCAAGGAGAGAACCTGAACAATGAGGGATGAGGGTGAGCTAGGACTAGTTTGATACAATTCAATTGATTTTTGACAAAAGTTAGAAACATTAAAAATAAAAATAAAAAAAAAAAGTATCTTCTAAAGAAAGTATAAATAAAGCCTCAAAACATGGCAAGTTAAGGTACCTGAAGAGTACTTGCAGAGACCGTCAATGATTTGATGTTGGCAAGCTCTAACAACCAGCTAAGTAAAACCAAAGGAGGTTCTGTGTAGTTTGACAACATTTCTGCATCAATATTGACTTGTTTAACAGAAGAAAGATTGTTTCCACAGAGTTTCTGATAAGGGGTGCCGGTAAAAGCAAATGTGCAAAGACTAGGTGCAGATAGCTCAATTTTGTAAAGGTCAGAAGAATGGTTACGCATAGTCAAATTGACAAGCGTCTTACTTGATATGCAAAGAATTTGTGCATCCTTCACTGTACAATTGTCAATGACCAAACTATTCAACTTATTAAAAGCTGAAAACGGCTCAGTCCGGTCCTTGTCACTAGCACAAAAGGCGAAATTCCCTAGATGCAAGGTGGTTAGTGCTGGCAAATTCAAAGACTTAGGAAACAATGTTCTGCCATAATTATGACGACCTTTAGGAGAAACAGAAAGCTTAAGAGATGTTAATGTACGACACGAAGAAATACAGGGTAGAATATGACAAATATCACCTTTCACAGAAATTCCCAATCGTTGAACATTATGAGAAAAAGCATAGTTTACAATTCTTTTGAGAAGGTGAGGCTCAATACTACCTATACGCTCAAAATCAAGAGCATGCAGTGCAATTGAGCCATCGCGAAGAGTCAAAATCTTAGAAACGAATTTGGTAAAACTCTTGAAAGTAGAAAAATTGGTTGAATGCAATACAAGAGTTGGAATACTTTTCCAAAGATTCTTCAATCTTGGAGACAAAATACAAGTTCTAACGACTTCTTTCGCGTTCAAGAATGACAATATGTGAAGGATGACGCAATCAGGTAAATCACTTAGCTTGTCTTCGTTTTCATGTTTTAATCTCTTCGATTTAGCTGGAATCGTTATTTCATCTGAATTTGACATTAATATTCATACAAAGTACCTGATCATAAAAAGGAGCGTATAATTGAATTATAATATGAAATATAAAAGAATAAGAAGGAATAGATAAATTGAAGGGAGAGATTACAAACCGAAGCAAATTCGTGTTGGATTGCGATGAGAGGGAAGCCATGGAGAATAGAAAACCTAGAAAGAAGAAGAAGAAGAAGAAGAAGAATGAAATTGATGAAGGGATGAGAATACCTCGCAAGTGAGTTGTGATCTGATGATTGAGAAATCGGGAAAAGAAAGAAGGTTGATTAGGTTTGTGTTAATTGAAATGGAATAGAATAGAATAGAATGAAACGCCGGGATAAGGACTCGGCGGCAGCATAGAAGGTGTTTTTTCTATATAATAATAATAATAATTATTATTATTATACCGTATAATTAATGTAATGGGTAAGGAAAAAACTTCGCAAAACATTTAAAACAAATATAAATGAAAACATTGTTAACAAAACATTTAGATTTACGCCGCTTTAAATACTTTCTTACCCAATAAAAATATAAGATATTATTTATTTTAGAGTACTTTAATTATCGCAATCGTAATTAATGTCTTGCATTCTAACATTTTAATAGATAATAAAATATACCATATAAATACGGGACAATACATACGGGTCAAATATTGTATCCATAATTTGTGTTGAAATAATATTTTCTAATAATAATAATAATCTGCCAAAAATAATAATAATAAATTCATAGTTACAATAATTTTTTAATATAAAATTTACAAAACATTTGAATTCATATTTATTAAATTGAAAATTTACAAAATTTTATATTTAGTATTTCATTAGCACTCCTAACATAAAAATAAAAAATAAAAGTAACTTTACAATACAAAATATTTCATCACAAAGAAAAATAATTTTTTTTTTTGGTTGAAACATACACAACAATCTTTAAAATTTTTATGATGTTTTTATGATGTTATATCTTATATGTTAATTTAATAGTAAAAGTTTGACATTGTAACTTTAAGTGATATATTCAAATTCAATATAGAATAACTATAAAATAATTAATAGTGTTGTTGTAATAAATAATAATTTTCTGTTTTATTATTTTCCATTTTTAAAAAAAATATTTGTAATATTAGTTATTTACATATTATATTTCTATTTTGATTTGTTGAATACATGGAACTATATCTTTAGTTAAATAGTTCATACTTCATACCATATAAAGATAGATGTCGCTAAAATAGAGATATTTTTTGCAAAATATAAATTATTATTATTATTATTATTATTATATTGAGAGTTTCTTACTTTAAATATAAACATGTGAATGTAGATATATATTATTAATATATAGATGTTATAAAAACAGAATTATATAGATACATGGTGAACTAATATTTTGAATATGTGCAAAAAATTTATATATATTATATATACGTGTCTTGTTAGTAATTGTTATGATTTATTATTAAATTAATAATTATTCTATGCATAAATAAATTAAACTAAATTTTATCACACTCTATTCTACTTTTATAATTATAATTTTTATTTTTATTTAATTACTTTGGCGTGACAATTAGATGGTGATGATTTATGATGTGATTATTTTTTAAATTGACTATTGAGTATTTTTTTTATTTGATTAGTTTTGATAATTATGATTTTGATATGTTAGATATGTTTGTTTTATTTTGTTATGTATGAGTGATATTATTGTCTTACTTAATTTATTTTAGTTGATAAAATATTAGTTGAATTATTTAATTAAATTAGAATTTATAAAAGTTATATTGTTTGTTAGTTTTATTTACGACCAAATAAATATTCATTTTAGGAGATATTATAGAGGTAGTAAAACCCAATGTATAAGTGTTTTAATAATATTTTCAGTTGATCATAAAAAAAAAATTAGTGACTACGCTCTTTTATTATCCTTTATGACAAAATTTTATGATAATTCATGGTGTTTTCTTGGCATAATGTGCATTAACTCATTTTTAACACCTTTAATTAATTTTCAATTGAAGTTGTACGATCTAAGAATAATAAAAGGATTCATTGAATTCTAACACTCTTCCACAAGCTGGAGCATACATATCATAGCACCAAGTTTGTTACAAATAGTTTTAATCCAAGATCTCCTAAGTTCACAAGCCGTTGCTACCATAGCATGATGCTCTGCTTTTGCCCTTGAACTTGTGACTATATTTTGCTTTTTGCTCTACCATGATATCAAATTATGTATAATAAGGACACAATGCCTAGAAGTGGATCTTTTATCTTATGGTGATTATGCCCAATCAGTATCAGAGTAGCCAACAACTTCAATATTACCTTTGTCATCATAAAGTAATCCTTTACCTGTTGCATTCTTGATAAACCTAAGATTGGGAATCAAAGCATTCCAGTGACTATCATATGGAGCATTCAGAAATTGATTGACCACACTTACAACAAATGTAATATCAAGTCTAGTCACTATAAGATAATTAAGTTTACCAACCCGTCGTCGATATCTATTAGAGTCTTGCAATGGCTCTTCCTGTCCTAGTAATAGCATGACATTTGGATCCATAGGTATATCATGTGGTCGAAAATCAAGCATGCCAGTTTCATCAAGTATATCAAGAGCATTATTTTTTGCGATAAAGGAGGCCTTCAATAACAACTAAGCTGAAAGTTGGGAGTTGGAATCCCCAACATCATACATCAGAAAAGAGTGTAAATAAGGAGTAACATGATCAATTGCAATAATTGTAAAAAGAACAGAAAAACCACATTGAGCTAGTATATGAACACATATGTTTGTCTCCCTCAGCGAGAACGAAACAGTGGTAGACCAATCCAGGTGTCGAAGCATAGATGAAATGTCTTGTAAAAGAAGCATTAAAGGATTGTAATTGGTATGATCTTTCTTGGACATATTGTAAAGCAAAAGGGAATCAGTTTCAAAGGTTACGTTTTGAATACGAAGGTCATGAGCCAATATACTCACACATTGAAGAGCCCACATTTCTGCAAAAATAGAACTACTGGAGCTAACTTTGCAATAAAATCCTTTAATAAATTTACCATTATGATCCTGAAGAAGTTCTCTGCAAGCTGACGCAGCATTGCCGAACTCCATCAATATCAAGAGCAAATTTTCTCTAAGTAATTGTTGTACTTGTCTTATACTAAGCAACCTCTGTCCCAAAAAAATATTTTAGTGACCCCAAATATTTAGTCTTGAAGTTTAGAGACAAATGATGGATGTCAACCCGATCATTACCTGTGATGATGACATCATCAACAAAGATAAGCATATAAATGCATATTGTAGGTGAAGAATGCAAGAAAATAGAGTAATATGCTTCACATTTGGTCATACCATACTCTTGCACCTTGGAGCACAGTGCTAAACCTCCCACACCAAGCACGGGAAGATTGTTCCAAACCATACAGAGATTGGCGTAGCCGACATACCAAGTGAGAGGCACCACTAACAATGAAACTTGGTGGTTGGGCCATATACACCTTTTGTAACTCACCATGTAGAAAGACATTTTCTGTGTCCAATTGATGGAGAGGTCGGTGATGAATAGCAGCTATGGCAAGAAAAAGTCAGACGAATGTGATCTTGGTAATTGCAGAGAAGGTATTTCCAAAATTGAGGCCAAAGGTTTGTGTATATCCTTTTGCCACAAGATGAGCTTTAAGAGGTCTATCTCTCCATTAGGCCTAAATTTGATTGTATACCACAGACCCATCGTGGTTTTGCCGTCAAGTAAGGGTACCAAATCCCAAGTACCATTAGAGTGCAAAGCAAAGCAGTCATTTCATCTACCATGCTTGTCGCTAGCCAGGATCAGACACAGCTTCACTTGTAGTTTTAGGAATAGACTCAAAATCCAAGGAAACGATAAAAGCAAAATAGGATGTAGATAATCCATTATAATCCAGAGAGCAAGCATAAATAGAATTAGGATTCTAAGATGACATGTTACCTTTACATATGGCAATGGGTAGTTCTGGAGTAGGATCCGGAGTGTGAGAGTCTGACAAAGCAGGGGATGAGTCTTGAGGAGCGGGCGGTGAACGTGGCCCCCGTTGATAGGTGCAGAGGGCAAGGGATAAGTAGATGTGAGTGCAATTGGAAGATTAAGGACCTCTAGGGAGAAAGATTGTAATTGATTAGAATAATTGGAATCTTCTGCAGTAGAAGAAAAGAAAGGGTGAATCTCAAATAAATTAACATTGCCTGAGACAATGTACTTTGAAGATTTGGGGAATAGCACTAATAAACTTTCTGTATACGAGAGTCGCCGAGGAAAAGACCTAAGGAATTTTACAGCAAATTTTTCTTTCCTTGAAGTGATGTCGTGAACAAAACATGTGCACCTGAAAATGAGGAGCGATAGAGTGTAAAGAAATTGCTAGGAAAAAGATGTGGAGTGGTAGAGTATAAAGATATTGTTGGGGAAACAAAATAGAATGAGGTATTTTGTTTTGAAGAACAGAAGAAGGAATGCAATTGATTACGTAGCAAGTTGTGAGAATTGCATCTCCCCATAAACGGAGGTACATTATTGTGAGGGAGCACAGTACAAGCCATTTCAACTAAGTGTCGACTCTTTTTCTCAATGACAACATTTTCTTGAGTATAAGTACATGAAGTATGATGGAGGATACCCTGTGAAGTAAAAAATGATTGAAAAGACGTAGACAAATATTCACAAGCGTTATCACTTTGCAATATTTCAATTTTGGTACCAAATTCTGTATATTTCTGAGACAAGTATGAACGATTGAGAAAACATCTGAACGATTTTTCAATAAACATATCCAAGTGCACCAAGAAAAGTGATAAATAAAAGTAACAATAATGATAACCCAATCATGAGAAATCATGACTAGGACACCAAATTTCATAATGAACTAAAGCAAAATAAGACGTAGCTCTGTCAAGAAAGAAATTCCTAGTATGTTTCCCGAGTTGAAACGACTCAAACTCTAAAGTAGACATTTTTTACAGACTCGGAACAATAAGATACAACTTTTGAAGGCTAGAATGTCCCAAACATTGATGAACAATACGAGTTGTAGGTGCTGAAAGGTAATATAGGCCTTGAGACTCATTCAATCGTCGTCCCAGTACTCCTTCGAATGTTGCACAAGAACATAATCATTAGCAAATATAACAAAGTAAGTTAGGGTACGAGTGAGTATACTGATGGATATCAAATTAAATGGACAACTAGGGACGTAAAGCACGTAGTCCAATAAAAGTGTGGGTAGGGGATTAGCTTGGCCAATGTCATGACATTTGGTTTGTTGGTTTGTCACCCATTAGCTAAAGTAATACTAGGGAATGTGTCCTTATAAGTCAAACATGAGAAAATAAATTTGTTACAAAGGCATATGACCATGTCTTATTTGTTGTTCAGCATGTGTTTCAACATTGTCCATGTCTTCATTCTTCATGGAAATAAGATCAAAGACAACGTTATATAAACGACTGACGTCGTTGGAATATGTCTTCTTCACCTTTGCCTAAACATCATCACATGTCTTAAACGAGTGAAACTAAGATTGAAGTTTAACATCAATTAAGAACCAAAGAACACTGCATAAAGAGGCATCAACCTGTTTCCATTTGGCTTGATCCTTGACGAGGATATGTTTGGACTGTTTGAGGAAATGGTCCTCACGACTTGGTCCTTGAAATCAATGCTCCACGGCAGACTCCCAACTTGTGTAATTGTTGAACCTACCAATTTTTCGCAAGGGATTAGAGGAAGAGTAGTGAAACTAAAGCGAAAGACGATGCAGCAGCAGATCGGGTGTCAGACATGATGATCTATGTGAGGCGAAAGAGAAAAGGTTGCTGGAAAATAACCAAAAGCTGAAAATCACCTCGGAATGTGACAAAAGACGTTGAGCGACTCCCAAAGTTGAAAACTGGTGGTTGGAGTTTGATTCACGCATTCTCACGTCGAGCAGCATGTGGTGGCGTGTGCGGTGGGGAAATGGCTAACGTGCTCATCGTAGGATTTCACATCGGTTTGTGGTGATTTTAGGTGGTGGGTTGCATTGGAAATTTTCCAATGGAAAAGGAGCAGTTGGTAATGGCACAACTGGAAAATGCAGAGCAGTCCTATAGGATGAACTGCTACTGATACCATGTCAAATATAATTTCTAATATATGTGTGTCTAACAAGATCACACACCTTCTATTTATAATGATGCTACAATAATTACATTGAATGTCTAGGAAGTTGTATTGAGTAGGAATGCAAACGATTAACCTAGGAAGCTGTAGAATCTAAGAATAATAAATGATTCACTGAATTCTAATAGAAACGGAGGAATTCATTAGATGTGGACCTGCACACAGGGAAGTTATTTATCAACTACAATGGATCCTATTACCAAAAACTTCGAATCAACATGGGAAGTAAAGTTATCTAGAATTTGGTTGCAATCTTTTTCCTAAAAGTGTTAAATTACTAAATTTTTGTAGTTTAACCTTGGCCGATAATTTCTTAATAGTTGAAAGAGTAACTTATAATATTATGTGTGTATATATATATATTATAATATAATATATACAGAAATTATACATATGTAAAGTAAAATCTATGTATAATATGTTCATAATCTAACATGTTAGGCATACATTTGGGCAGGGCCAGGGTGAATTGACTTGATAGAGAATTTTTTGGTGAAAGTGTGATACAGATGCAGACTTAGACTCACGAAATAAAACATCATTTGAGATGAAGAGTCTACATTACTGTCAAGGCATTTGTACCCTTTGTGAGATGGGGAATAACCCAGAAAAGTACATAGTGAACTAATATTGCAGTTTATTAAAGTTATAAGGTCTTCACCTGGGGAAAAGTACATAGTGAACTAATATTGCAGTTTATTAAAGTTATAAGGTCTTCACCTGGGGAAACAAGCACAGCCAAAGACCTTAAGAAATGTATATACAATCCAGAGTTTTGCAGAATAATGTTTGTAAGGGAATTCGGTGTTCGTGGGATAAAAGGTTAGTTTCTTAATAAGATCAATGGAAGTGTGAAAGACAAGGTTATAGGTAAAGAAGCTTGCTCCCATGCTCTCCAAGTCAGTTTGCAAGGTTTGGATTTATGTATTTAGTTGCAGCTCAACAATAGTTCTAAATTGATTGAAAACTGACAAAGTTTCAGACTGTTTTTTATGAAATAAAACCACATGCAGTTACTAAAAGTATCAGCAAAAAACACATAACAAGTATAGCCCATAGTGAACTGCACAGGGGTGGTCCGCAAATCACAGGAAAGCAATTCAAGAGGCTCGGAGCTAGTCGAGGGAGATAGATGTGAGGGTAGTCTGCAATACATACAACATGAAACAAAAAACTCTACACTATTATCATTGGATACTGAAATATTATGAACTTTGAGTGCATAAAGCAGAACATTAGAATTTGGGTGGCCAAGCCTACTGTGCCACAATGAAAGTAAGGTGGAAGAGTGTGTGATTACAATGTTATTCACAGAAGCTGAATTTATCAAAGAAACTTTTCAGAGCTTGATTTGTAGGAGACGAAAATGATTGATGAGGCATGAAGCTTGGGTTTCACTTAGGCAACAGTAGTGCCAAAAACGGACCTACCTTCAGCAAAAAGCAGGATGAATGAGCCTCTTCCGATGACAGTTAAATATTGATCTCCATGGATCAGGAATTGCAAGATTATGTAACATGTTAGAAATGTATGTGTGCGTGTGTGGAACACACACACAGAGAGAAGGAATTAGTGTTCAGAGGGCATTGAGCTCCTATTCACAAGAGGTTCTAACAGAATCTAACATTTCTAACTGAAACTAACAACTCCATAGTTTGCAACTGAACTGACTAACTTTTAGCGGTTACAACATATAAATGTAGCATATATGGTGCATACAATTAATAGAATGAATGAATGCTTAGCAATGGCTCTATAAAGTTGTACCAGATACAATCATGTTGGCATGCATGTCCAATTTATTTCTCTATCCAAGGGACTTGTAATTTAACCACTGATTATAAGTTATAACCAGAGAGACATAGGGAAACAGAACTAGAGAAGGAAGCAAAAACCAAACCAGTTATAACAATCTCTGTTTAAAAAAGTTGAATGCACATTTGACATTTCACCTTGAGCAATCTATGATGTCGACTTCTGCTGACGGTGAGTTTTGAATCAAAAAGTCCACTATGCCATCGGGTATGGGTGAAGATGGTTCTGACCCTGCTTTAAATTCTTTTTGAAACTTGGCAGTTCTCAGTGTCATGGATAATCCATATGAAAGTGGTTTTAGTTGTACTTTAAGTGACTTCAAGTTACACAAGGAAGTGAGCTTATCCTTCAATAAATCAGGAATCAAGGAGAGAACCTGAACAATGAGGGATGAGGGTGAGCTAGGACTAGTTTGATACAATTCAATTGATTTTTGACAAAAGTTAGAAACATTAAAAATAAAAATAAAAAAAAAA
>JBBPBR010000003.1:11919366-11934948 GCA_037974775.1 Cicer pinnatifidum | reverse complement strand
ATTATGATAACATAAAAAGGATTCATGATTGGTTATATTTTTAATAATTATTTAATAAATAAAATTGCATAGAATTGTGGATTTTTACGATTAATTGAAAATTTCATTTTTGTTTTTTTACTAATTTTTAATTAATAAATCAAGAATTGAATAATAAAATTAAATAAACATTAATTAAAATATTATAAAAGTCACAAGTGATTTAACAGTTCGCACTTGGAGAGACTAACATAAGGATTAAAATGATAAATAAATTATAAATTTAATTTATTTATTAATCAAAATTAACAATTAATTTTAAATATTTATTATTTAAAAAACAAAAACAAAAAATTGTTTGAATATTATTAACACAGCCGTCTAATATTTAAGTATTATTATGTTATTAATTATAATAAATAAGTGGTTGGAGGTGGCACCTTCCAAAAAAAAATGTAACGAGTGGCATCTCAAGATACACGTGGAATAAACGCATGTCTAAAATACAATTTAGTGATGTATTTTAGAATTTTTTTCCAAAAAAGAAAATATTAAGTGGAAAAAAATTCAAAAAATAACATTTATATATTTATAATTAATTATCAATCTCAACAATCCATAAAATCCGAAACACTTTTCATTCTTCAATCAAAATATTTTCTATTCCTTTTTATTTTAACATGAAACTTTATCAAAAAGCATGTGGTTCTCTTCAAGTTAATTTTCAAAAAAGCATTGCTTATTCTCTTGCAAGTTGAAACTAAAACCGATGGAGATGTTGATGTCAATGGTGATTTTACTTTTCATGATGATTTGAGTTTCTTCATGGGTTTCATAAGTTGAAGATAAAAAAACATCAACACTAGTCACTATCCCTTCCTTTTATTATTGCTTCTTCCAAAGTGCAAATTTTTATTATTTTCTTGCTTTTTTTTTCATCATATGTAATTTTGAATTAATGCATGTAATATTAATTATATAGTATAATTAAAAAAGTTAATTAATATTATATAAAATACTGAAATTAACATTTATTTTAAAATATTATTTTTTTAAATGACACTTATCGGGAGATGAATAGTAATTCAATAACCTAACTTTTTATATTGGGATGAATATTTGGATATGGAAGTAAAGTGCAATCAATTGATGGCCTAAGTGAGAGAACATCTAATTTATTTTCTCCCACTTAATCTTCGTATACTATCATCATAGATCGATCAATTCAAAAATACAATTTCCTTTATTTGTTACAATCTTAATTATCATATAGAGATCCTAACAATCTTAATCTAACGATATTTATCATACTCAATAAAGTTATCAAGTTATAAGGGGCTGTTAAACAAGAATGCAGTGGGAAGTACCACTTTACCTTGAATGTTGATTTGAAAGTTTAAGGGCCTCTTTGTGTTGAGCACCACTTCATAAGCACATCCTTTGAGTCAAGCAATTATTCCACTTTAGTTCATTACCAAAATAAAGAAAACACTCTTTCTCTAACCAAAATAAATCGCAACTTGTTCCTATTTCATTTAATACTTCGTCAACAAATTTATTATTAAAAAATAAAGACGTTCGTCGTAATAATTTAATTGTTATATATTTAGATTGACAATGCATACTTGACAAATTATATCCTATATCAATTTAATTGTATTTATCATTTAGAGAGCAATGCATACTTCATATTTCATAAAAATTACTATTAATCAACAAGTTGATTAATGATGTACTCCTTCTATTTTTATCTATAAAAAAAAATATTGATGTATTTAATTTAAAATTTAGATAAAAGGTGAGGATTATCATCTAATATTGAGAGTGTGAGTTATATACAAATCATCATCCAATTTTTATTATAACAACAACAATTAACAATAGATTCCTATCTTTTTTATCAAAAGAAAAAGCAAAATAGACTCCTATGAAACATTAACACAATGTACAAACATATTATGACCTCGTTTGTTAGCAATATGGAATATTTAACATCAATGTTTCTAGATCGTTTGCCTAAGCAATATTTCTTTCAATGTCATGTCAATTACATGGACCGAGTATTTATCTTATCGCAAAAACCAAATAACTAAATACAAGCATCTAAATATTATGAAAAAACTGACATGCATGTATGAAAAAACTGATTTTATGAAAAAACTGATTTTATGAAAAAACTGACATGCATTAGGCTTACAAGTGTTTACAGATCTCAATCAATTAAAATGTTTTCCAAATAGACTCCAGGCATTAGGCTTCTATCATTAGATATGACGATAAATATTTCCCTCCAATCATGATCTTTATTTCAAGGCTTTCTTATATATGTGATCAGAAATGTTTCCTATCTTTTCTAGAATAGTCACACACTTAGCAAGAGAACAATTCGATGTTACATATGAAGAAGTAGCCTCCACAATCCTATCCTTATATCTCTTAGCTATTGCTAAAGATCCTTGAGCCTGTGCAACAAGTGTTTAGTCCATCTAACACCAAGTTGGCTCTTTCCTAGAGTTATTATGATCTTTAACTTGAACTTTTGACTTTCCACTTGTGATGTACTCCACTTTCTATATATCATCGTCCAAACTATCATTATCAACACACACATAACTCGAACTTCCATAATTAAGGTATTGATTATCGAACTCATTTTTTCATTTGTATCTGGTGGGTCTTGGGTAGATGAATGATGAAGTACTCTCATTGCCTTATTGTTGTTGAATATGATTTTCAGTAATTTATAATTGCCACACATTTTCTTTTGAAATTTAGAAACTTTATCATGTGTCAATACCAACATATAACACTTATAAAAATTAAACTATATATGAATATAATTTTGCCAGACCTCTTCACTTGCAGTGACAATGTTGGATTTTGCATTCTACCCAAATCCATATAACACTTATAAAAATTAAACTATATATAAATGTTCCTCTTTATAGGAAGAATTAATTATAAAATTCAACTTAATAGTCATTGAGGTCCATGTTCTAGTATGAAATAAGTATTTGACATATTTCTTTTTGTAACTTCATCAACCATAATGTCACTTTAGTTACTAATCCATGTTTTCTAGGGTTCGTTATTTTTTGATTTTGTGAGAAGGAAAATGTGAATATGAAACAATCTTTTTCTTTTTCTTCTGAATCAGTTTCTGATTTTTTTTTACAGCAGTTTTTGTTTTCCTTCGAATTTTAAAAATGGTTTTCATCTGAAAATGTTTAATAAATTAATTTTATGATGTTAAACTTAAGCATCATTTTCCTTCCAATTATTTGATCAACTTAAAAAGTATTTCATTATTTTTAATAAATAAATAAAGTGAACATTTTGCTTTATGATTTTTGCTTTTAAAAATGTTTAGCTTATCCATAAAGATATTTTTTTAAGTTGAAATTTTGTTAATTCCACTGTACAATTTACATTTTTGATTTAGAGCACTTGTTAGCAAGACTCAAAATTATAAATAAATTTGTAGAAAAAATCAAAGTCATTGATAAAAGTCCAGTAGCAACTAACCCTGAACCTCCTATATGTAACTACTTCAATGTCCTTGACCAAACCACTATACTATTCCTTCGAGGGCAACTAAATTGATTCATGATGATTTCCAAAAACAAGACAGCAATTCATATAGAGACAAACACACATGCAATTGGCAGCGTATGTGATTTGTACATTAGAAGTAGACCACAAATGAAGAGGTCATGTGATAGAACAAATGCTTATCAAATCCAACAACAAGTTTCAGTATAGTCAGCCAAAATGATTTTTTTCAGTCACTTCTCTGATATCCAAAAGAAAGGTTCACAAAAAAGGGATTGTAACATGTAAAGCAACATGAGAACTCTTCACACCCCCATCATCTAAAAGAGGAGAGTTAGTGTTAGGTTCGAGCTTTTCCACCTTATTTTCAGTTGATAATGCATTATCCTAAAACCCGATAAAGTAACACTCAACTGTCACTACAAAATCAACAATATAAAAAAGTTTACAAAATGTATAAAAAAAGCAAACAAACAATAACTGAACATGAAAGATTCAAAAGATGTCAATTGTATTCGACAATCAATCATTTTTCAATAAGAGTAGTTCGTTTGCATGAGCACATGATCAATATTTGATGTGAAATTTGGTGCAAGAATCAAACGGCATGAGTTGTATTGTATTGTGAAAATGCAAAGAAGCAGTAAGAATTTGGAAGGGAAACACAAGTATTTCCCTTGCCAAAGATCAATCACAAGTAATGGTCGGATTGAACTTATCATAAAAAACCAAATAACTAAATACAAGCACTTACATATTTGCACACAATCATCTAGCACTGATATTTTGAAAACCAAATTGACTGCCATGCATGTTTGAACCAGTGTTTATGGATATATCCAAATAGACTCCAAGCAGTAGGCATATCTCAAAATGATCACCCAACAAAAACAAAGGAAAGAAACTACTTAAATTATGCTTTTAGTTTAAAATTGGATTGGCATGACTTGCAAGCAAAGCAACATGCAGCCCAACAACAACCAAAATGAGAACAAAAGCAACTAAAAGTTTGGCTTCTTTACTGGTTTGAAGTTTACTTTGCTTCCTATTTATAATCGACATTCGACAGTTGTTCTCGTCAAAGTCAGTTGCTTGACTAAGTAAATCACAAATCATTTAATAAAGCAAATCGCATAGAAAAATCTATGGTCAACTATAAAGAATAATATACTTTGGTTTGGATAAACTCTTCAACAAGAACATATACTTTTGTTTCAAAATATGTTTCATTGAGTTCTATCTATTGGCCACAGCCATTAATCAAAGGCAGAGGCACCCAATTCTATTTCATTTAGCTAGATGGAACATATAATTGATTTTACTAATATTCCACCCCTCAATATGTTATACTGATATTTAGTAGCAAAGATAAGTGCCTCATCACAGTATTCCTTATACCTCTGTAACAAACAGCAAAACAGGCATCAAGCTCCACACAAATCTTGGCCAAATTCAACAGGGTTCTCGGCCAGCATCCAAACAATATTCCAGGACATATACTTTAGAACTGAACATAAACTAAATATATGACATGTACCAAATTTTGCTCTCAGACAGAGCCTACACCACTGAAACTGTACAGTCAAACCATTTCTTCGGGTTCCATGCTACTAGTGCTTAAATCCTTTTAACATAGTCTTCCCCTAGTAGCCGTTTAAACTTTTTAACGCGGTCAAATTTATCTAACCACAAACAATCCAATGACTAAATACAAGCATCTGGATATTTACACACAAATTCATCTACCTCTAAAATTTAAAAAAAAACCTATAGATTACTATATGCCTGTTTGAAAGAGCGATTATCGCTCAGCTAAAACAAAGGAAACTCAATAGTAACCAAAAAAATGAGTGCCTAAATTACGCTTTTATTTTAAAACTGGATCAGAATGACTTGCAAGCAAAAAAGAAATGCAGCCCAACAACTCCTAATTTGTGAACAAAAGCCACTAAATCACGGGGTTCTTTACCGAAGTTTACTTCGCTTCTTATTTCTAACTGACAGTTCTTCTCATCGGGTTAGATCATTTGACTATACAAATCACAAAGAAACTATAGAGAAAATCCCTGATCAACTATAAAGAATAACTTTCATTAGGTTGGATTGACTCTTCAACGAGCACTAATAAATTGTTGTGATGTCAACTTTTGTGGACTGCAAGTTCTGAAGCAAGAATTCCACAATTCCATCAGGTATGGATGGTGTTTTGAAACCTGTTTTAAATGCTTTTCGTATCTTGGCAGCTTCTTTACGTGACTTGGCAGCAACTCTCTTTATCATGACCTGTTGCAGTATGTAGGGTAATCCAAATTGAAGGGGTTCCATTTTTATTTCCATTGACTTCAAGTTACACAAAGAAGGGAGCTTGACATCCAATATACCAGGAACTAAGAAGAGAATCTAAGCAATGAGGAATTAGGATGAATTAGGATCAAGAATGCAAGTCAATTGATTTATAACAAAATTTAGAAATAAAATACAGAATCTTAAGAAGAATGTAAAATTAAAGCCTCAAAACATGCCAAGATACCTGCAGTGTAACTGAAGATACTATCAATGATTTTACACTGGCAAGGTGTAACAGCCAGCTGAAGAGAATCAAAGGATGCTTTTCCCAATTTGAATACATTTTTGCAGCAATATGAACTTGTTTAACAGAAGAAAGACTTGTCCAGCATATTCTCTGATGTGGAGTACCATGAATGTAAAGCTACAGAGACTTGGAGCACATAGCTCAATTTTCGAAAAGTCGGATGAATTATTGCACATAATTAAATTGACTAGTTCCTCACCTGATATGGTGAGGATTTCCGCATCCCTTACCTTACAACCACTAAGGACCAAACTATTCAACTTGGTAAAAGCCAAAAAGGGATCGGCGTGATCGTTTTCACCACCACAAAAGATGAAACTTGCTAAATCCAAACTGGTCAACTCCGGCAAATTCAGGGATTTTGGGAATAATAAATTTTGAAAATTATAACTACCACCAGAGTGAACTGAAAGCTTAAGAGATATAAGAGCCCGCCACACCAAAACACAGTTCATAATGAGACTACTATCACCACGGACAGATATTCCTAAATCCTGGAGGTGGTTATTATGGGAGTAAACATAGTTTAAAATCTTTTTGAGGAGATGAGGCTCAATACTACCTACACGATCAAGATCGAGAGCGTGCAATGCAGTTGAGCTATCACGAAGAGCCAAAATCTTGGACACCAAAATGAAAAAAATGCTTCACAGTGGAAAATCTTGAGGAATGTAATGTTAGGGTTGGAATACATTTCCAGAGATGCTTCCATCTTGTGGACAAAACGCAAGTTCTAATGGCATGTTTGGTATTCAAAAATGACAAAATGTGAAGGAGAAAACAATCGGGTAAGTCACTGAGTCTGTCTTCACACTCTTCATTTTTTTTTTCTTTTCATTTTCAAGTGTTTCCTTTCGTAATCTTTTATCGAATGGTGCTCTCTTCGATAAAATCAGACATTCCCCTCATTTTCTCTTCGTTAAGCATAAAAAGGAAAGAAAAATGGAATTATATATGCAATAAAAAGGAACAAGAAGCAAATGAACAATTCTACAGCGATATTTGTAGACTTGTAATCAAAGCAAAGTAGTGTTCGATTGCAAAGGGAAAACCATTGGAAGAAAAACAAGATAGAGTATTTTTCAGTCTCATGTAGGACAGCACTTACAAAAATGAAATTCCGTGGGAGTACGAGAAATACCACGTTGTTGGGTTGTGAAAGTCTAATCTCTGCTAAACTCAATCTCCGCTGGTTATATGTATTTTCTACCGACTCCACATCTAATTTTCTCTCTATCTCTTTTCCTATTATATCACATAACTCTCTCTATTTCTAGTGTACATATATCATTGTTGTTAATTTTTCATACCATGGCATGGGGTTAAGTGCACCCTTTTTAGTTTAATATATACCACTACCATAACATTCCCCTACCATTGATTTTTTTTGCCCCAAATCTATAAAACAAAGGCCTTCTCATAAATGCTGTCACTTGTGAATATTTTTTGTTCATTTTGATTAGTGAAGGGAAGATTATTTGGGCCTTAAATTGATTCTTAGCTCGAAGCATGGAAATAATGTGATCATCCTGTAATTACTTACTGTATCAGTATCTATGCAAGATCTTACTGAATGAATGGTATCAACTCTAAATAGTAAAAAAATTGAAACTTAAATTATTTGGGATTAGGTGCATTTACCAAACAAATAGCTACTTATTACTTGATGGACACTTGAACATGACTAAACAAAATTGGACAAATGTTTCTCTTGTGTGACTAGTAAACTTCAAGTTCTTATCTTTGTCAATGGTTGAGAAAGAAAAAAAAAAAGTTATAATATCTCCCACAAGTGAATAATCAAAGAGATAGCATTATATAAGCCTACATCACAGCCATCAAATGGTTGGGAGTTGATGCACATGCCATCTCAACCTGCACCAGTACCTGTTTATTCTCTTTCCTCTTAAGCATCAATATACTACTTTCCCATTTCATCCTCTATTATAACGAAAATTCCTAATAAGATATAGATTGCATGAGGATATTCACTGAGCAAAATGAAAAGCTTTCCTAATATGAAAGCAACTAATACACATAAAGTGGACCAAAACTAATTCAGTGCATTCAACATCAAAATTCAAAACCCGTCCTTGAAAATAATTAACCTAAAGTAGTGCTTCAACTTTTCATTACGGTCCAGTTCACCTTTATAACAAACAACCTAATAACTAAATACAAGCGTCTGGATATTTGCACAGAAACTCATCTACCTCTGATATTTAGAATAAACTACTGACTACCATGCATGTTTGAAAGGGCAATTATCAACCTCAATCTAATATGTTTTCCAAATAGACTCTAGGGCAGTAGCCATATTTCAAAAGTATCACTCAACAAAAACAAAGGAAACACAATTAACTAAAACAAGAGTGCTTAAATTACACTTTTATTTTAAAATACGATCAGAATGGCTTGCAAACAAAAAAAACACATGCTGCAAAACAACTACATTGGCTTCTTTACCGTTTGAAATTTACTTTGCTTCTTATTTTTAATCGACCATTCTTCTCATAAAGGTCAGATAATTTGACTAAACAAATCACAAATAAACTATATAGCAAATTACAAAGCAAATCCATGATCAGCTACAAATAACAACATACATTAGGTTTGATAGACTCTTCAACAAACACTCATGTTATAAACTGTTGTGATGTCAACTTTTGCAGACGGTGAGTTTTGCAGCAAGAAGTGCACCATTCCATCAGGTATAGATCGTGGTTGCAAACCTGCTTTAAATTCTCTCCGTAACTTGGCAGTTTCTTTACGTGACTTGGCAGCAGCTTTCTTTAACATGGCTTTTTTCAGTATGTTGGGTAATCCCAGTTGAAATTGAGGTGGTTCCAGTTTTATTTCCATTGACTTCAAGTTACATAAAGAAAGGAGCTTAACCTCTAATAAATCCGGAAATAAGGAGAGAATCTAAACAAAAAGGAATGAGATTGAATTAGGATCAGTTATCCAAGTCAATTGATTTTAAACAAAATTTAGAAATAGAAAAAAAAAAAAAAAACTTAAGAAAGCAAAATTGAAGACTCAAAAGATGTTAAGGTACCTGAAGAGTAGTTGAAGTGACTGTCAATGATTTTACATTGGCAAGGTCTAGCAGCCAGCTTAATAGAGTCATAGGAGGCTTCTCCCAATTTGAATACATTTGTGCATCAATATTTACTTGTTTAACAGAAGATAGACCGCTCCCACATATTTTCTCAGTAGGCATACCGGAATAAGTAAAGGTACAAAGACTTGGAGCAGATAGCTCAATTTTGTCAATGCCAGTTGAATTTTTCAACATAGTTAAATTTACAAGGGTCTCACTTGATATGATGAGGGTTTGTGCAGTCCTTACTCTACAACAACTAATGACCAAACTACTCAACTTGATAAAGGCCGAAAAGGGCTCAACGTGACTGTTTTCACCACCACAAAAGGTGAAACTCGTTAAATCCAAATTGGTCAATTCCGGCAAATTCAGGGATTTTGGGAATAATAAATAACTACCTCCAGAGTGAATTGAAAGCTTAAGAGATGTAAGAGCTCGACATGAAGAAACACAGTTCATAATGAGATTACTATCACCACTAAGATTGATTCCTAATTCCTGAAGGTGGTTATTATGGGAGTAAACATAGTTTAAAATCTTTTTAAGGAGATGAGGTTCAATACTACCATGACGGTAAAGATCGAGAGCGTGGAGTGCAGTTGAGCTATCACGAAGAGTCAAAATCTTAGACACGAATAAGGCAAAATGTTTAACAGTGGAAAATCTTGAGGAATGTAAGGTAAGGGTTGGAATACGTTTCCAGAGATGTTTCCATTTTGTGGACAAAACGCAAGTTCGAACGGCATGTTTGGTATTCAAAAATGACAAAATGTAAAGGATAATGCAGTCAGGTAAATCACTCAACCTGTCTTCACCTTCTTCATTTTCTTCATTTTCATTTTCAGAGTGCCTTGCTCTCTTCATCTTTTCTTGAATCATGCTCTCTTCGTTTGAATCGGCCATGTCATACATTTTCTCTTTGTTATTGTAAGCATAAAAAGGAAAGAAAAATGGAATTATATTATGCAGTAAAAAGGAACAAAAAGCAAATGATAAATTCTACAGAGAGATGTCAAGTGCAAGAAAATTTGTGTTCGATTGTAAAAGGGAACAATTGGGGAAAAACCTAGAGAGAAATTTGAAGTCTCAGGGAGGATAATAAATTAGGGAGAAAATACAAAAATGAAATTCAATCTGGAAAGAGAAGAGAAATACCTCGCAACTGAGTTGTGAATTTTGCGTTGGATTGGAACACTGCGGCAAATCCTGGTTTTCTTAGAGTTCGTTCTTTTGATTTTGTGCGAGGGAAAGTTTATTTGAAGAGGGAAAAAATTGGGTGCGAAAAGTTGCTACAAGTTACTCCCGTCGCAAAAAAAACTAAGTTATGTGCGCTAAGAAATATAGTTAACTGTATTTAATTTTTTAAATTTATTTATTTATTAAATTGTCTCATTTAAATGTTAAATATTTAATTATTAAAATTAGATACTTTGAATTAAATGAAATATTTATTAGAAATAATAGTATTAATAAAAAATAATTAATTTTTATTAATAATAATATTTGTAATAGACATTTTTTGTTTATAATAATAACCAGATAAAGTACTTGTTATTTGAAAAATTTGTGTCAAAATTCTCTTCTCCATCATTCAACTTTGGCTCTTTTAACTATCTTAAACATTCTTATTGAAATTTTAATACCAAATATTAAAAAGTACTTTTCCTAAAAAAGATAGTAAAAATATTTGAGAAGTTGACAGTAATTTTATATAAAATATGGAGGATAATAAAAAAATTGCAATATTAATTATCCAAAGAAATTGATAGTGATTTGAGAATGCCTCAGAGTGAAAGAAGTTAATTTGTTTTGCTGATGTTTCCATCTTTTCATTTTATTACATCTTTCTTTTCTTTTCTTTTTTTTTTTTTTTTTAAGAAAGCATAAAACTTGCGCATGTGTTGGGGAGCGGAGTTTTCGTGTGATTTAGTGACTTTGTCGTTCTTAATATTTAGCAATCCTCTTTAATAAATATCATTTAAATAAAAACCATAATGAGTAAAGCCTTTATAAGTTAACATGACATGACATATTTCCAAATTGATCAAGTCAAATCAAACCAACAAAAACTTGTGATGAGTTTCAATGCAAGTTTGGGTATCAAAAGCAACTTTTATTTTTATTTTTGCATTTTTTATTATGTATTTGCATTGACGGCAGACTTTTAGGATGAGATTGGTGATTGGTCTGCTCGTAGCTGATGTTTTTTGTTTTTCAGTTTAAGCTAGTTTGATTATGTAATTACAAAATCAGTGGCACATATCCGTTGCAAAGCCTCAACCGGACCAGCTTGCTTGAGTAGCAGTTTCCAGGACCATCTCTTGAGGCTATTGCCACAAATTCATGGCCATGTGCATCTGCCGCTCTAGGGCATCAAGGGTCTTTGACAACCTCATCATATGCCCTTTGAGAGCCAACAACTCATCCCTATCCCGAGTTATCTCCTCCTTTGCTAGATGAAGATACTGTTTTGTCAGCAGCACCACTTTCTTTAGTTGTTGTATCCGTTGGTGCAGGTCATCCATAACATGCTGAGACATACAATAAGCTTTTGTTTAATTATTTAAGAATACTATACAAATTTGAACATATATTCCACTAAAAGAGCATACAATTGAACATATAAGCCATAAAAGTTGAACAGCATATAATAATATTTAGCACAAAGTAATAAGAATTTTAGCAATGTGAGGATACCTCTTGAGAAGAAGGCTGAAGGAATTGAGGAAAAAGGGATGATGAGATCGGAGGTAGTTGGTCGAATGAATCGTCAAACCTAGATGCAGAACAACATATTCCCGAATCAGTAACAAGTATCAAAGTATCCCAATTGACAACCATTAATGTACCAAACTTGAAAAACTCCTCAAAACTTGAAAGGATCAACAATGCAACAACATCTACTTTGCATCAACTCAAATTCCTTATTTTCAACTAAAAGAAAGCAAATTTGAATATTAAAACTATGAAGTTCAGTCCATTTTTTATTGAAAAAAAGGGAAATATGTGAAAATATCAAGACTCCAATAACTTGCAGCCGGATCTCCAAACAATAGAAACCCATCTATCTATCAAACTAGTTTTCATGTATAGATTACTTTTTAAATCTGTTCCAACATCCAGATAACCAAGCCCCCAAGTCCACCACATTGTTAGAAATATATAAATAAAAACTCAAACTTTCAACTTAACTCCCTTTGATTACACTAAATAATATTTTCTCAGAACCCAAAGTGAAGCCACCACCCAATTGCTAGAAACAATCTCTCAAAACAGTTGAATCAACTAAATCAATGACCATCCACTAAAACTAGAACACTAAACTGAAAAAAGTAAGAAATATAGAATCTTACTTCAAATTGATCAACGCTGTGAATCTAAACTCAACCCCACCATTGGGATGTTCAACTCAATCTGAGTAAGATTTTTTTTTTCGCTGAACCATTCATAAGTCAAAGAGAGAACCCCAAAAATAAAAGACCAGAAACCCCAAAGCAAGGAGATAGAAGATTTTCAATGGTGATGGTCAAAATTTAGGAATTACAAATCCCTCTTCTCCCCTTCAATTTCCTACACAGATTCTAAATTCTGCATTTCTTCAACACATAGGAAACTGTTCTTTCCTCTTTTCTTGTCATCAACCTTCACTGACCTCAAAATAAAGATTTCTTTCAAACCACCATTAAAATTATTTCATTATTCAAGCAAAGCAAGCCTATCATTGCCTCAGAACATTGACTTAATTTGATACTGCATATAATATAATCATGTTATTGTGCATGTGCAATCTGTTTCTCTACCAAAGGGACTAGTAATTCATCCACTAGTTATCAGTTGTAACCAAAGAGACCTAGGGAAATGGAAACAGAAAAAGAAGCAAAAACCAAACCAATTTTAAGAATATCTTTTTAAAAAGCTGAATGCACATTTCACCTTGAGCAGTATGCGATGTCAACATCCGTCGATGGCGAGTTCTGAAGCAAAAAGTCCATTATTCCATCAGGTATGGGTGAAGACGGTTCAGATCCTGCTTTTAATGCTTTTTCTAACTTGTCAGTTTTCAGTGTCATGGATAATCCATATGCAAGTGGTTTCAGCTTTACTTTCAGTGACTTCAAGCTACGCAAGAAAGAAAGCTTATCCTTCAAAAACTCAGGAATTAAGGAGAGAACCTATGAAATGAGGGATGGCAGTGAGTTAGAATCAGTTTAATACAATTCTGAAACTCAATTGATTTTTGACACAAGTTAGAAACAAACGAAAAGTATCTTAAAAAGAAAATAAAAATAAACCTCAAAGTATGTTACGACAAGGTACCTGAAGAGTACTTGCAGAAACTGTCAATGATTTTATATTAGCAAGATCAATCAACCAGCTGAGTAGAATCATAGGAGGCTCTGTGTAATTTGCCAACATTTCTGCGTCAATGTTGACTTGTTTAACAGCGTTAAGATGTCTTCCACAGAGCAGCTGATAAGGAGTACCGATAAAAGAAAATGTACAAAGACTTGGAGCAGATAGTTCGATTCTGTAAAAGTCGAAAGAATGATTGCGCATAGTTAAACTGACTAGCGTCTCACTTGATATGCATAGAATTTGAGCGTCCTTCACAGTACAATTATCAATAACCAAACCATTCAACCGGTTAAAGGCTGAAAATGGCTCAATTCGGCCATCCTCACCAGCACAAAAGGCAAAATTTCCTAGATGCAAACAGGTTAACATTGGTAAATTCAGAGATTTAGGAAATAACGTTTTCTCATAATTATAACGACCCTTAGGTGAAACTGATAGCTTAAGTGATGTTAAAGTCTGACTTGAAGAAATGCAAGGCAGGATGTGACAAATATCACCTTTGACATCAATCCCTAATCGACGGAGCTTGACATTATGAGAAAATACATAGTTTGCAACCTTTTTAAGTAAGCGAGACTCGATACTACCATTACGATCAAAGTCAAGACCGTGCAGCACAATTGAGTCATCGCGAAGAGACAAAATACTAGAGACAAATTTGTCAAAACTCCTCAAAGTTGAAAAGTCTGAGCAATGCAATGTAAGGGTCGGAATACGTTTCCAGAGATGTTTCCATCTTGTGGACGAAATGCAAGTTCTAACGGCGTCTTTGGTGTTCAAAAATGATAAAATATGAATCAGAACACAATCAGGTAAATCACTAAATTTATCTTCATTCTCTTCATTACAATGCCTTCTTCTCTTTGTCATAGACGGAATCATTATCTCATTAACTGAATTAGATATTATTCAGATAAACACCTAAAGAAGAAGAAAAAAAAAATGGAATTAAATTCTGCCATGCAATATAACGGAACAAGAAGTAACTGATAAATTGTACAGTGGGGTTTCAAACCAAGGCAGCGTAGTGTTCAATTGCAACGAGAAGAAATCGCGAAAAGAAAACCAATAAAGTATTTATTTTTTTATAATGATTTAGGGAAAAATGAAAAAAGAAATTGATTTGAGGAATGAGAAATACCTGGTGAGTGAGTTGATATCAGTGATGATTTAGACATGGGAGCAAGAACTGCTGTGTTGTTAGGTAGTGAAGAAAATGAATAGAAACCGTTGCTGCGTGCAATACTACTAGGGTTCAAATTGTGCGAGGGAAAAGTTCTTCATCGAGGGAAAATGCGGTGCTTTTAGAGGGAGATGAGAGGTAGCGAGCAAGCGTTTTGTTTTCAAATGCTTTGAAATCTTTCTTTTGGTTTAAGAATGTGGTTTGCATTTGAACATATTTAAAGTATTATGATTTTGACTAAAGAAAGTACTCTGATTTTCTTGTACACAATAAGTGCTACGATATTCTTTTCTAAAAAAAGTATGATTGTTTTTATTTTTAATTTTTCTATTATATTATTAACATATAAAACAAGATGAGGATATGAGGAGGTCGGTTCACTTCACTTGGTAAAATACAGTATATATAAATTAAATGGTTAAATATGTTTTAGTTTTTATAAAATTTTAATTTTTTAATTTTAGTTTTTGTTAAATAAAAGTATAATTTTCAATCTTTACGGTTAAGGTAACATATATTTTTAATGAATTTTTGTATGTATATTTAAAATATTATAAAAAATTCATCTCTAAAAAATGAGTTTATTGAGGAATTTTATTCATCTCTAAAAAAATTTTATTTATTGAGGATTTTTTATTTTAATATTTAAAAAGTTTATATTTAAATCATCTAAAATTGAAAAATTCTAAATTTTTATTCAGGATTTTTATAATATTTAAACATGATTGTAAAAAATTATTTAAAAATTTTAAATTTAAAGAACAATAAAATATGTTTTGTTTCTATAGAGATAAAAAATAATATCATAATTAT
>JBBPBR010000003.1:11860057-11879940 GCA_037974775.1 Cicer pinnatifidum | reverse complement strand
AGAAAAGATGCATCGATTACATATTAAACTCAAACATACATTTCGATAATAATAACCCAATAATCACAATTCAACTCATAAAATACAGTGATTATATAATCCAACATTACAAAAACTATCTATGTTAATTAGTATATCTATTAACATATGTCATGTTAGGTTTTATCAAAATTTATCACAACTCGATTAATATATATCAAATTACACACACCACAATTATCCGAAAGACTTATATAATTTAATTTTCACAACTTTGTCATATTTAATAATTATTTCTTTTAAAAAAAATTTAATATAAATTTTATACATAAAGTATAAATATAAAATTTTGGATAATCTATACAAATAGTTTTAACAATAGTTAAGGGTCATCTGTTATGTAACAATTTTTATTTAATAAATTATAATTCAAATATCTCTTATAAACAAACCAAATAAAAAGAGTAACAATCATTCATTTATTTTTAGAGTAATGTTATTTTCAAATAAAAGAAATGTTTAATAGATTTAAATGTAAAACATTTAAACTAAAATTATTATAAAAATAAGCTTTTGCATAAGTATCATTTTTGCTCATAAATAGTATTTAACTCAAATGAATAACATCTAATTCAAAAATTTTGTATTTGACAAATGAGTAACATTACCGGTAATGTTACTTCACGAGCTTCACGAGTGGTACCTAGGGAATAAGTACTGCCTCATCGCAATCTCACTACCAATTGAGCCAGTAGCTAACATGGGCTGCCAAAATATTCGAAATAGAAAAGTAAGTATCATTCGCAAATTTGAAATGTTCGAAATGAAGTTTTTCTTGAAATTGTTGAAACTTTCGAATGTTTTGAAATTTTCGAAGTTATGAAATGTTCGAAATGAAGTTTTTCCAGAAATTGTTGAAATGTTCAAAATGAATTTTTTTTAAATTGTTCAAACTTTCAAAGTTATGAAATGTTCGAAATAAATTTTTTCTATAAATTGTTGAAACTTTCAAACATTTTAGAAAATTTCGAAATGAAAGTTTCAAATTTTCAAACATTTAGAAATTTTTGAAATGAAAATTACCAATTTTTTTAAACTTTCAAGTATTTCGAAATTTTTGATATCGAATCTTTGCAGAAATTTCAAAACATTAAAATTGTTAGAAATTTCAAAATAAACAATTTACTAAAGGTTTGACCTTGATTTGAGTGTTTTTAATTCTTGATATAAAATTTCCATTTATATAAACTTTCCATTTATCTAAACTTTCCATTGTTTTAATTAACAAACTTTTATTTTTTAAACTTTTCATTTCAATGTTTCAAAAGTTTAAAAAAAAATTGAAAATTAAAATTTCGAAAGTTTCTTATTGATGGAAACTTCCGAAAATCTGAAAAAATCTATTTCAAAACTTTAATGTTGTTTTAAAGGTTAAAAATTTCAAAAATATAAAAAATTCAAAATTAAAAAAAATTACTTACTTTTTATATTTAGAAAATTTGTAAACTTTTTTTATATAAATAATAAAAAATTATAAAATTATAATTTCAAGTAGGATAGACGAAAGGTTAGAGTGTGTAATCTTCAAAATCCAAATAGATTGACCCGATGCATTTATACATGAGTGATTATTGCGTTCAAATGCATCGCACTAATAACTGAGCATGAGAATGATAATAATTAATAACCATTAAAGAGATTAACCTATTTTAGCCATTTTTAAACTAATACGGTAAAAAAATAATAAAGGCCAGTTTCTGCAACACTCGGCATCAACTGTGCCATTCTAGTTGGTTAACTTAACCTACTCCCTCCATTCTTTTAATTTTTTTTCTTTATCAAAAGCACAACATTTGTCTTTTACCAAACAATACTTTTAAATGCTTATGATTTTTTATTTATTTATTCTTGCAAATAAAAATAAAATTATGATTGACAAAATAATAATTAATATTGTATTAAATTTTAATAACAATAAATAAATTTCAACAAAAAATAAATTATAAATAATTGTTTATTTTTTTCAGAAAACGACACTGAAAAATCGTGAGCAAATCATATCAGCACACCATAATTTCCTTTTAAAATATAAAATAAACAAAACTCTTCGACACAAAGGTTGTCTTTGACGTAAAAAAAAAAATAAAGATTGTGTTTTGTCTGCCTTGAAAATTAATTGACACTCCATTATAGGGTTTATTTATAAATAATAAATAATAATTATAATTATATCTGCATCAACGTAAGAGCACTGTTAGAATACAAGAACGAAATACTGAGCCGCATCTCTTCACACTACACACTCTTTTCCCATTTCCAAATCCAAAAAATGTCTATAACCCAAAACCTTTCCATTTCATTCTCTTCTTCTTCATCTCCTTTCTTAGCTCCATCCACTTTCAATTCCAGGTACTTTTCCTTCGATCCCAATTTATTCCTTTCTTGTTATTTTCTTTCAAAATTGTATCTTTTGTCTTATTACCGTTTTAATATTTATTTATTTATTTTTATGTTGTTGGGGGTGATATCTTTTATTACAGGAGTCAGGTATCATTGCCTGTGAAGAGTGTGAGCATTTGTAAATGCGTTGCTACACCTCAAGAAGTTGAAACTGGTTGGTACCCTTCCCTCTAATCTTCTCTTTTTTAATTTTGAATGTTGTGTTTTGATTTATGAATCAATACTTGTGAGCGTGTGGTATGGCTATTTGACGGCACAAATTGATTTTGTATGAATTGATTTTAGTGAAAAGTGAGTTGAATGGAAAGTCTTTATGGTTGGACACATTTACATAAAAGGGAATTAAACAATAAATTTGATTGTAAAAATCTTCTCTTTTTATTTGAAATGTTGTGTTTTGATTTATGAATTGATACTTTTGATTGAGTGTGTTTGGTTATGTGATGACAAAAATTGATTTTGGTACATTTACTTAAAAAGTGAGTTGAACAATTTTTTTTCTTCTTAAAAGTGACTTGAATGTAAAGTGATTTATGGCTTGATACATTTATCTAAAAGTGAGATGAGCAATACTTTCAAATTTAAAAATCATATTTGGAAGGGTAGGTAGCCATTTTGGGGATGTTTAATTATCTCGTTGATTTTGTGTTGGAAGGGTTGCTGAAGTGGTTTATTAGTCTTGAAAAAGAGCATGCCAGTTGCTCCATTTTAGAATATAGATCTAATTATTGAGTGAGTAAGATTACATTTTTTTTTTCTGTTTCCTTTTTGTTTTGAAGCTTATAAGACAAAGGTCTCTCGCAATGAAAACATGGGTAAACTTCAAGCTGGTTATCTCTTTCCTGAGGTATGTGATGTTGCTTTGATCCAATGGTCTACCTGCTTTTGGCCTTTCTCATCTTCATTTTCTTGTTGTATAGTTTCTATTCAGTCACACTAACCATATTTTGTTCCATGGGGTGCTCTTTTCTGAAGTAGTTTTTAAAAATGTTTGTGTTTTAGTGTACATGTATTGTTCTAGGTTGGAATTGTATTATATTTATGCAGGTTCAGTTCCTCATAATATATAATGAAGTATTCAAAGTCTATTTTGGGGGAAAGAATAATTTAATTTAAATGCGCAAAGGATAATAATATTTTAACATTTTAACGGCTGCATTTCTTTTTTTGTGATCAATACTCGTCATGTTATTTCAAACTCATCAGAACTGATATTGTTTTGGAGCCATGCATGTAACTTAAAAGAAGTTGGCTTTGGTCAACAATCATCAATCATATGATTTTTAAAAGAAAATACTGTGTTTTACTTCTAAGTATCAATAAAGGGAATGCAGCGTAATTTACCCTTGAAATTTGCTCATGTTATCTACCTACCTCAAGAAAGATAAATAAGTGAGAATTGGAGAAATATTTACCATTTTACTCATTTGTTCTTCTGTTTTATTAAAATATGTACACTTCACTCTCTCTTTCACCCTCCAACTATGTGGTTAATTCTTTATAAGATAACTTGTATTCGTCCTTCATCTTCACTGAAATTGTTTTGTTTTGCCATTTTATTGCGAAAAATAGATTGCTAGAAGAAGGTCTGCACACTTGCTGAAGTACCCTGATGCAAAAATAATAAGCCTTGGGATTGGTGATACTACTGAACCCATTCCTGAAGTCATAACTTCTGCACTGGCAAAGGTAGAACTTTGGTGTGAGTCCATGTTATCTTTCATGTTTGCACTTTAGACAGTAGAAAATAATTATCATTTTTCTGTTGAAGTTGGAGCTCTATGATTATTGCCTTTATTGGTGAATTTCAATATAATACCACATTGTTTGTCTTGTTTATTCTTTTGCAGCTTGTCTTTTATTGATAGTAAAGATGTAATATTTTTTTGTTGGAGTGTGTGCGAAGAATTGTTAACTGTAAATAATGCTTTATACTTTATTAATTCAATTAAATGATTCTAGTACTTCACCTGTTGTTAACTGACATTTGACAATGATGTTTCCCCCCCCCCCTTATTTTATTCAGAAATCACATGCATTGTCAACTATAGAAGGATACAGTGGTTATGGAGCTGAACAGGGTGAAAAGGTATGTCAATTTAATCTTTGAGAGGTTCTGCATCTTTTGTCCATTTTTTCATTTTAGTTATACAATTTTCAAATCTTGCTGATATTTTAATTATGATTTTTCTGGCCAAGCAATCATTTCCCGGCATCCATTGTGAATATAATTCATCACAGTGCTAAGTGAAGAATAATAGGCATTATTTGGTTTATTTTAGGATTTTCCTGTCTTTTCTTGATCTTTCTTTGAACATTTCTTGCATAAATTTTTAGTAACATCTCTTTTTCATGACTCCATTCCCTCTATAAGTTTGACTGTTGTGTACTATATACACTTTTCTTTACTCTTAACTTAAGTTTTACTGGAAGATAAATTCACGACTTCTAAGGAATTTGGCTGTGATTTTTTCCCAAATTAGCGTGGATTATGAAGATGGATATTTTATCTTATTGACATATGCGACACTTTGTAGCTTTCTATATGATTTTATGATTTTCTCTCTTCATTTTTTCATATTATAGTCCAAAACATTGAATAAGAATAAAACATAGTGCCTTTATAATTCTAAAAAAAACTCTTTGCAATGAGGGGTACCAAATGCCAAAGTTCAATCCCTGCTGTTGATGTTAATATTTACCTTTGGGGAAATGCATGCAAGTGGATGAAGATGCGAAGAGTTTGATATTAAAATATGTAATTGCTAAATTTTGTGTCTAAGCATGTAAAATATTTAAATTTTGCTGCTTCCTTTTCACAAAAGTTTACGATGCTCGGATGATTGAGAAACATCCCTTATCTATGCAGGCATTAAGAAGTGCACTTGCTTCAACATTTTACCCTGATCTTGGCATAGAAGATGATGATATATTTGTCTCAGACGGAGCGAAGTGTGATATTTCTCGTCTCCAGGTTCATTTTGTATTTTTTTTAATATATTATAGCCTTCCTTAAATCACCTTTTCTGTCTATTTGTTCTTCTCCCGGTCCATTTATGGTTATCTGATTTCAAATACCTTCCGTTGTGGAGACAGGGATGGGAGTGGCACCATAGCTGGGTGTTTTCCATAATAAATTCTCTGTAAATGTAACTAATTCTTTTATTTTCATTTTGTTGCAGATTGTCTTTGGTTCGAATGTAAAAATGGCTGTGCAGGATCCATCATATCCGGTAATTCATATCTATGTTCTTGTTTATAATCGTCTTTTCATCATTTGCTTAAGCATTCAATTATGTTTCAATATGCTAAAAATGGTGGCCTTGGTCCTGATCCAATTGTAACATTTTATTGATTTGATGTGTGGTCTGCCAACTGATTTTAATTCATTTATCGTTTTTTATGCACTTTGATGTAATAGAAGTAATTAGATCATTGGGTTGTGTATTGAGTTTATGTAAAGTAAGACTGTAAGAGGATTTGAAAGAGTGTTATTCGTTTTAATATTTGTGAAGGGTTTTTTCTGTATTTGATTGGAAAACCTTGAATAAATGACTGTTTTACTTATCCACAAAAAAAAATATTGTTTTACTTGAAAAAGAGACATCTGAACATGTGTTTACAGAAAATTTCGATTAGTCTCTTTATATAATGTTTCAACTTTCGTTCAATTTTTTTATTATGAAATGACTATTAGTGTAATAAACTGTTTTAAATCGTCTGGATGCACATTTGTTTGTAGGCATTCACAATTTATTATTCAGAATTATTCAAGACTAAAGTGAATAATTTATAATGATTGAAATAATATAAAATTAGGAAAGTGTGGCGCTTTACTAGCCTTTTATTATGTGTAGTTTGCTGTAAATAACAGAACTTTTATATGCAGGCCTATGTAGACTCAAGTGTAATAATGGGCCAGACTGGTCTCTACCAGAAGGATGTTCAGAAGTTTGCAAACATTGAATACATGAGGTGTAATCCAGAAAATGGTTTCTTCCCTGATTTGTCCTCAATTTCTCGACCAGATATAATATTTTTCTGTTCTCCAAACAATCCTACTGGTGCTGCAGCAACAAGGGAGCAACTGATCCAACTAGTTCAGTTTGCTAAGGACAATGGTTCTATAATAGTATATGATTCCGCATATGCTATGTATATTTCTGGTGACAACCCGCGCTCCATCTATGAAATTCCTGGAGCCAAAGAGGTGAGTCAGTAAATAATGTTATTCTAGAATTTATTTGATGTACTTTATTTTCATGGAGTGCAACCAGTAGATTCTTCTTGATTGTGTATTACTTCGTCTCAACCTAAGGACAAGTGGTTTGTGCTAGAAGCCTAGAACTTAAAATTAACTTGTGTTTGTGTGTAAGTGTCCGTTTGTTATAGATTATAACAAAAATGATTTTGGTATTTAATAATTGAGATTATTTATTTATAAGAAAATCAAAGGCTACTTTGTGTTTGTTTACCGTGATAAAATCAATTTTTTTATAGAAAAATCATCTATTGAAAAATGGTTTTCAAGTAGTGAAGCTACTCAAAAAAGCTTCTCATTTGAAACAGATGAAAACTCTTAAAAGTGATTATTTTATTTTTAAAAAGCGACTTTTAGAAAAAAAAGCTGTAACAAGTCTCAGGCCTTCTGGATTAAGTTATTGTGATAGTTTACCAAAGCTATCTTGGAGTGTCTACTGAATAGTTTGGAAATATGTATGACATCTAATGGCTGTATGCAGGTTGCCATTGAAACTTCATCATTTAGCAAGTATGCTGGGTTCACCGGAGTCCGACTGGGTTGGACTGTGGTTCCAAAGCAGTTACTGTTTTCTGATGGATTTCCCGTTGCCAAGGACTTCAACCGCATTGTATGTACTTGTTTCAATGGTGCATCAAATATTTCCCAGGCAGGTGGTCTGGCTTGCCTTTCACCAGAAGGTCTCAAGGTTGGTTCTTTTGTTTTGTTATTAAATGTTTCTGAAATAGACCACTAGGGTCTTGCGTAAGTGGTTACTGCGCAATGTGTGTGAGTGTTATAAATCCTGAGGTACCGGGTTCAATTCTTAATCACAAAATAAAAAGTTTTGAAACATAAAACACTTGGAAAAAGGCAAAAGGTCATAAAAACGGAGATTTCCTTAATCACTTTGAACAAAAGAAACAAACTTATTTAACATGTTTTTTTGAAGAACAAGTTATTTAATAGGCTTGCTACAATGCGTTTGAATGCAGGCTATGCAAGAGGTTATTGGATTCTACAAAGAAAATACTAGCATAATAGTGGAGACATTTGATTCTCTTGGGTTTAAAGTCTACGGAGGGAAATGCGCGCCGTATGTCTGGGTCCACTTCCCTGGCCAAAACTCATGGGATGTGTTCAGTGAGATTCTTGAAAAGACACATGTTGTTACAACTCCTGGGAGTGGTTTTGGACCCGGTGGTGAAGGTTTTGTCCGGGTCAGTGCCTTTGGTCACAGGGAAAATATCTTGGAGGCCTGCAGAAGATTCAAGCAGCTATACAAGTGAATCTCGATTGGTTTCGAGCTGTATTCCCTTGGACTGATGCCTGATCGAGCTTTCAATGACTGATCAAGCAGTGTCTTTTGAATAAAGCGACAATTTTTCATTAGAATTTAATTTAGACTATGTTGGAGAGACAGGTTAGCGATTAAGGTCATTTACTTCAGTACCATTTTCCATTTTTATCATTGTATCATGCGCCTGGAATTGTTGCAACATGTCTTACATGATGTTCAGTGTTCTGTATGCTTCTATCTATGGAAAATGTCAACAATGTATCAATTCAACATCGGGAAATGATTTTCGGTTTGAAAGAGCGCAGGTCTCATCACTTGTGCACTTAGTTTTGTTAGTGGCGCGACCGGTTTTGGCCGAAGTTATCCTTACTTGGAATGGTTCAGTTTAGTGGAGCTTATTTCTCCTCCCACACATTGTAGCTTCTTTTCCCCATGGTAGTTATGAAAGTATACTTCCGAAGTGTACTGTTTATGTTAGAAACCACTCAGGTATACTGTTCTGTTTTCTATGTGGTATATCCTAAATCCTATATTTTTCCTACACCTTTTATTAACAGCAATGTAGTATTGCCTTGTGGTATGAGATACTGCATTCTTGGCTAAAAGTTGATATCCTGATTCATAACTTCTACCTATCTATATATATATATGTATTGCGGGAAAGATCCAAAATAAAATTGACCGTGATAAAAATGTAATCTTTCTTGAAGAAATTGTGAATCCAATGTTGATCTTCTACCTCGTGAACATTGAGAGAATATTGTTTCTATAATATTTCATATACAATCTCATCTAGGCAACCGTGCAATGTCCTGTATCCAAGTCTTTTGCAACTGTCACGACCAAAAAACAGGTTGATGCTCAACATCAATGGTCAGTAAAACGATGTTTGTAAAGCACAAAACTTACTAGATTTAAAATATATATATAAATTGAAGATTCATCAAATTTCCTTAATGATATTTTTTGTTTGAACTTTCCATTCACTAGACTTTTCTCTCAGAAAAATTACAAAGAGAAAATATGATCCTTGTACCACCAAGCCAATCATGTTCGTTAATATCATCAAGTGTGCTAGATCAGTAAAAATAAAATTAAAATGGAGTACAGCGGAGTAAATTCACAAATATGACCTCTGGTTCCAAAACTTCCAACTCTGCTAATAGTCTTATATACAAAAGTGAGGTAAAAACTAAAAACTGAATCAACCTGTATAGTTTAAAACATGTGGCCAGATTTTGTGCAACAAGAATTAAAAAATACATGCATTGCGTGGGAGGATTATTTTTCACCCTACCTATATTCCGGCTTCAGTAGCTTCTGATGACAAACCTACCAATGTCCAAAACTTTATTTCTCATACACCAGTGGATTTAATAATACAATGATTTATACCTATCTTACATGATCTGGAATAATATGTGTCCTAAACATATACTAATTAATAAACTAGATATTCTACATGGTACAAAATCAGACAACTAAAACTGTTCTATACTGTTAATCATCTCTGCTTTGCATGTTGTCTTGTAATGCCCAGTTTGATTACATCGACTACAATGCACTGTATGTTTGTCGCGATTATGCTCCTCCACGCAAATTCGTTTCTTTTCCGGTCTCCCAGGAGGTCGGCGAAATTTTGGTGGTCGTACAACTACGATATCATCATCCAAGATAGATTCATCTGTTTTCCTCCTTTCATGTTTTACAGGGATGGGGTGTAACACCTCTGCATAGGTATCACTGTAACTTGCAGCAGTAAAACACTTGGCAGTATATGCATAGACATCCTTATGACATGACATAAGAGCGGCAACGGCGTGCGAACACGGTATCCCATATAGCTGCCAATCACGGCAGGAACAGCTATGGCTGCCAATATTTACAATATCGGATCGATCAGCTGAAATAACCTCAAACTCCACCTCATCTGATCTAAGGGCTTGATATGTGGATGCACGATTAATTGCTTCAACCATTCGCCTCTCAGCAGATGGAGCAAGCACAGAACACCATGAACTACTTTTCAAACGCCTGTCATCCAACTCGGTTTTAAGTTTGCTATGAATCCGCTCAATCACCTGGACGATTGGCAACTCCCGGGCTTCAAGAATCCATTTATTGAACTCCTCAATATTAGAGGATAAGTGACCATATCTTGTCCCTTCAAAATATACTAGGGCCCATTCGGAAGGATGAAATTGCCGTAACCAACTGGCGGCTTCGGGAGATACCTCCTCTATTTCAGCCATTTTTTCTTTGAATGCAATAGTTGTAGTAGCATATGCAGCCTTCCATAGAAGATGAATAAGCCTAGAGTTCTTGAACTCTTTGCCAATGCTTTCACTTAAGTGACGCATGCAGAGTGCATGAAAAGATTTTGGGAACTTCATTCTTACTGCATCCACAATACCCTTTTGACCATCGGATATAAATATAATCTGCGGCGAATCAGTATTCACTGCTAGTGCCTTATGCAACTCAGACAGGAACCATGTCCAGCTGTCATCATCTTCTACATCGACGACAGCGAAAGCAAGTGGAAACAACCCACCATCAGCATCAAAAGAAGTTGCTGAAAGGAATGTGCTAAGGTATTTACTTTTCAGATGGATTCTGCCAAGAGCAATAATGGGCAAACAACCATTAACAAAACCATGAATTGACGCGTAAAAGGAAACAAAAAGTCTCTGAAAACGGTTATCTGCACCAGCGGTAAACACCTCTGCAACACTTCCAGGATTTGTTCTCTTTATTTCTTCACAGTACGAAGGAAGTAGGTAATACCCTTCTTCAGAAGAGCCATATATTGCTGCAAGGCCCCGTTCCTTTGCACGCCAAGCTTGCTTATACGGTATAGTTATACCATATTGCTTATGGATGTCATGTAAAATATCTTTCGGTTTATAATTGATGTTATCACGTAACCTTTCTTCTATAAAACTCACAATCCAATCAACAGAAGCCTGATGGTGCCCATTGAGTGCATTTCTCCCACAAGTATGTGTCCCTTCAAGACTTCTTATGGTAAACGTTGAGGCATTGGGAAGCTTAACAGCACGAATCCGCCATGGACAGCCATCGGATGCACACTTAGCAAAGTACCGAATCAGGTCACTTTTAATAATCCGAAGCTCAAAATGCTGTGCAATAGCAGCTTCTTTAATTGCATTCCGAAATGCCTTCACATCAGGGAATTCTTGACCGACAACAAAATTGTGGTCTTCCATACATTAAATATTTACTTAGCTGTTTTTAGGTTTCAATAACTTCTACGCGGTAACAATCAACCTCTCAAACCTGTAATAAACTAGTAACATCACCATCTTCTCTGTGCATACAAAATGGCATAAAAGATTCCTCGCTAAAACAACCTACAATAATCCACAAAAAATACATATTAACATATCAGGTTAAGGAACTTATTTATGAAAAACAGAGAAGCTAAAGATCATTGAGCAAGCCTCCAATGCTCCTAGTTTCTTGTAGACAAAATTTGTGCAAACTCCAAAATGAATCCTACTTTGTGAACTAGCTTCTTTACTTGCCCAAATTTATTTTCCATACTAGCATTCATCTTCACATATATCTATTCAATGATCTGCCATTAGTATTCCAATCTCAACCCTGACCTTTACTCTAATCCTTTGTAATCAGAAAGAAAAAAGAGGAAACGACACTCTTATGTATGACCCAAGTTCAAATGGTTCAATTATGTTGAGTATATAACTGAATAGAACGGTATATACAAAGTGAAAATATCTTGTTGCAGCAGAATATAAAGAAAAAAAAAACTAAGTGTTCCAACAATTACATATAAATTTACATGAAACAGCTCAAAAAACCAACACACATAAAATTTAAAGAAAAAAAAAAGTTATTTAATATATAAAAACAAATTTGGTTTCAATGTAAATGATAAGAAGATGATTAAATTGAATTTGGGAAATGAAAACAAGGGTAGTTGGTTACCTGAAGAAGTGAGAGGCGAGAAGGAAGAAGCTGTTAATGTTATGTTGAGAGAGTGAGATCTAATGGCGTATGAGTGAACAGAGAAACCAGAAACGGAGAGATAATAGAAGAGGATTGGATGGGAATTCTCAATCTGAGTTAGGGTTCGTTTGGTCACTCAGGGGCTTTATCGTCATTTTGTAATTTATAATTCTACAAGCCTATTTCCCAAACGATATTATGATTATTTTTGTTGTAAAGTGTTTTGGTATGGTCCATTTGAAGTGATAAATATGAAAAGTAATCACTATACTTGATTAGTAAATGGATTTCACTGTCATTAAATTTTTTAATTTATTTGTGTTCAGAGAAAATCTTAAATCGTTTCGTTAATTTTGAATTGGTTTGTTAATTTTATTTTTAAATTTAATGATTTAAAAATTAAAATTATATGGAATTCAATTTAGTGTACACCATTTTTTTAAATGAAAATGATTTGATTCCATTAAGTATAGGTTTGATTGATTTTTTATTAATTTAAATTATAATTGTAGTTTTATACCTGTATCAATACTAGAAAATCACGATAAAGTAATAGTTTTAATATAAAATATAACATCATGGTGAAAGTAGTCTTTAAAGACACAACAATTTTTGAGTAAAGCATAACAAAAATAGGTGAAAATCTCCATGATGGACCGGTTTAAAATATAAATACTTCCCCACCCTAAATAGCACCTATTATTCATTGCATTAAATAATTAAATTTATTCTACTTATTATTACACCTTGAATTTGAAAATATAAAAAAATAAACGTCGAAAAAATATTGACTAAAAATATGAAACGCCTAAAATATATAAGTCATAAATTGCTTAATTACCGTAAGGAAGAAGCTAATATTTTAATTAGACTATTAAAGAATGAATTTTGTCTAACTATACATTATTTTTGTGAATAAAAACTAAAATGTCAATAAGATTAATATTAAAAGAAGAATATCACCCTATGTTTTTAAAGGATTCTTATTTGCTTGAAACAAGAAATTTTTTAAGTGTAGTGTTAAAAAGACATGTATGAGATTCGACGTATTATGAATTTAATTTCCTATTAGTATCATTAGAGGGACACAAATATAAATTATTTTATAAGTGTTAAATGAGTTTTATGAATTTCCTTATAATCACTTAAAAAATTGAGAAAAACAAGAAAGATTTTGATACTAAGTTTTTACAAAGAACTTTTTTTAATCTGTTGGATGCAACTTTTAGCTTTGAGGTTTTGGTGACAAATATTTCCTTGAATTGCAATGAATGTTTTTATTGTTTTTTTACACAACTCTTTTAAACAAATTTTGATTGTTAATTAGGTGGATGTGTGGTTCCATTATGCCTTTCTTTAAAATTCCTTAATTACCACTTGTGGGTGCTAAATGAGATCGACAAATTTTTTATTTTGATATTTTATTTCTTCCCTTTTTTTTTTCTATTCTCTTTGTTTTGTTGTATACTTGTATGATCGTCGTCAATCACAAATCACTTCTCGCTATTGTTCTTTTATCTCTCTCCTTTTTTGAACTAGTTGGGTGCAACTTTTATTTTGAGCTTTTGGTGACAGATATTTCGTTGAATTGCAATTAATGTCTTCATTGTTTATTTACGCAACTCTTTTAAACAAATATAGATAAATGCCATAATTCATAATAAATACCGTTAATTGGGTGGATGAATTTTGAGGTTACAGTAGGCCTTTCTCTAAAGTTCCTTAATTACCACTTGTGTGTGCTAAATGAGATGGATAATTTCTTATTTTCATCTTTTATTTTTTCTCTTTTTTCTCTAAGTCCTTTCTTATTGTTTTTATTTTTTTATTTTTATTTTTTTATCTCTCTCTCTTTTATTTGAACCGGTTGGATGCAATATTTAGGTTTGAGCTTTGATGACAAATATTTTCTTGAATTGTAATAATATTTTCATTGTGTATGTACACAACTCTTTTAAACAAATCTTGGTGAATGTCCCAATCTACAATAAATATTGTTAATTAGATGGATGAATTTTGAGGTTTCATTATGCCTTTCTCTAAAGTTTCTTAATTGCCACTTGTGCGTGCTAAATGAGATCGATACTGATTTTTTATTTTGATTTTCTATTCCTTTTCTTTTTTCTCTAAACCCTTTGTTTTATTGCGCACTTACATAATCGCCGGCATTTACATCATTTCTCTTTATTGTTTTTTATCCTCTCTTCGTAAACTTATTGATAACTTTCGTTTCTGAAGATTATGTGGTACTAAAGAAAGCAACAATGTATAGGAGAAAAAGAATAAAGATTTTGTCAATATTTTTTTTTAATAGATAGATAAACCGAAAAATTAATCTGTTTATCGAATTAATTAATTTCACAAACTTTAATAAAATTTGAAGACTATATGATACTATTTCATCAAACACAATTTCTTTTTATATCAAAACAACTTCATTGAAATATATACCTAGTGATACACAACCAAGTTGAGATAAATTGTATTGGATACAGGCATGACGACAAAGGAGCGAATTCGCACTGTTTTTTTTTACAAGGTAGTATGAAATTTAAGTCCCTATTTCTGTTTGTGACCGTATTTATATTTTTCCGTCCTGACGTGCATTCATTCATAAATAATATAATATATATATATATATATATATATATATATATATATAAATTTAAAATTTTTATTAATTATAATTAATATAATAAAATAATTATTATTATATAATAATAAAATGAAAAAAAAAATATTAAAATTATATTTTCTATCGAGAGAAGATTATAATTTTTCATATTTCAGAAATATTGAACATGTACATGTGTATAAAATTTTAAAATAACAACGATATTACTGGCGGGATTCGGATACCTTAAACCCGCCTCCGAATTTTAATTTCGGGAGAACACCCGCATCCAATCAAAGCGTGCCTCTTCCACCTAAATAGGGATGGATTTAGATGGAGAATATCACCATGGTGGTGTATGACAAACTAAAATGTCATACTAGTAACAGAGAAAAGGAAAAAAAAGCTGAGCTTGCAATGAAGATAAATCATAGCATTTTTGTGCTTTAGTTTAGAAGTTTGGTTTTGCAATGTTTTTTGTCCAAAATTTTAAACTGCAAAAAATTATAGTACAATAATACAGATTGCAGTAGCACATTTTCTTAATAATAGGATAGAATTCACCATAATACAGGTTGCATATCCTCCATGTCTTTTTATCTTATAATAATATGTTAATAGACGGGAGGCATTCTGTAATATGCTGGCACAGTTGCAGGGAAAAACATTTGTCTTACTCCTTCAGCCTTGATAATTGGGAAAATTATACCTGATGCACCCTGCAATATCATGAAAAAATGAAATTTGATTCATAACTCAAAATTTGTTGCAGTTTCAGGCTTTCAGCCAATAACTATATTACTATATGATGAGATTGTGGTAGCAAATAATGATTAGCAGTGAATGAAAAGGAAAAGTACTTACTGAAATCAATCTAGCTCCAATCCACATTCGTTTCGGGGAAGGAAACGGTATCAGCAGACGGCCAACACCGTATATAGCGACAGCAAAGAAATGGAGAACCAAGCTGAGCGGACGAGGATTGAGACCAGAGAGTAGAGCTATCGGTCCATCTGAGAAAACACCTCCAAGGCTCAAATAATCAAAACATGCTTGACGCATTTCCTTTCTAGCTGGATCAGGAGAGGCACAAAACACTTTGTACAATGCACCTGCTAATGTGTTTATTGTAGATGCCACTGGCTGCAAAAATTAGAGTCAAGCAATGCAATAAATTTTCTTTTCTTTTTTTAGAATTAGTTAAATTTTAAACATGGCACTAGTTACTAGTTACTACTTACTACTTACTATTCAAAAGTGATTCCAATGACAATTGATTTTGATATGTTTGGATGACGTGATTACTAAATATGATTTTTTCTCTAGAGCTGATTCCCATTTCAAGTATGATTTGTAGATTTTAACTCCAAACATGATTTTTGATATTTAAATTAATTATTCAACATACTTTTACGCGAATGTATCCAGACATAAACCACTTTACACTCAACTTGTAACTAAAATCAATTTATTTAAAATTTATTTTTGTCATCGTAAACCAACCTTGCGTAGGGTGTAGAATGATTCAAGGTATTTGCAAAGAGCAGAAGCATCATGCAGGTCATGTAGAGGTTTAAGTAGATTTCTCAGCACAACAATGTCAGACAAAGCCACAGTCATTCCACCTCCTGTTAATGGGTGACGCATATTGAAGGCATCTCCCATCAGAAGAGCCCCAGGGGTGGGATAAGGTGATGCAGGCATGCTTCTGTTTGGCATGCTTCTTATGTTTCCTTTTTCAACTGCTGCTATAAATGAAGCATACAACTCTGGAGGAACCTGAACATATAATTAACTCCTCACTTAGTAGAAGCAATATGAAACATAGATTAATCACAAAAGTATTGGATATCTATAGCTTGAATAGGTAGAATGTTTATTACTTGGAAGAGTAAACAACATTTGAGTATTTGAAAATTTGAATATGGTAGACATTGTCACTATAGTCTTAAATGTATAAAATTACAGAAACATCTTCGAATGCGTCTTTTGCTAATCACTTCAGTTTTTAAATGTGTCGTTTGCTAGTTATTTTGGCTTCAAATGTGTCATTCATTTGTCGTTTGTCAGTTTGGTCCATAAAATTATCACTAAAAGAGCACTCAAAGACCTTTATTGAAGTTTCGATACAATCATAGACTATAATGAGTAATGCAACTGCCTCACACGTTTAGGAACTAAAGTAATGGTTTACTCGAGATTTGAAAGACTTATCAATTATGAAGACAAGGTAAAGATATAATGGTACCTGGGGAGCTACCACAGTTTTCAAATAATGAGCCATTTCACCATTACCAAGGGAAGGTAATTTTTGGCCAGGCACATCAACCAAACAACGAATCTCAGTACTACTGATAGGGTAGAACAAAATTGGTGAAGGATCACCCAAGATAACATGTCCATGGTTTGCATGTGGAAGATTACAATTCTCCAAAACCAGTCCAACAAAATGAGAGGGAGATTCAACCTGCAGAAAATATTACATCTGTTAAGCAACATTGCAAATATCAATCTCTAAAGTAAAAATAATGGATATGACATAGGACACACAAAGATAGTATAACACAAAATTAGTACAAAAAATTAAAGATTTCTGACTAACTCGGCTTAATATCTTAAAGCAATTCACCCTTACAAGTCTTATATTTTGGGCTTGTGGACTGTTATAAAATATTCGCTATACCTCGGATTGGGCCTAAAGGACTTAAGTCTGACGTTGGCCGAGTTATAGCTGCATGAAAATACTCCGCCTCTGTTATTTGTGGAATGAATAGTATAAAAGGACAGGCTAACCAAAGAAAACCCTAAGTGAATCATTTCACCTTTCACACAAACACCAGACCTTAAACACGGTAAATTGTCGACTGAGGTCATAAAAGTTCAATGCCAGAACAAAAATATAAATCTTAAATCTAGCAAGCTGAGGGAGAAAAAGCTAAACAACATTAAATAATATTAATACATTATCATATAACTGAATTAATAATCATGGAATCCTCAATTCTTTACCTTAGGATCACAAAGAGAACGCCTCAAGTTGGAAAAACAACCATCACATACTATTGTAAGAGGAGCCTTTGCTGTGGATTCTTGTCCACTCTTGGTTTTATAATTCACTCCTATGATGGTTCCATTTTCTTCAAGTAAAGATGTGACACTTCCTTGCTCTAATTTTACACTGCATCAAATTAGGATGAAACATTAAAAGGTGTATTCAATACAACTAGAAATTCATATAAAAAAAATAAAAATTTGTACTTAGGAAGAGATGAAGCCTTTTGTCTCATTCTTTGTATGAAACGACCATTGTGAAAACTTCTTCCAGAAATATCAGAGCTAAAATTTTCCAAGGGATATGACAGCTTGGTATTTTTTCCATCCTTATAAAGAGCATAGCCAAACACTCTCTGGGAATCAATTTCATCTACACAATCTGCAATAACTCAAAACATCCATCTGTTAAGAGCCTTGTGAGTTGTTATTTGTTACCTATGAAGAACACACACTGACACGAGACATCACACTGATTTTAACAGGTAGATAATAGTAATAATTTTTTAAAATAAAGTGATCAATATAACTTAATGAGTCAGTGTAGTTTTAGTGTCAGACATCAACGTATCACCGAGCACACTTTCAAAATTGGTTCTACATATTACATTAGGAACTTTTTATATTTGATCAATGATTTATTGCTTACCCTCAAGACCCAATTCAAGTAACTTAAGATATCCTCCAGGTTGCAGCAATTCTCCAACAATTCTGTCAGGTTCACTCAAGTCTCTTTCAATCACATGCACTTGCCGTCCATCCTGCAACAAAAGAAGCATTCTCAAATCATATGCTTCACACATTCAAAAATTAACAAGTTTCTTCAAAATATCTTTTCTTGCAATCTAGTTTCAACTCATCTTGAACCATACCTTTAATTATATATTTTTGCTTTTCCACAACAAAAAAACTTTTAATTATAAGTCTTACTACATCTTCTATGCTTCTATCCTAGATGAGTTTCTCTAGTGTCTTAGCTAATGATAAAATGATGGAGTTAGTCACTGCTCTCTCTGTAATTAAATATAAACAAAAAAAAGAAAAAAATAAACTACATATTCAATTTTTTCTCTCCATGATTATAACACAAGGAAAACCATCATATTGATTAAATGCATAAACACAAATAAATAAAAGCCTTAATTATATTATTATACCTTTCCAAGTGTATAAGCAAGTGCAGCACCAGCAACTCCAGCACCTACAATGATGATGTCTGCTTCTCCATTTTCTGATGTCTTTGCACACTGATTACTACTTTTTACATTTTCTGATGAACCTGTTTCTGTGACCTTCTTCTTTTCAGCAGAACTGTACACAACAAACACCAAAGCCAAACTACAAGCCAGAATCACTCCAAGCATATACTCATATTCCATCTCCAACAACTTAGTCTTCACAAAATATATGGTTATGAATTAAAAACAATAAGAATTATATATGTAGTTTAATTGTTTCTTGAAAGTTCTATGTTTATGTTTACGTGTGACTTTTGACCTGTTACTTAACATAAAACAAACAAGCCTTGCTTTACTTTTTATAGCGGTAAACGGTTATACTTGTATTCTACATAACTATACTTAATTGATAAGTATCGAGTTTTTGATATTTTGATTTTCCTTCTAATTAAGGGAATATGGATCCACTTACCTACCAACCAACACTGATAATAAATTTTCTTTTTCTTTCTCAACTTCGTGTGGTTGGAATTATTAATTATGAACCACTTTTGGAAGTACTGGGTTCATGTTTTTTATAACGAAAATTTGGATGAGTGAATAATAACCGTTTTAAATCCTTAGAGTTTAAGTTTTTATTTATATTGGCTAATTTGGATTCAGAAATAATGTCTTCGAGTAGCATAAAAAATAATATCATTCCTTTGTAAACTGTAATAATCATTATTAACATTTTATATATTATCATATTTCATATCTATATTTATATAATTTATTTATACAAAATTAATTTGTAGATACTTTATACTATTTCCTCTATATATACAAATATTTTATACCTCACCTAGAGTTTCCTATACTCAATTTTTAAATAATTTTTCCACAAATTCTATATATCATCTAATATCTTATACTATATCTCCTATTTAAATATTATTTTATAACGTCAACTCAAAATTTTCAAAATTAATCTCACATTATTATTTCATAACATTTGCCCAACATATTTCACGTTAATTCCATATTAATAATCAATACATTTTTCTCTGTCTAGATTAACGGACTTTA
>JBBPBR010000003.1:11828649-11851925 GCA_037974775.1 Cicer pinnatifidum | reverse complement strand
AATCTAAATTGAAACTTTACCAACTTTTTAATAATTTAATCATATTAACATGCAATAATTTATTACATATTTAAATATATTATTATAAAATAAAATTGAAATATAATAATGAGATATTAAATTTTTAAAATTATATTAAATTTTTAAAATTATATTTAATTTTATTGACTTATTAATTCATTAATCTATTAAAAAATAAATCATATTACATATTTAAAGATGGTCATCTAACATACTTATATTTAAAGATTTTCATCTAACATACTTTTAAATATACTAGCAAGTGATATAAGAATTTCATAAAAGTCTCGTATTCAGAAAAAGTTTATATACGGTCCAAACTTAAACAATAAGACAATTAGGCCTTAAAATTTTGACAACAACACTATTAACAAAGTCTAACCCGATTAAATATATTCTTAGTCCTAATTTTAAGGTAGTAGCTCTTGTTTGCCCGATTTTCAGAGGGTTGAATGCCATATATACATGCTTATGCTATTGTCTTTTCTTCTTTTAGTTTATCCACAAAGATTTGATTATTTATAGCGAATAATATATGTTATTTTTTGTATTTGTTTCTGTTTTTGATTATTATTACTTATTATTATTTCCTTATAAGTATATCACTTTCTATTTTGACTTTTTGATGTTTTGTTATAAACTCAACAAAATGTACTTACATTGAAGGTGGTTTTGCAATTTTCATTTTATTCCTTATTTAGTTAGACTAAAATAAAATGTTTTATATACTATAGAGATCAATTATTATATAGATAAATTTTAATTGTCAGTGCAATTTTTTTTTGTAAAAAATAATATCATAAAAATTCTTTATACAAATATAAATTAAATGCATAAAAATAAAATTTATTGAGATTAAAACAAAATAAAAATTAATATATTTACATTTAATAAAAATATATCTAATTTTTTATTCGTAAATAAAATAATAAATATATTCACACAATCGAATTAATATCTTAACTAAAAATATCAACATTTACCGCTTGAGTTAATCTTACAAATAAACCTTTTTAATATATTAAAAAACATTTTGGGAATTTATGTATTTCCTTCTATTTGAATGTGTGCAATGCCAATAGAAACTGATTTATGTTTAGTTAAAATTTTGAGGGCCACATTCAATTGAGGCCTAGGATAATAAGATAAGGGTTCAGAAAACTGGTTTCCACACAATTAATTTTTGGTTAAAATCATATAAAATGTGGAGAAAAAACACTGGACATATATATATATATGTCAACTTCTTGGTACCAATTATTATTTTATCCGTTCGTTATATTTTTCTGTTTATATTCTTTTGCACACTTATTTCTTTTCTTGTTATTCGCACCCCATATAATATAACTCTTCAACGTCCCTCTGTGTCTCAAGTAGTACATAGTAATGGAAGCACATGCAGCAGAAGCTAACCACCGTATTGCAAGAATCTCTGCTCATCTTCACCCTTCAAATTTCCAGGTTTTATTCATTTGGTTTGCTTCAGTTTCTTCTTCTTTTTTATTTTTTGTTGCAAAATACTAGTTTAGACTTGAAATCATTTAAACAACATAGCCTGAAAGTTTAATGTTCAATATAATTAAATTGAAATCATCTTGGTTTGTATTCCTAGCATGATAAACTAGAGCTTTCATGTTGCCAAATATCGTTGCTTAATAGTGTCTATATGCATTTCAATTTTGCGATTTTTGACAATCACAGTTAAATGTGGCCAATAGGGTCTTAATTAGAGTAAACCTTCAATTTGGTTCATAAACTATCACTCTCTCTCCTATTTGATCCGTGAAGTATAGAAATACACTAAATAGTTCCTAATGTCAATCCATCAAATTAGCCTTTCAAGATTCAAATATCATTCTCTCTCGTATTTTTAAAGTATTTGAGACACTAAATTGATGGATTCATAATAGTTTATTCAAAACTATTTATTATGTTTCTATAGTCCAGGAATCAAAAAGAAGAGACAGTGATAGTTTAAGGATTAAATTGGATGTTTACTCGTTTTGATTATGGTCGCAGAGATGTCAAGAACCTTGATGTCGCAGTCCAAATCATGGTGGCATATGTTTATTTTAAAACCCTTGTGTGTATGAATGCCATGTCAATTTTGTGATGACAGGAAGGAGGTGATGTTCTACTTAACAAAGCTAATTGCCGAGCCAAAGGTGGGGCACCTGGATTCAAAGTAGCAATCTTGGGGGCTGCTGGAGGAATTGGTCAACCCCTTGCTTTGCTGATGAAGATAAATCCATTGGTTTCAGTTCTTCATCTTTATGATGTTGTCAACACCCCTGGTGTCACAGCTGATGTTAGTCACATGGACACTGGTGCTGTGGTAATTTCTTTTTTCATCTATGTTTCTATTTTGTTCCATTTAATATAATGTTGAGAATCATCTAAAAGTGTATCACAAAATTTTAGTAGTTGTTGTCATAATGCATAGACTAGCAACAATTGTGTTTTTCTTCGGAACAACGGGGATTTTGTTCGAGTTGCTCTTTATCGGAATTGTTTTCATAGTGTTTATCACTTTATCTGCTATTATGTTTGTGTGATGCAATTATATTCGGGTTTCTAGGTTCGCGGCTTTCTTGGGCAGCCACAACTTGATAATGCACTCACAGGCATGGACTTGGTAATTATACCTGCTGGTGTGCCAAGGAAACCTGGAATGACAAGGGATGATTTATTTAAGATAAATGCTGGAATTGTGAGGACCCTTTGTGAAGGAATTGCCAGGTCCTGCCCCAATGCAATTGTCAACTTGATTAGCAATCCAGTGAATTCCACTGTGGCAATTGCTGCTGAGGTATTTAAGAAAGCTGGTACATATGATCCAAAGCGACTTTTAGGAGTTACAACTCTTGATGTGGTGAGGGCAAATACTTTTGTGGTAAGCATAGATTTCCTCTTCTATCTCATAATTGAATTTCCTTCCTACTATGTATTTTTTGTCTTAAACCCTCTTGCTCCCAAGGGAAAGGGACTTTGGTAAATTGAAGTTCAGTCAAACAGTAAGTAAAGTCTGACAAAAAGTTGTTCAAACGAGGATTTGAACTCTGGTTCTTTCGAACGATTTGTTCTTCCTACTATTGTATGAGTGCATGCTGATGTATCTTTTTGCTATCTTTCTTGTAGGCAGAGGTACTTGGAGTTGATCCAAGAGAGGTTGATGTTCCGGTGGTGGGAGGTCATGCAGGAATCACAATATTGCCTCTTTTGTCACAGGTTTTGTAGAGAATACTTCTTCGATTAAAAATATTGATATTGTCTAACAGGTCAGTAATCCTTATTTTCAAACTGTGTTTTTAAAGGTTAAGCCTCCCAGTAGTTTCACTGCAGAAGAAGCTGAATACCTGACAAATCGCATCCAAAATGGTGGAACAGAAGTTGTTGAGGTAATGCCATATAAATATTAAAGGCAAAAATACACCGTAAGTCCTTTAAGTTTAGCTCAATTTCCGCTTAGGTCTTTAAGTTAGTTTTTTCCCGATTTGGTCCTTTAAGTTACATTCGGTTTGCACCACTAGCCTTTAAGTTATAATAAATTACGCATGCGACCTTTTAAGTTTGACAATTTTCTCGAATTACTATAATGAAATTTCAAGGTCTAATCTAAACATCGTAGGGAGTTGACTGTGTTAGGTACTTTGTATGAGGAGGAAGTTAAAGACACTAATTATGTAGATAAACATTTCTTACCTTGTTTTTAAGCTATACATGTGTTTAAATGGTTGTAGAGACAATCGAGAAATGTGGATCATTTATAAGGTTTGAAGAATATTTTTTGAAGAATTAGTATGAGAGACATATTGTTACAGCATTTGATAGAGTTTCCAATGATCATATGCTTTCAATTGCACTAATTGTTATCGAAATTAAGACAACGGACTAACGGTGCAAATAGAATATAATTTAAAGGACCAAATTGAAATAAAAAAACTTAAAGGACGTAAGCGGGAATTGATTAAAACTTAAAGGACAATAGGTATAATTTTGCCAATATTAAAATATATCACTTAAATATGTGATTCGAGTAGAAGAGAGGTAACTTTACAAGATTTGTTGCTTATTAATATGTTGATAATTTACACTCAACTTCCTTTCCTTCCTTCTAATTTTATTTGGTTTGTGACTGATACGTCATAATTTATTTTTTGTTGTTGCATATTACAGGCAAAAGCTGGGGCTGGTTCTGCAACACTATCAATGGTTAATAGTTCAATATTTATAGATTTGCAAACATTATCAATTGAGTCTCAGTATAGGAACTAGCTAAACTTGATCAATTGTGTAGGCATATGCAGCTGCTAAGTTTGCTAACTCATGCCTCCATGGCTTGAAAGGAGAAGCTGGGGTGGTGGAATGTGCTTTTGTTGATTCTCAGGTGCCAATTTCAAGTTTTTCTTCTTTCGTTGTACATGTTCTTAATATTTCCTTTCATATCTCATTACATAGTAGCTCATATATATCTTGAACAGGTTACGGAACTTCCTTTCTTTGCAACCAAGGTTCGTCTCGGTCGCAGTGGAGCAGAAGAGATACATCAACTTGGTCCCCTGAATGAGTATGAGAGGTATTACAGTAGTTTATCAAACTATTACTTATTTTATTGCAAGCAATGAACAAAGAAAAAGTTAAAATTCTGATGTTTAATACTTAATAACAGGATTGGATTGGAAAAAGCAAAGAGTGAGTTAGCAGAAAGCATCAAGAAGGGAGTAGACTTCATAAAAAAATAAATCAGATAAAGTAAAACTACTTTTGTTTTGTCTCTTTACTCTATCTATCTATAAAGAAATTGTGTAATAATTCCCTATGTTCATAGTAGATTTTTCTTAAGAATATTACTCTAAATTTTTGGTGTAGTCTCGGATCTGACATCAGTAAAACCTTGTAATCTATTCTGAAAGTGCAAGACACTACAATATGGGTCATTTTACTATTTCCAGATCAACTTTTCTCTAATCTTTCACTTCACCATTACACATTTGACAGTGAAAAGCAAATAGTAATGGACACTTTTGTCCCTTGAGATTTTGCTGTATCCAGTGAATGAAAAATTTGATAGAGTTTTATTAGTGCCTTCTCTTTGACCTTCACATTCTATATATCCAAAGGAAAAATCATTATTTATATTTTGTCTCTTTATAATGATTAATTTGCAATTAATTCCCAATAATTTATGAATGTTCATATTTTATAGGTAAATGTTGGCTAAAATCTTTAATGTTTTTCTGTTGTACAATAAGGAATCACGACAAACTGATGACATTAACATCCATTATGTGAAACATGTAAAAAAAATTATGTATTTGTAAAATATACAATTATTTCATTAAAGCCAACCAAACATTTAAAGTGTATTATATGTTATTTCACTTTGGTACATACTTTGCAAGAGGTTTGAACTTACAGCCTTTGGCAAAGTGTTCAAACTCTATACAACTTTTATCTATCAACCATATTTTGTTTGAAACAGAGAGAGACTAACAATACAAAGGCCTATTTGTCAAAGGCACCCAAAAATTCAATGCCCCTTTAATAAGATTTTTAGGGAAGAGATGGTAGCCGTAACATGGTCATCAAGTTAACCATGCAAAAAGGAAAATATGCAGCCACAAAAACCCGTCCACAGATGAACCATAGTATAGAGCATGCTTGGAGTAGATGAGATAGTTGACATTATAGGCCTTGTAAGTAAAAATATCACTGAAGAACTGAAAATTTAAATACTTATATATATATATATGTAGTTGAAAGTATCTCCTATATATTCTTCTTATGCTTTTAGGATTTGTTTAGTATGAATTAAAATTCACATGAAAGATGTAAAAGCTGAGCGCAGGTTTCTCACAAAATCCTTCACTGTCATGCAAAATTCCATATCCATCTGCAAATTGGACAAACAGTTTCCATATTAATACACAACTGTAGTAATTTAGTAGTTAAGCAATTTTTTTCATCGAAGTAGTCAAACGACTCAGGATATAACCACTGGAACGTAATTCAATATTTTAATTTTTTTGTTGGTTTTGTTTGAACTTTCTGCTTTCAGCCAATATAAAAGATACAAAGATTACCTGTGCAATAATGGTTATATCAAGTGCACAGCTCCCAAATGTCATGACACTGCTATTGGTGACTTTTAGATGGAGTCTCTCAATTTCATGGATTATTTTTTCCAAAACCCCTTTGCTTTTCTCACAGTGAACTCGTATGAGGACATTTCTATCACAAAATCTTGCTTCAATTTCTGGCATTTCCTCGTCAAAGGAACCGTCAGATTCTGAAGTAGAGTTTTCAACATCATCACGTAGTTGGGATTTCTTCACAACCACCACAGATTCCATGTTTTTCTTCATGTTTTGTTCCTCCTCAAGAGCCCTCACTTTCTCTTGCAATTGCCTCAAGTACTTGATAGCATCTCCAAGAACTGTTGCTTTATCCATCTGTTAGTAGCACATTGAAAAATAAAACCACAAATTAGTAACGCTTTGGTGAGTAAATGCCTGATATAGCTTATAAGAAATCTCAACCTTACAAGCTGATTCTGTGAAGTTAAGTTAAACAAAAAAATTCACATCAGAAAAATTTTGAATTTAGATTTGGTGCGGACACCGCGTCTGCATCACGCAGCTTTTGGTTTAAACTGTCCGATCTCAGCTTAATAGCTGAGATCATTGATTAGTGCGTGTAAATGCGTGCTTTTTCTGCAGTAGCGAATCAGGATCCCAAAATTTTGTATACCTTTTGTAGTCCAGGAACAAGGGCAGACAGAGCGATGAATCTCTCGCTGAGTTTCTCTCGCCGCTTTCTTTCAGCTATTATATGATATTGAGGTTGAGAGAGTTTAGGACGTGTCACTACTTTTTTTGCCTCCGAAGTTCCTTTAGAGATCATGTCAGAACTATTTTTGCTGATGGTTTTAGGACAAACCATCTCATCCTTAGGCTTCACTAATCCAAACTGGTTTATTTGATTTGAGTCATCAAATGAAAGTAGATTCGGGTATGAAATGAACTGAGCCTCTAGTGTCTGAGCAGTTTCCACTGAAGTTCTGTGGTTGAAGTTTGGATAAATATATGAATGGTGTTGTAAAGTGTCTCCAAAAGCAGCAGCTATTGGCAGTGAGTTAGACTCATCAATAGAATTCAAATGCCACTGATGAAGAAAGAAAGAAGGATCCTCCAATATTTCCTGCAAGATCAAACACATGCTTTCAGAATGTTCATGGCAATTTCATATATTTTTGCCTTGTGCCTTTATTAGACTATTTCACTGCTTAATTATTAAATATTTATATTTCTTTCATTTCTAACCAAATGTCAAATTTTAACTTATCATGTGTTAAATGGTTGAAAAATTAGTTACTGTCAAAGTGTAAATGTAATAAACAACCGACAAGAACTATATATCTTACCTGATCAGAAAACCCTCTGATGAATGAAATGTTCTCCATAAGAAAGCAAACCTTGCTATCAAATCAATTATATTTTTCAGCTCATGCACTCATAGAGTGTAAAGTACTTAATGATGGAATAATGTAAATATTGATAGGAAACTAAGCTTACTCATTAATGTGAAGTTACTTACTATATATAACATCCCTGTATCCCAACTTAGAACAGTAACATGCTCACGGGTTTTGATGTGAATCAGCTTATACAAGCTAAGATGCTTACTGTTCTTGATCAAGAAAAATTGACATAACAATTTTATATATTTAGAGGTTTAGAAATTTACACTTTAAACTTCTGTTGTTTTGTGGACTTTTAGGGGAGTGTTCACTAACAAGTTATTGACATTGCTTATACATCAAAGAACTATTCTTGATCGTGTGGTCCCTATCCATGTCCAAAGCCTCAAGGTATGTATTTATTTGCTATATTTATTTTGTCATTGATAATTCGCAATCATCACTAATTGAGCTTATTAGCTAACCTATTAGCTACTAGTATTAATTAATAAACTATAAAGAAAATGCCTATATATCAGTATATAGATATATGTCATGTATTAGCCACTGGTTATTGATTTCAATTTCAAAATACCAATATATTTACTTAACTAATATCCCAAATGCACTTGTTTTCCAATACAAATTTGTTTCTTCTGAATGCTTAGCCAATGTTTTGATGACACTTGTTGGAATTCTCCTTTACATACTTATCATGTATAATTTTTTAAAACGAGGAGTTGGATCCGCATGACGTTTTATTTTTTTGCCTCTCAATGTCATTTCACCGAGAATGTGAATTTGTCGAAGCTACAAATTGGAGATTTTACATGGCCGTGCAATGGTTCGGTGATTTTATAGTTTTCCAAATACTAAAATATATCACATTTTTTCCATTTTACTTTTGTTATTGACACACCATCTCAAAATCAATAAAGTCGCTTTAGTGAACCCGTGCTACACTTGATGATATACTAAGAATATGTTTGGCTTGATAATAACATATTTTCCCGTGTCTCAATGTAAATACACCGTGAAAATTAGGAAGCTGCAAATTGTAGCAATAGACAAACTTGCGGTGATAGAGCATTCCACGTGAAAACAAACAGGAGCTAATTCTTTGATCTTATGCATACATTGTTGTGTCTTCCCTCTCTTCCGCAAATGATGTGTTCTTCCCTTCTTCACCTATGGTGCACATGTTATTAGCTAGTTGTAAAATTAATATTCTTAAATCTGTCCTTTAATAAAATAAACTATATCATTCTTAAAATTTAGATTTATTATTTAGACGTCTATTAATTAATTTTTTTATCTGTACAGCGCACACATGTTATTATCTAGTTGTAAGATTGACTTAAGAAATTCCCAAGTCGGATTGTCAAAGGTGAAAATTTTAGCATCAAGTGATAGCGTGGCCCATTGAACAGTGAACATGTGTATATTATATCAAAGAGAACGCGCATTAACGAAATAATGTTGATAATCAATATTAAAAAGCTTGTAACTTAGTGTAAAAAAATTAAAAGATTGTAACTTATATATGGTCGTTTGGTAGGAAGTAAGAAGAGAAATGTTTGGGACCAGTTTTGTTCTAGCTGGTTCACAATTTTTAGATTTTGTGCTGGAACAACTCACCTTACAGTACCCTATCTAGAAACCTACCAAAACGCGTACACCAACCAACCTCACATGCCCTAAAGTCGTAGGATTTTGTGGCGTGGATCAATGTCCACCAGTTAATCCAAACGTATTATTATGATTGTGGTTGTCGAGGATTTTATGATTATTATGATCCGTTTAGTTAGAAAGTGATTATTATGATCCTGTTAATCCACTGATTTGTTAACGTATTAGGAAATAAAAACAAATAATTAATTTCCGAAAAAGAATTACTTTCACTTTACTTCAAGCAAGAATTACTTTCACTTTACTCATTTGTCGTTTGTTTTCTGCTAACAACTTATCATATTTTTAAGTTTAATAGTAATATTATTTTGATGAGAGTGACTATTTGGTTAACAAAGAGTTAGAGAGAAAGCCACGTAAGGAAGACAATTGAAAGAAAGGGAATCAATCTTTTACCAAGATAGTAGCAAAAAGTGGGGTACAAATATCAACCCAAAAGAAAAGATAGGGCAATACTTACATTAATGAGCCTGATCAGAAGCCCAACAAAAAAAAACAGTGGGCCCGCAACGCACTGTAGCAAAAGTACAAACGGATGATGATATTATTATCATCGAAAGAAAAAGAAGGTGAAAAAAAGAGTGAAAAAAAGAGTGAGAAAAATGGAGTTAAGGGAACTTGGAAGAACCGGACTGAAACTAAGCTGCGTCGGGTTCGGAGCTTCACCTCTCGGCAATGTCTTCGGTTCAGTTTCCGAAGAACAAGCCAATGCCTCTGTTCGCCTCGCCTTTCAATCCGGCATCAACTTCTTCGACACTTCTCCGTACGCAAATCCTCTTTCCTTTTCTCTCTCATTTATTTTTCTTCTTTTATTTTAACGGTTTCAAATAATTGAAGGTACTATGGAGGAACACTGTCGGAAAAAGTTCTCGGTAAGGCATTAAAAGCTTTGAACGTTCCGAGAAGTGAATATATTGTAGCAACTAAGTGTGGACGGTACGGAGATGGCTTTGATTTTAGTGCAGAGAGAGTGACGCAAAGTATTGAAGAGAGTTTGGAAAGGTTGCAGTTGGATTATGTTGATATTCTTCAATGTCATGACATTGAATTTGCCTCTTTAGATCAGGTGCTGTTCCATAATTGTATCATAATCAGATCCATCCATGCATAACAATAACTACCAAGTAGAAAATAACCTGTTGTATAGAAAGAAAAAAAATGGTGTCAAATTCCGCTGTGTTGTTACCAGAATTTCTTAGAATTAGGATCCATTTGTCAAGGCCAGATTGCAAACTTATTGTGCGTAACTTATGGTGTGTAAGCTTGAATGGTCAAAGTAGAGTTTTTTATAACCGTTCTTCTCTCACAAGCATTTTTTGATATGCTATTTTCATTACGTTTGGTGCTTACAGGGGATAATGGATAAACCAGCTCATAGTTGATAGTGGATACAATTGAAAAAAATATCCTTTTGTACTTACAGGGCCTATCGTTTTGCCACTCATTTTGAACTTCATTATCTTAATTTTAAAAATTTAAATATTAATTAAAAATATCTTTTGATGTCATGTTATATTTATGAGTTAGTTTAACTGATAATTTTATCAAACACTTCAAATTCAATTTGTTAGCTTATCGGATATCAACTTGCTTATCTGCTATCCACTATATAAACATATTCGCTATCGGCTAGTTTATCCTCCATCAAATGTGTTTTACCAGCCAAAGTTATACTTAATATTAGACATATTGTAGCAGTAGGGACAGAATAACGGAAACTAAAATAGAATAACTTTCTTAGCATTATTTAGTTATAATTTGTAACTGCATTTCAAGGAGTGCTAACTGTTTGGCTTTGTTCAGATTGTTAATGAGACAATTCCCGCACTCCAGAAACTGAAGGAAGCAGGGAAGACTCGTTTCATTGGGATTACAGGACTTCCTTTGGGGATATTTACTTATGTTCTTGATAGGGTTCCGCCTGGAACATTAGATGTGATACTTTCCTATTGCCATCACTCTATCAATGACTCAACCTTGGAGGATATAGTGCCCTATCTCAAGTCCAAAGGTGTCGGTATTATCAGTGCTTCTCCGTTAGCGATGGGTCTTCTCACTGAAGCTGGCCCTCCTGAATGGCATCCTGCTTCATCAGACCTTAAGGTCTTGTCTTATTATTTACCAATAACAATAAAAGTGATGATAATGTTTCTGTTTCATTGAGACCTAATTTTAAGTTCACATTAGGTTGCAAACATTAAATAAGAGCCTTAATTTACCTGTTATTATCACACCTCAGTGTTCCCTTAAAGCAAGCCTGTCTCGAGTTTGATTGCGAAAACCAAATCATGCTTAAGAAACTTGCACCAATATCATCTTTCGCCAAAAAAAATGTAATTTGTTACTAAATTTCTTGGGCACTGACATTTTTCTTATACAAAAGGATAGTGTTACTCGGTGTATAAGATCTGATGTGAGTTATGAAAGTATTTTAAATTTGTAAATGAAAAGAAGTAAAATTAGTTCTGCCAATGAAAGACAGACAACAATAAAAGACAATCAGGCATTGAAATTCGAAACAGAACTCACATATAGCAAAGATACTCAAATTACTGTGTATATTAATTAGTTTAATAGAAGACAGAAAACAATCACAGAAAATATAAAATCAAAATGTAAGATTGTACACATATTAAATCTAAGAAAACGAGACCCAAATTAATTAGCCAACCTACTGATTTCTCCCCCATATGACATATTGAATAAATGATCGTGGCCATCAGTACCTTTGGTAGATTAGGGAATCACCTGCTAAATGATGTTCCAGGACATCTTGTACAACGTCTCACTTGAATCTCTGTTTTCTGCTTATGGTCTGGTACATTACATATTTCATCAAAACTAAATGGGTTCTATGTATTTATTTGGAATTTGCAGTCTGCTTGTAGAGCTTCTGCTATCTATTGCAAAGAAAATGGAAAAAACATTTCAAAGTTAGCGTTGCAGTACAGCTTGTTAAATAAGGAAATCACATCGGTGCTTGTTGGCATGAAATCTGTCGAACAGGTTCTGTTTCACCTTCATGAATTGTCATATTTAACTGCATACATCTCTATTCTGAAAATCTGTCGTTTGGTGGATGATGCCTTAAACTTTTCTCTAAGGCTTTTTGATCATTGTATAGCTTGGTCTATCTAATAGTTACCTCTCTCGTTGTTGTTTTCATTAAAGCATATGAGCATTTTTCTCTGGATTTATGTACATATTTTTTCTTCTATTTTTTAACACTCACTAATCAAAGAGCCAATCACGAGTTTTAGAAAAGGTATGCTAACACAATATTTGTTGATCTGGTACTATAAGGTAATGGACAGAGTTGTATGATTAAAATAATTACCAACTAGATTTCTTGGCATCAATGAAAAGTCTGTTTCTCCATTTTTTATTTGTTGAGAAAAGGTTTTCAGAATTCTTACTGTTAAGAGCACAACTAAGTGCAATAATAGTTGGGTAAAGATAAAGGTCCCCACCCCTTTATATTCTTTGTATGACATGAACATGATGTAGTGAATATAAATGGCAGGTACAGTTAGATGAATTTGTTCATCTTTTTCTCTTCACATTTTCTATAAAATGTTCTTGGTGGCTGGATTATACATTTGTCTTGAGAAGGAAATATGATTTCAGCTCTGGTGATCACCTGCGAAAATCTAGAAAAAAAGTTTAGGAGCAGTTAGAACTAAATATATATGGTTGGCATAGAAAATAAATTTAGACGAAGAACTTCTCATAATTGTGGAGTTCTTTGCCGCAAAACAAGTGGGTTATCATCTGACATTTATTGGCCTGCTTGAAGGTCTTTTAACTTTGTATTTGCTTCAGAAAAGAGATTGACCTTTGCATGCATTGGCTTTAAAATTTCTATAATGTAGTTGTGGGATCTTTATGGTCACAGGCCGGAGGTTTTTTAACACCCAAATGATTTGCACATAGTTCTGCGGCTTGTGCTTTATCATGAATGTGCAAAAGCATAAATATTATACTATAATTGGCAAAACATGTTTGTATAGTCATAGTAGTAGGGAAAATGGAAAATTCCTTGCATAAACCCTAGTGGCTTGTGCTTTATCATGAATGTGCAAAAGCATAGATATTATTCTATAATTGGCAAAACATGTTTGTATAGTCATAGTAATAGGAAAAATGGAAAATTCCTTGCATAAACCCTAGTGCACTCAGGTCAATAAAGTAATATGAACACGTTATTAATTAATTAGTGATAAACAGTCTCAGTTAATCAATTAATTATATGTCAATAGTGGGGCGCTGAGTGCACTAGGCTTATGCAAGAATGTTTATACAAGAGTTTCTCATATCTCAAGTACAATTTGGGTAATGTGGATCGGTCACTTAATAAGGATGATCTGTTCTTAATTGAGATAATATAGGTGGAGGAAAATGTTGCTGCCGCAAGAGAACTTGCAGCTTCTGGAATTGATGAAGAGGCTCTGTCAAAAGTTGGAGCCATTCTAAAGCCTGTTAAAAACCAGTCATGGCCTAGTGGAATCCAGCAGAGTTGATCCCTCCTACTGCTTGACATGGCCTGTCAAGACAGCACAAATGTTTCATTCAAGTTTAGAATGTTCTTTATTCCTATTCAATACGAGAAGATACTCAACTCGAACAGATAATCCAAATTATTTTTGGCTTGTCATTTAGGGTGCCCGATATGTTTCAGTGTTCATCTCCTCCAGCTACTTGGGAGTCAGGTCAACCAGTATATGTAGTATTATACAGCACTGATGTTATAATAAAATTAGTCATTGGTTGTTTCCATCTGTTTTTGTATAATTTAGAAGTTCTACAACTATTGTAACTTGGCAATTTTAAAACTTTTCTAGTTTCCCGTTCATACATTTTTGGAATTTTCACCTTTTCCAATCTTCAAACTATTTTCAAAAAATAGCGAAGTGGATTCAACCTTGATGACATGCTCAATATTATTCGATTATGTATATATACTTTTTTAAATCTTAATCTTGTATGTCTTAATTATTAGAATATTTGATATTATGGGATATGCAATAAAAGCTGTACGGGTTCAAACTCTGAATTTCTTCACTTCATTTAGATACGAACTTTCACTCCGAAATGACTTCAATTGCATACATGTAAAAATAATATAAGTTGCTTAATTTAAAAGGACGCTTGAACAAATTATGTTGTTTGGAGGTACAGTTTTGGAAATATGAAATTGAAAAAAAGCCCTCTTCACCAGTTCATAGGCTCGATAGTCTTGTGCATTTTGACCAATGTTCTTTCCTCCAAAATTCTTGACTTTTATCGGATTCTACAATCACATAGTGTAAAACTTTAATTCGGTCGTGAAAAATTAGGACTAACGATAGTTATCGAAAATTTTAATTTGGTAATTTTTTTTTTCTTTCACATTTAGAATAAATATTGAGGAATAAATCAACCACCACCATAAGGTTTTTCTACTGGATGCGTCTGTATGTACTCAACAAAAACAAAGGTGCAATTGTTTAAATAACTTAAAAACTGCAAAAACAAAAATTAATGACATGAATTCACTTACGTACTTAAAAAAAAAAAGCTAAAAACTTATTCATTACAATAAAATAAGGAGCGCATATTCAAGGCGTTGATTTTATTTTGCATTTTTCATCAGTAATTTTTTTGTAATTATAAAACACTACTGTCTATATTCCAGCTTTTCAAAATCTTGAAAACGTAAGAGCACGAGAAAATTGCCGAAGGAGCTAGTCATGGGGTGGTAATTGTAAAAGATTATATATTTTGTTAGCCCTCTGATTATTAGGAAAAAAGATCTTGATTATGTGGAGTTCAGTTGGAGGTAAGAAAATTTGGGAGGCATGTCTATATAGTTTGCACCTGTTCATTTTTATTCATGCCAAGCATCAGTCATTAGTCAAAAAGACATTGTTGCGTTACTTTGAAAACACTTCTTCAAAGTAATGCATACCCATAAAACACTTGGACGATTGGCACATGAGTGAATGCAGTGTATCAAATAATGTGTTTTCTAAAGAACCCAAAAAATGTTTTATTTCTTTGTGATGTAATCCAATGTACATGTATCGGTAAATGAACAGCCTTCACGTGACTGTGAAATATGAATCAATAATAATAATAATAATAATATAACAGGATGTATGGACACAGCGAGGGAGATTGTTCTAAGAAGCCACCTGCTGTAATGGTGGCCAAGCAATAGCATCATCATCTGTGTGGCCCAGAAAGACAAAATCAGCACAATTCTTCCAACAGCCATGATTATATGGGTTTCTGAACAGCCCATCTGGTCCACGAAGATACTCATACCGTGTGGAATTCGCTAGTTCATTTGTGGTCACATTTCGTGCTATCTGCAAACACAATTTGCAAATATGAATTTATATAACTACTATCTTCAAGTTGAGTAATAGAAAGTTAGAAACTGTGAGTGAATGAGATGGCTGTGCGCAATGTATATTTTAAAAGCCTTCGTTTTGGTAAGTATGAAAGTAAGTTACTTCCTTGTCTTTTCCTAAAGGTGGCATTCATTTTTGGAGAAAGATAACCAATTCCTACATAGAATTGGTGAATTTCCACAACAAATGACACCATCAAAAGACTCTGATACAAATCAAGATCCATCTATCCCAAAATCTTGCCATTGCCATTCTAGCAAAAGGATGTTACTGATCGTTATCAGTGAATATTTATCAATTTTTGGAAATTTTCCCTAATACATTGCTGGCAAGAACCTCTGATTACCGATAAAATTTGGCCAGTATAGTTTAAACAATTACCATGGAAATTTGTGTTATTGTCAAAGTTGTAGCTGCAATGACGACAACAGCATCCATCACCAAAAATGCAACAAGACCTGGATGGTTTACTAACACCTGATGGATCCATGTTTCTCCTGCTGGTAATGCTGGTATTGATGTCCACGCTCCTGTCATGGAAAACAAGGATGTTATCTAATTCAGGTGAAACAATAAATTATAAGCTTCAATATGTAGAATACTGGAAATTGGAATTGGAATAAGAGCTCTGCAAGACTTACTTTGAATAGCAACGGCACCACTGACAAGAGAAGTCATAGTTCCCAAGCAAATAAAAATAAAGAAATCCCTTTTGTTCCTCTGCAAGAAGCATATCAGTTATGATATTAAGGCTTATATGGCACGTTGGAAAGAAGAACTAATATTGTTGCTTTTACTAGAAAAGTCTAGTAGACTGGGAAAAAAGGGAAGAAAAGAAATCCATCATAAGAACGAGTTTTTCTTTTAGCAGGTAAACATTAACATAACACACAACTTACCTTCCCAACACAATTAGATATCCATGGACAATGGTGGTCAAACTGTTCCACACAACGCTTACAAGTAGGGCAATGCTTAGATCGGACAGGTCTTATTATCTGATGATACAATTCAAGAAAACCTGATAAGTGATCACTTCTTTTGAGTTTTGAGGATTTAATAAAATAAAACGTAGAGGAAAGTAAGGTATCAACATCAGACTTTTCAAATACTCAAAGAATGCACATAAAGTAAACCTTGCAGGTAGGGCAAAGTTGAGACCAATTTCCCATCCAAACAGAGGAACTGTTGAGCTCAATATTCAACAAAGGATCCTGCAGAATACAACAGAATAACATTCACAGACATTACAATTATAAAAAACAAAAGTAAACATTACCCAAAAAACAAAAGTAAATACGTCTATGCTGAAGTATAAGATGACATTAATAGGAATAAACAAACAATAAAAGTATGTTATAGTCAATGCTCTGAATTTTTTAGGAAGTTGCAGCAAGTATTGCATTCCCTGACATGCAACAGAAATTATGTGCCACGCACATCTAATTGCTGCTGAAATTAATTCAAGTGGTTTTCTAATTAGAAGACATCTAAGTTACCTACCACTACTAAGTCATTACTCAAGAAACAGGACCCATGTGATATGACAGTTTTCCATGGATAAAATCTGGCCCAAGTGAAAGTCTTGTCTTGACAAGACCCGTCACTTTTCAAGCAACAAGAGACATTTTTTATCAAAAAAACCTTGAGAAGACAACATACCTCTGCATCGCTTAGAGATCCCAAGTCTCCTGGCCGTTTTATATAACCTGGATCTTTACTGCATATGATTGAAGATAACATCAAAAAAATACCGTGATGGTGGGTTTGAAAATAACCATCAAGAAAGAAAGCATGACGCAGAAAATTACCTACTACACCTATAAAACATAATCAAGGAAGCTGCTACTAGAGAGAGAGCTATCCATGACCAAAGTCCAACAACAGCGGTAATCTTTTTAAGGTTAGGAGCTGGCATTAACGGAAAAGATTTTATCATGGTAAGTAATCTTCATAGAAATACTCAAGTAATATGAGTGCATTGTATATGTGATATTGCAAATTGGAATACAATTTTGAATATACCTGCAACAACTGAATTGATGAAGAGAATCGAGAGAAATACTATAATACACAATAAAATGGGAGCATAACCAATGTCTGTAACCATCCCACAATAAAGTTTGCCTCTCCAGTGATTATGAGCCCGTTGTTGATTTGACTGCCAAAATGAAAATGAACACTATAATCAGTTAAAGAGACAATAAGGGTATAACTGCATAAACAAAATGCAAAAATACACTGTGCACATGCAACAAGGTACTGTTCACATTCATATTCCTTCACCTTACAGCTAATGCCTTGGGATGGTTAGCTACCTTTTTATGTCAACCTATTATGTACTAATCATAACAAAACTAAATTTGCCGATGGTTATTGATTACAATAAGTTTCGTCAAGAATGTTCCTGAAAATTTACACAACCAATGGCCTTATAAATACAATGGTACGTACAAGGAAAGGGGCGACATGTCGATGACCTTTATCATGTGCTATTTGTACAGGAGTGAATCCTGCATTGTCCTTCACCATCAATTCTTCCTTCGTCCCAGCATGCACAAGCACAGCGCATGCCTCTGAATGTCCTCTTAATGCAGCCCAATGCAACGGCGTACAACCTAAACCAGTTTTATTGAATATTATCTCATCACAATCCAAAACTCCCAGCAAAACTTATAGTACAAACGACTGATTTCAAAAGTACTAATTAAAATGTTTCAGTCTGATGTACTAATTAATAAGAACGTTCAAATTTTTATGGATTTATCAACAAATGTCTAGAATATGTATTCCCAAATTTGGGTCCTAAACAATGTGTATATGATAATCTAAAGTTATGCATAATAATTCAACCTAGTATTAGAGAAGAGTTTATAAAACAATGGTAAAACATGTTCACTTTGAATAATTTTTCTTTTAGATAGATGTATTGGGATTGGGATTGGGATAATGATCCTCAGAGTAGAAAAAGAAAAAGAAAACAAAAACAAATACAGAAATCAGAAATAAAGTCCTATAAAATTAATCAGTGTTAAATAGTTGTCCAATCTCATATGGTATGTTTTATTCTTGCAAAGCCTGTATAGTACTCAATACTAAATTATCAAATCCCATATAACATTTGCTTCCCTCCTAAGCGATCTCTATTTTGGCATATGATAGAAGGATCTCAAATATGCATATCCCAGGCTGGTCTTGACCAAATATTAAACACTAGATAGAAAAAGAAAGGCTAATATGATATAAAGAGCACATAATTGAGTATTTAGAAAAAGTCAAGGAATATTAAATGTTAGCACAATATACCATCTTTATCTTGTCTTCCTTGACTTGCATCTCTAAACAGAAGCAATCTTATTGTATCAGCATATCCCTTATACGCAGCCCTGGTTGTAAGAATTAAGAACTAAAGAAACTAAGTAAAAAGAAAATTGACTTCTTCAACACGTGTAGCTTGCAGAATGCACAACAAATATTTAGGGAGAGGGAAGTATTTAGGGTGAACTTCAACAAATAGACACTGGTTAATAATTCACTGGTAAATAATCCATCAAATTAATTGTTTTTGATAAAAAGAACTATACATTCTGTATCATGTAAGCATTACGTGCCAATTTAAGAAAGATTTTAAGTAATTTAATGAGTGCATTAAAAGCAAATATGGTGAAATAGGACATTGACTTTCAAAATAAGGTTTCACGGCCATCGCCAATGCATAACAATCTAGAGCTTTATGGCATACCAATGTAGAGGACTCCTTCCGTCATTATCAGGCACGTCAAAATCGGCATGGTATTTTACAACAATGTGATTCAAGAAAGCAGTCTGCCCATATTGTGCAGCAACGTGAACTGCCTGCATGAAACGTTTATTCAACTTAAGGAAATAGCACCATACTAGCAAATAGAGTCAATTTATTGATTCCGTTGAAAAATTACAATGAATTTGACTCGTTTACTGAGCAATCAAACAGAACATCTAAAAGCCTATTTGTTTTCATTGTTTCCAACACAGATCTTTGAGAACAATATATATAAAGCAAAAATAAATGGCCTTTTTGTAATTTAAAGCGAAAAGAATTCTCAAACCAAATAAGACTTAAGTGTTTATCTCCAACTCTATCTATATATGTGTGTGTGTCATTAGATTACTCTGCAAATGAAAATAAAAGTATTAGAATTAGAATTCCTTACATATAGGAATGCCAATCAGGAATTTCCAAATAGAAATCGTTTATTAGCTAGAACAACTTAATACTTATAAATGTTTTGAAAATTTATTATAAGTTTGATTAATAAGTCAAGTGAAGCTTTAATATTCAGATATTTGAGCATCAAATAGAGTATAAAAGTGGGTATACAATATCTATTCAGGTACACGAATTCCCATATGGGTGGTTGACTTCAGATTATGGCTAGGAGTATCGGTGAACAAGAGGTCGGTAGTTCAAACTTGTAAATCTTTTTTTTTTTACTTTAGTTCAAATTTGTATTTGTGTTTGGATGCAAAAGTTTTAAATGGTTAACCCCCAATCCGTGGCTGGTGACAACTCTAATCACATAGAACAAGCAAATCCTCTTGAAAATTTTATGAAATCACTAAAACCATCAAAATAGTAATTAGGCACACTGCCACACACATTAAAGAATGTACTGAAAAGGGAAAACAATACCCGGTATCCATTTATATCAGCGGCTTCAACCCGAGCACCATTTTCCAAGAGCACGTCAGCAGCTGCAATTGAACCACGAACTGCTGCCCAATGCAAAGCCGTTTGTTGCATGTTGTCTTTAGCATTGACATTAGCCCCATGCTTCAAAATAAGCCCCCCAAGTACAGTTAAATAAAATAGTATTCAGCACAATTCCATTTATAAGTAGAAATAAAATCTAACTTCAGCACACAGAATCCCCATAAGAATGGGTCTATTTGAATCAACGTATTACTAGTATAAGTACTTGCGAGACTATTTTGGAGGGCTTAACTAAATGGCTTATGGAATGTCTATAAGTTATTTTTAGCTTATTAATATTGCCATGAGCTCTCCATAATAGCTTATAGCTTAAATGGAATCGGTTAGACTTCATTTTCTGTTTTGTTATAGAAATAACTTATAAATAGCACTTACTATTATATGCTACATTCATGCTATAAATGCTTAACTAAGCTATCTATCCGAACTGAGCCTAAATTAACAAAATAAAAAAGAATAATTTCAAGCACGACCAATAATGATACACCGAAAACAAATATATTAAAAAGAAATTAATTGATGTTGATGCATAGTTGAATTATAAATTGAAGTGGATTGAATCGTCAAAAATGGAATAGAAAAGTAAAAAAGAGCAATTTTGCTATGATACCTGAATGAGATAGTGGACAATTTCGTGGAAGTTATTGAGAGATGCCCATTGAAGAGCATAATAACCATTAACATCGGAAACAGAAACGGAAGCAGCGTGTTGTTCAACGAAAGTCCTCAATTTTTGAAAGTCGCCATGAGCAGAAGCAGTGAAAACATCGAGTATAGGAGGTTGCTGGTCTTGTTGGGGCTTAGACTCCGATGATACAACCTGGATCTCGGATGAAGCCATTGATAGACTCAGGCAGCTGCTACAGCATTCAATTGGGAATTTATGTGACGTTAGGGTTTGAAAGGATCAAAATAGTTAAATTAATTAACTAACTCAAATTGGAAAATGGAAATGATGTAGGTTGAGGAGAAGGTTCTTCTTCTGCTGATGTATCTCTTCTTCGACTCACACTGATACGTATACCACCTTCTCCATTTCCACTCACTCCATCTTTTCTCAATTTCGATTTTCTATTCCAATTCGTATACATGTTAATATTCGCCCATCAAAATAAGGAATGTGGTGAAAAAAATAATAATTTTGGATACAAATTTAATTTAATTTGTAATACCATATCAAATTTATTATAGCAATTAATCTCATATAAATTTGCCGTCGTAATAAAGTAATTTATAGTTTTATTAGGTATTAGAACCTAATTACTGAAGTGGCATATTACTTGACAGAATTATTAAAATAATGATAATTAAAAAATTTTATTGCTTTTTAATTTCTAAATTTCTTTTACTGTAACCATTTATCTGTACTGAAAATTCAATGGAACCTCAATCATTACAACATACAACAATTTTGAGAAGAATTATATTGTTCCCTTAAAGTTAATTTACAATAGTATATATTAATACACATGAAATGTCTTACTTTCTCTTATAATGCAAATCCTTTCTTCTGTCTAATTGCTGTTTTGTTTTATATTTGTTATTTATCTAATTCATCAGTCTGATTGGTTCAAAATATAATATTTTATTCTCCACAAAATCATCATAATTGGATAAGATTATCAATCTCTTAGTTTCATTTTAAAATAATTTAAATTTTGTAATAATAGATTTTTATATGTTACATCTTTTAAATATTCCTTTAAAATTAGATAAAATGTTCTTAATATCATAATCAACAATTAAACTTTGTTTATTTAAAAGAGTAAAAAAAAATATAATCAAATTCTAGCCTTTGAAAAATAAAACAAATCTATTAGAATAAAAGTATATAATATTTTTTCATGAATATTGATTGTTAAATTATTATTTTCTACTTTAACTAAATTTAAATTTTAATATTTTGACTTTTTAATTCTTTAAGATTTTAACTTAAACCAATTAGATTAATTAACTTTTTACAAATATAATGACAATAGAATTGGATTGAACTGTTTTTTAGAAAAGTGCAATTTTTAACTGAATAATATTTTTTTTTAAATTTGATTTTATGCGAAAGCAACTTCTAACTGAATAACATTATTCAATTAATGACTTCTCCAAAAAATAATTTTCTATTAAAAAATAAAATAAAACACTTAAAAAAAGAATTTTTAAAATAAATCAATTAAGAATTTATTTTTTTTAAAAAAAGAAATATATATATATATAAGTCTTTTTTTTCTAAATAAATAAATAAGTTAGAGACTAATGCATGACGTTAAAACAACGTGCAACATTCCATGTGGATCCATATCAACGCCAAAGAACTATAAACTTGTGTGACACATCAAGTTGACAAATCAATGTCAGCTCTAAAGCCGTTATACAACCATGTTAAATAACTTTTACATCATAAATATTATACAATTAACTATATTAATCAAATAATTTGATATTAATGCAAGATCCATTTAAAAAGGGAAAAATAACTCATTTAATATCCCACCTCATATTATTTAATGACACTATAAAGTTAGCACGTGAACTTATTTTTACCAACACTCATAATTTTGTAGAGTAATTAACTTATTCATTAGCATTTTTTTAGTTTAATAAATGTATATTATCATTATAAATTAATTTTACATTAATAACATATGAGAGCATTTTATTTTTCTACATAATATGTATTATTTTTAAAATACTATAACAAAAGTGGAATATGAAATGAGGTAGAATTTTTTTTTATAGAATTTAGTGTAAAAGTGACTAGACATATCTTTTAATTTTTTTTATTGTTATTAAAAGCTCAACAACGAATCGATTGAAAATTCAAATAATAAACCACAAATGTCATGTTAATTCATCGATAAAATTTAAATCTACGTAATTGGCTAAACTCTTATAATATGATAAATTTAAGTTTGAATTTCTATTAAAAAATATATTTATATTTAATATCTAATATACTTTAAAT
>JBBPBR010000003.1:11808645-11828201 GCA_037974775.1 Cicer pinnatifidum | reverse complement strand
TTCTAATATATACTTCAAAAATTACTTTGAAGTAAAAAAAAATAAACTCTCTTAATCTATTACTCATCTCAAATGGTAACTTCTAAAGATTTTCATTATTATTTGGAAAGAAAATGGAAAAGACTAAACACTAAAGAAGGTATTCACTCCTTTTGAAGCCATAAAGGATCACTAAGTAGGATGAAGTATTAGTATAAATTTTCGTAAAAAAAAGTATTAGAATAAATTTTATCCAAAAGATATAATATATATATATATATAAGTTTTATAATTGACTCTCATCTCATATGCATCAAAATTAAATTAAATGGATTGTTTCCACATCAAATACCTCAGTATTTTCTAGCACAACCAAGTTTCTTAATCAATCAGATCATAAGCACATAATGGACTGTTCGATTATTTATTTTTTTTACGAAATTTAACTGTTTGATAACATTAGTTGATTGATAATAAATACTAAATTATTTATTTTCAAACTAAAATACTAGTAGTATGAAATGGAGAGTAACTTATCAATTAAGTGTTCAACACTATAAAAAAAATAATTAAAATTTATTTTTTTCCTCAAGTTATTTAACATACATGTACATCCATTGAAATTTATGTGATACACACCTGATTCACAAGCGGTGTTGAGATCTTTCATGATTTTTACTTTTATACATAAAAAGTATATAAATGTAAAAATACTCAAGCATGATGACTTATTGGAGAACAATTACGCACACATAGTGTCAACATAGTATTATTTATTTACAATGTTGTGCCCAAGATGGTGTGAAACATAAACATAGCCAATAATCTCATACGAGAGAGTGCATGGCTACACAATCTCAAGATAGACTACTCATTATTGTATTATTTCATTTCCACTAAGCAAAAGCAAGAAGATACTTACACAAAAAAATAAATTTTAATTTAAACATTAAACAAAGAAGAAAGCTATTTACAATTAATGTATGAAAAAACTACATGGACAGGCTTCAAAAGTTATAAAAAAGGTTAATTAACATTCTTGAGATTGAGAAACCGGCGATGTTTCTCCGGTTTTCTCTTCAAGCAATGGCGCGGTGGTTGTTCCTTCTACCCTTGATTCTTCTTGATGGTCAATATCTTCATTAAATCTATCAACACTATGCAAAAATATTCCTGTGGTAACACAATATCATCACAATGAGTTGATTATAAAATTTTATGCTCTTATATGATGATATATAAAGGAATGTGAATTTTTTGTATCAAATCAACATGTTTCAATGATATGATCACTTACCTATAAACCATATTAAAGCTGCTGGAAAAAATATTGTTGTTAGAATCAACGCAGTAGTTCTCCAGTTGTTAATACTATCCTGTATGCATAGAACACAATAAAAAAGTGCTAGTAAGAAACTAAAAAGAAAGCAACAAAGTAATCCCTCTGGAATGAAATATAAGGAAATATTGTAGCTGAAAAGTTGATGTATCTAGTTTAACTAGACCAGATACACATCAAATTTTCAGACACCATTTTTACTTATATTTTATTTCAAATGGATTAATAGCCAGGATAAAATTCCCTTGTAAGATTTTGTAAAGTGTAACTAATATACATCTCAAAATGCTAACTAACCTGGACAACTCCAACAAGAGGCGAGGAAGGTACATCTCCAAAGATATGAATAGCAACAGTAGACATAGCCATTGATAGCGGCCTCAAACTTGGTTTAACACAATGGAGACATACATAATTCACAGGACCCTGAAAATTAAAATACTAACAATATAAGAACAATACAATGTATATATGGAGCAACATTTAATTTCCGAGTTTTGACCGGCAATTTCTCAAGGCTCACACAAAGAAGTGAAGTACCTGAGTGGCGAAAACAAGTAGTTCACCAATAGCAAAAAGAGCCAAGAAGCCATACATGCTTTTAAATACGAAGGCGCCGAAACAAAATGCACCACCAACAAATGTTGTGAATGAGAGAAGCTGAAAAGAATTCAAGGAGCTTAGGACATGTATATAATTAAATAGTACTAGAATCCACTCACTTTCAAAATTCATATACCAACCTTAAATGCATTTGATAGGGTGTTAGTCATGTAATCAAGAGCAAAGCCTCCTGCTAAAGTGCCCAATATTCCACATACAATTGTAATTCCTCCAAATATCATATCTGCATTAGTCTGACAAAGTAAACCGTTGTTAATAAAATAATTTTATACCAAGGACCATTGTGTTTTACCAGCAAATTATATTAAGGTATCAAGCATACAAGAATAAAATCTTATGCACAAACTTGGTCATTAGATGAAACATAGTCTCACCATGTTATATATACTATAACCAGCTTTGGGACCCCAATACGAGTAAGCGCCTATGACAAAGTTGTATGCTATGTAACCTGCAAATAGGCATTTGGTAACAATTGAATGAAGAGACGCGGTGGAACGATATGATTTGTCAAAATTAGTACATATATAGAGAGCGGAGAAGACAGTCATACAGAAGCTTATGAGCTGAATTTAACAGCGACAAAATTAAATACGAAGAAAGTAGTTGATGCATACCTAAAACGTTGACGACGTAAACCTTATCAGACAAAAGTTCTTTCATATCTTTCAGAAATATTTTGAGCTGATCTAATATTCTGGTTGCATATTTTGACCTATTATTTCATGAGAATCAACAAAAAAAAATGTAAATCAGTCACTTAAAGATACAATAATAAATTATTAGCGGCAAAAGTTTTAGAAGGATTGAGGGATAATCATTCTCAGCTGGAGGAAGGAATTTTGTCCTTAAAAAAGCTGAGAAACATTGACAGGATAAATGCCTCTATAGGCACTATAATGGCAAATCAATCATATACTCAAAATATAGAAACTGCTATATAAATGAATTAATGAAGGATAAAGGTAATTTTCTCACTTGGAATGTTCGTGTGAGCTTTTATCCCTGAGATCTTTCGTGGACAACGATTCGTCGTTGCCATTTGAAGCCTCCGCATCTGTCCATCAAATAAGAGAATTTTGTTAAGTTCAACAAAACGATATTGTGAGTTACAATTCACAAGTAACACAACACACATATTTCTAATTTTATTTCAAATCAAGGATATGCTTAAGTCCTGGCCAAATTAATCTAAAAAAAATAGTACCTCCCAAAGCAACTGATTCAAGTGCCAGCACTTTTTTTGAATCAGCAGGGACAAAACCTTTCAACTGTAAAGGCTTCATAACAAATCCCAAAATAGCAAATGGAAGCATCAATATAGCCTCCACCCAAAACGCATAACGCCAACCAAAATGACTTCCAACCTGTTTATCAACAATGAAAGGATAAAACCAAATGGAAATTCAAAGATAAGTAAAAGGAGGAAATTGCCATTTCAAGTTCATTGTAATTGTAAGCAAGCTACATTGCAGATATTACTACTAGAATATAGTACTGGTATTAAAATAAACGAAAACTTACCAAACCACCATAGACATAGCCAATTGCATATCCCCCTGGTATACACATGTAAAATATAGAAAGCCACACCGTTTTCTGATACATACACAAGTATAAGAAAGGTTAGACAGTAATTAAATTACCAAATAATATTCCAACTTCCAAGGAAAAGAAACAAACCTGTTCAACTGGGGCATTATCGTCAATGAAAGGTGCTGCAAGACTTATAAATGAAGCCTCACCAACACCAACGAGCCTAGATAGAATGAGAAAAGAATAAGGATACAAAGAAGAATATAAGATGGTTCCAACATTTTTTGATACTATGTAAGTAGTCAATGCAGAAACCATAACGTTTGAAAAGTAACCGGGAAAAGCACTTACATGCGACAGACTGCAATTGACCAGAAATTGAAAGAAAGACCACAACACAAAGTTGCAAGAGTCCAAACAGACAATCCAACTCCAATAAGTCTAAAAGGGTTTACACTGCAAAATATAGGAATAATGTAACTATTAACATATTTTAATATATGGTGGTATGTGCATGTACTTGACAGAGAAGGTTGGAAATTCTCATTATTTATTGGGTTATTACATGATATTTAATTTTATAAAAAATAGAAAATCATACCGAAGAGTATTTCCTCAACCGCTCTTAATACTCTTATCAATGATGCTATATTGCTTTGTTTGTGAATCAAGAAGGACATTTTAGATTTCAATATGATGGGACGGTTGTTTAAAGCATGCTTAGCTTTCAGAAGTTTCATAATTACATTCAATGACAACATATCTTTTGAAGCATAAAGAGGTCAAATAAGCAACAGAGTAGTCATTGATTCACTCGCTCAAGAAGAAGACTAAACTAAAAACATTGGAAGCCTTCACGTTAAAATCTATCAAGTATAATAAGATATTAAGACTTAATCCTAAAACAATGTGTCTTATTAAAGAATGGGAATATGTAATGTAACAGCTATGTCAACATAAAACAGTTATTACCTCTTTGATAGAGATGCAAATATTGGAGAAGCCAGAAGAAGTCCAACCATAAAAGCAGATGATAGAACTCCATCCTCAAAATTGTTCAATTTAAAATCCCCCCTACAGCGAAGTAGAAAACACTATTGTCAAGAATTACAACTACAAAGTTCTGAAAATTTAGTTCTTCATATTACAGTACACAATCATGGTACGAAACACAAAGAAAAGCTCATACAGGCAACAACATTAGTTATATTGCAGAATATAAATTGAATTTTTCATGTAGGTTATTGATGCTTCTTTTGAGCAGCATACATTTTTTAAATTATTAAAGATAAAATCATACAGATAAACCCCCAATTCAGTTTAAAGCCACAACAGCATCCTCTATTCATGTTTTGAATAAAGGAAAGGAAAGGCCATTAAATATCAAAGTTATTAGTTTGACAAAGTGGTTTCCATTTATCATGTATTAAGTATTCAAATCCTACGAGAACCATGTAATACATGCTGCTGTATGTAACAAAAATCAAGAATCAAGAATCAAGACAATTTAAAATATTCACCCAAAACAACAAGTTTTCACTAATTATGTAGAATATTTTAGTATACAGTATTAATTGATTAATTAAAATGAAACTTACTGTATTCCAGTTCCAGACGTGCAGGTACCAGCTGTGCAAGTTTCACGATGTCCATTAACACCATTGCTAGCTATTGCTCCTCGGTCCAAATAGTTTAACATATTAATCACACAAAACATAGCCAGTAACCTACACAACATCATAAAACAATTAAAAAAATTCAAAAAGATAAACGCATAAAATTTTAAATTAAACAAAATCCATACCCCACATTTAAAAAAAAAAAAAAAAAAAAGTCCCCACACCCACAATAAAATAAAATTGGGGAAAACAAAAACAAACCCAGAATTACTGAGCCTCTTAAAAAAATACCCAAATCACAAAAAATCAAAATTTCATTAATTTCCCACGTTTATTTTCAAGCATGGATCTAGCAACAAAAAAAGGGGGGAAAAGGCGAATTACCTCTTGGGTGTAAACCAAGAAGTTGAAGGAATCATGGTGGACTTGGTTACCATGTCTGGCTCTACAGAAAGAACGGGGTTAACGGAAGAAGAAGAAGTATCAGGTTTGGGTTCATGTTGACATGGTTGTGCCATTCAAATATATGATAATATATTTGAAAAAGACAGTTATTATTAAAAAAAATAGAGAATAGAGGGTTGAATGGTAGTTGAAAGTAATAATAGCCTGGGAGAAAGAAGAAGATTTGTTGATGTTGATGTTGTTGTTCTTCTTCTTCTTCCTTCACCCAGTCTATTTCGTTGGTAAAGTAATTCGAAGTTCAATAACAGAATTGTTTGTTAAATAGGGAGACGAATTTGCTTATGATTAGCAATCCAGGTGGTCTTTGTTGTTATAACATCTTATTTTTAATCCTACTCATTCTCTCTTTTTATTTTATTTTATTATATTTCAAGAATCACATCTCGTCATTTTCTCAAGGTTGTTATTATTATAATATAATTATTTTCAATATAGTTAGTTATCTGTCAAACATGTTTTAACTTTTATCCGTCCTTTTAGTGAACTATAGTTAATATATATTATTATTTTCTTATATATATAATATATTTATTATAATAATTATTATTAAAATTATATAGGTAATAAATATCCGCTATATATGAGATATTTAAAACTGAGAATAATTATAAGATATTAAATTTATGAAATAAATATTTATTATTAAAAATTTATTCAAATTTAATGTATTTTTAATATTATATACATAAAAATTAATACAATTATAATACATCAAATATAAAAAATTATACATAAAACGCATCTTAAAATAAAAAATTGAACATGTGAAACTGCACCGACCTCTTACTAATTTTACTTGAAAAAACGACGACCGTTGTGATTAGTAGGGGTGTTCAAAAAAACCAAAAACTGAACCAAACTGTTGAACCGAACCGAACCGAACTGGTTTTGAACTGAACTGGTTTAAGAACCGAACTGTTTTCGAACTGATTTTTTAAAACTAGAACTGAACTGAACCGGTTTTCAGTTCGAAAAACCAAACCGAACTGGTTTTTTTTCAAAAAATTTGAACCGAATTTTTTTTAGAAGTAATTAGGGATAATTATATAAATTTTGGCCTATATGAACAAAAAAAATTAAGTTAAACCAGTTCGGTTCGGTTCAAAATAATAAACCAGTGCACCACTTTTATAAACTAGTTCGGTTCGGTTCTTTGAACTTAAAACCGGTTCCGTTCAGTTTTTCCAAACTGAAAACCAGTTCGGTTCAATTTTTAAACGGTTCTAGTTCAAAACTGAACTTTGCCCACCCCTAGTGATTAGGACGTGGTAAAATTTGAATCCTAATTTTAAATTTAAGATAATGGTTCGTGTAACAAAAACAATAATAAATAAATAAAATATAAATATAACAATATTATTATTATATAAGGAATCAATTAAATATCTATATATTAGTCATAAGCAGATTCCATGAAAGAAACTAGAGTCCGATATTTCACTAAATTTGGGTTTGAAATTCTGTCAAAAATTATATCTACATTTTGTTCTTATTGTACCTCAAATTAATCATCTTTATAAAAGGAATTTATGAAAAATCAAAAGAAAATATCTTAAAACGTATCTATTAAATATAATTTATTTTATCAATATATTAATTAATTAGTTTATTTAAATATATGTTTTATTATTTATTTAAATATGTTAACATAAAATAAATTTTTAAATGAGTCAACATACTTTCATAAATATCATATTAAGACTTAAATAAAATCTTATGATAGACCACAACTCACATATGAGACCTAAATCTTGAAAAATAAATTTAACATCATATATTGCAAATATTCTCACTCCTACTCTTCACAATGATCTAATTTTGACAAAAATTACTGAATAGTAAATATTCACATTTTTTTTATTAACAAATGCTAAGTATATTACTCTTCCTCCAATAATTGTCATATGTGCAAAAGAAAAATCATTTTAAAATAAATATAAATTTTAATTTAATAATTAATTTTTCTTAATTGTTTCCAATAATTAATATTGTATATATTTATAAATTGTTATTTTTTATGTTACATTTATTATAATAAAACTAAATTAATAGTTAGTTAATTCAGTCAAAAATACAAATAAACTAATAGTTAATAAAGTTAAATTAGTAAAATAATTATTTTCTTTTCTAATAAATGTGTAATGATCTATATGATGTGGCAAAGTTTGACTAAAAAATTTGGAGTGACCGACATAAAATTATAATAGGTATAAATTTAAAGAGTTGCATTTTAAAACAGATCTCCATTGTTTATGTTTCTTTATTCTAAATCAACCTAATTTTAAAAAGACGTTGTCATTATTCTAAATTTATCGTATCTTGTGCAATAAATCAACCAATTTAAAAAACATAAATCAGAACTAAACATCTAAATTGGCAAAAATCAACACAAACATCTTGTTCAAAAGAGTAACACGCAAAAGAGAGGATATGAATTAAAATTTACGTATAATTGTAATTTTATAATTTTAATAAAGACATTTTAGTAATTTTACCTATAATATTTTTTTGGTAGCCGCGGCTTCCAAGCCCAAGCAAGATCCACATCTCTATCTTAATTCTATCGGTCAAACATTTCATTTATTTTTTTATTATTGGTTCTAATTTTATTTTAAAATTATTTATTTCAATAGAGTTTAACTAATTTTTTACTTTAACCTAATATAACTTTATTTACGGTGACAATTCACACACCCTAAAATCACATAATGTTTTTTTATTTAATCATATTTTAAGTAACTTAAATTTTGGATTATACTATAGGTATCCGGACCCAATATTTTGCTACGGGTACTAAAGAATTCTCCTTTATATATCTATGATTTGTAAAAAAGAAAATTATGTCGTGTCAAAATTTATTTGATATTTATATTTTATTTATATTTCTTTTTTTACTCAATATTTGAATTTAATCTTTTCAGTTATTTTCTCCTCAATAAAATTTTAAATTTTATTAAATATAGTATATGTAAAATATATAAACATATATAAGACTGATTGGTTAACATTGTTCGGTAAACGTAGATCATAATTCTCGTGAGAACAACTATCAGATTCACTCTCTGCAATCAATCAAAACCCTTGTGCTCATTAGACACAATCAATAGAAACTCAACATATATTAAATAAAGAACAAAATTACATTATCTCATGTGTTGTAAGTCACGTTCCTTACTAAAAAAATATAATAGTAAATTTGTTTTAAAAGTGCATTACGTAAATGATTGCAATAGGATTTTATTCAAGTTTTACCATCCAATTTTTCTCAATTTTTAAAATCACTTTAAAAATTTGCATCTTAAAAAATATATTTTTTATGTCATTTGAATGTATACTTCTAAACTCGTCTAGATTTTTTTTAATGTGAGAGTGGGTAAAGTTGTGCGCCGAAGTTTTACGCTAAAATAAAAATTATTGAAAAAGACAAGGGAACCGTGTTAATAGTAGTGTGAATTTTTTTATTAATATTCCTAAGAGCGCTTGTTCTTCTTATAAGAATTGTTGATCATAAGTTGCCATATTCAAAACTCCAAAGCTTATAACATGCTGAAGTAGGCGCGCACGAAATATAAAATATTTTCATCACATAATGTCCCTATACATTTTATGGTTTTTCAAAGAATTGAAATGAGCATCTCAGTTTGAATGATACTTTGCTACAATGTTTCCTATACATATACTGTTAGCTCTGCAATAAAAATGGATTGTGAACTTACTCAAATCTTTCTAAACTTACAGGGTTAGAGGCGCAAAATTAATGGGAAGAAGCCCTACCTACATTGTCAGGGTTCATCCATGGAAGTACGGGAAGGGATTGACGGGTCCAAAAGATTTTGCTGTAAAGCATCTTGTGATCCAACCATTGAGCTTTCTTGAATATCTTGTTTGCCATATGAAACACCGTTTCCTTCTAATTTAACAGCTGGATTTAGTTCATAATCTTGTTCTTCAGGATCTGCTTCCTTCTGAATTATACCCAATGAAGCTTGATCTTTCTGGTTCTGTGCTGATATTTCATATTTTGGTGAAACAGTTGCCACCGAAATGCGTGCCTCCTTCATGTCAGCAACTCTCACCTTACAATGTATACACATCAGTTTCTTCTTATACAAGTTATTATAGCAATTCCATCCATATCATTATAGAGAATATATTTAAAAGTGGAGAACTGGTGCATTAAATGAGAATGTTATCTTGAAATATGTTCTCAAAAGAAAGTTTTCATTTCCTCGAAAAGTCAATAACAAGCCATGTCGAACATAAAGGAGGTAAATGACATTTCTGGAATCCCCAAAGATGTAAAATTTATCATGTCAAGGTTTACTCAACCAAACATTTTTGTAATGCTACATATTGGGTAGAAGAGGTGTTTTAACAGAATGGTTGCAGTTGTTGCTTTGTGAGACAGTGAGACTAGAAGTTATAGAATCGACCTCTTGGAAATGTAAGATTAGGCTGCATAAAATAAACTTTTCTCCAACTCGTCAATTAGAAATGCTATTAAATTAAGATAAATCTGCATATCAGCTCTCGCTCTCACACACACAAAAACCATGAGCATTTACCCGAAGCCAAATCATCATTTTGAAGTACCTGCAATGGTTCCATAATATTTGATTCACGATATTCTGGTTGGCTGATTGCACCTTCAGCTTGTAGCTCCATGGAATCTCTGACAAGCTGACTCAAAAATGCTACATCATCAGACATCATCCCGAGGCCTTTCAGCAGCTTAGAACCCAGTTGTAAGCTAGTCTGCAAGAATAAACTTAATATTGAGCTGCAGTTTCCACTGAAATTATAAACAGTGGTTGTTACATGCTCCAACCATCAAGAGAAGGAAATAAATTATTGACAACACCTCTGCATTTTCCAAAGTGGCATCCGTTGCACCTGCTTTCTTCAGATCTAAAAGATGTTTTAGATCTCGAGCTCTGGCATATATTGGAACCTTAGGAATTTCATCATAAAGTAAGCAATTAAAACAAGAGGTAATAACAGAAATACTGAAAGATAAAACATCGAACAGTGAAAACAATAATAGCAATCAACTTCACATATTTGACCTAAGAGGAACAGGTTCTTCTGTTTTTAACTGTGTATGAAAAATTGGTAGTATATACAAGTGATTTCTGATCAAACACAATGATATTTTATTTTTAAGCTTCGTGAGATAAATATTGGAGTCTATCGCTATTCATTTTATAAACAAATTGAAAAAAGCTAGTCACCATATTATCATGGTTTCTTTTCATTAGGAAAAAGCCACTAAATTCACCCTCTTGCGTTTATACATGCTCTACGACATGATAAGTTGTGATATGAAACGGAGAGGCTGGGAATAGGGGTAGAGGTTGTGAAGAGATTATTACTGCAGGAAAAGCCAATCGTAGCCTTTGAACAGCTTCAATTGACTTCTGCTTTCCAGTGAGCATAACCATGATAGCTTTTGGAGAAGAGATACCGGCAGATTGAAGGACAGCTGGACGTGATCCATCTCCATAGAGAATTGGAAAACCAAGTTTTCTAGCTGCCTGATAATGATGGGAGAAAAATTAAACAAATGATGGAAAAAATAGATTCCAATATGAAGGCTAAGACATGTCATCAAAGAAAGCTTTCATTATCTTGATAATACAAAGAAAAGTAAAAGATAAGAACATAGAGATGAATGATTGATAACTCAACTCTCAATTGGCACTTCTAAGTGTATATCTCATACCATTTACAAGGTTTGTGAAATTTAGCTTTTTAAGAGAAATTTGTGAATGCAAATATAAATACATAATTTGTGCATTAAAAGAAGCTTATCTTCATCTACCAAGCATCTTCTAAGTAGTAAGGCATCAAAGGGGATGTCTTGAAATTAAACTCCTCAATACCATATTTGAGATATTCTAAACAACACATTTCTACTCAAGAATTTTAGGGAAAAGAAAAAGGAAGAAGTTCTATGCAAATATTAGCACACATTGTAATAGCCATGCACAATGCTCAAATCTACTAACCTGTACAACCCTGGGGTCAATATCAAATGCCACATAGGGCCATCCTATTGTATCACTATCTCCTTCTGAAGCCAATGGGTTGGACAGCAAGTTCGCAAGGACCTTTATATAATGAAGAAAAAGGTTAAAATTTAGAAATGGGAAACATAAATGACAGATTTTGCAATGTATTGATCGATCTACCTGGCCCATTTGTCCAAATCCAAGGACGACAACAGGTTCATTAACATTGAAGTTAACCATCTCAGAATCTTTCTGTTTCTGCAAATAATGTAGTACACAACCAATGTCACTTGTAGTTACAATGAAATCACATAGCATTAGACTCCCACATATGTCTCTTGACGAGTTATAAAACAGCCACATATTTTTAACATCTCTTTTAAGTTAATTAAATAATTACAAGTGAAAAGAAGTTGTTGCATAAAATCCAGTAGCGGTGAAATTTGTGCTTATACGACCTACTAATAATACAGCATGTGAACTATGTTGTGATTGTATTCTTAGTTATTTTTCTTATGTAGGACTTTCATTTCAAATAATACACCAGTAATCCGCCATGGCTACAGACATTCGCACAATCCTTGTATGCATGTCGTGTGCGTGCACAAAACTTCCAAAATTATAACTTTTCGACACAAAAAGGCATACATTATCAGCATCATAGTTTTCTTCAATAAAGCTAGCAGCCCTTCTTCCAGCTTCATTCAGAAATGGAGTTAATGCCATTGACAATACGACAACAATTATGAGCAGCTTGTTGAGCTCAAGTGGAAGCACCCCAAGGCTGTTTACAAAAAACACAAATTTTTACAACTAAGAACAAACTCAATATTCTCACTCAAACATCATCAATGCGATAGGTTAAAATTTGGTTACCTATTCGCCAAAGAGAATACTACAAATCCAAACTCTCCTCCTTGGGATAGAAGCAATCCTATTCTTACACTTTCTTGTAAAGTAAGGCCAACACGAGGACCAATCGCAGTTATGATCAATGTCTTGATAGCAATTAAACCTCCCAAGAGCGCAAGTACATTTGGCCACTCTCGCAAGAGAACCTGCACCAAAAATAATAGCAATAAATATACAGGGGAAAAACAGACTGACAGGTGTAATTTCATATGCAGGAAGGGTGGGTATATTTCATAATTTCGTGTGAAATGCAAACTGGTAAGACATATGTTCCTCAATGCATGCTATCAGAGTATACCCTAAAGTTGTTATCAGACCATCTATATTACCGACGCTCTCTACGCCTAAATTCTAATCCTTGGCATGAGCAGGTGTTGTTATTGGACCACCTGCTCTAGTCGACTAGTCCATGATTCAGATGCCCAATCTTGGGTGAGAGGGGTGCGTTGAAATCTCACATCAATTAGAATATGTCCAAAACAGTCCTTTCAAAGCTTGGATAATCCTTGCCTCTTGAGGTATTTTCCGGGGTTGAGTTAGGCTAGATGCCATTCCAGCACATTTTTTAAAAAGAATAACATGAAAAGGGTGTGTGAGTATCCAAAAAAAAAAATTACACTTTCAGTTTTTTGTGATTTATTGGAATGGTATATCATAGGTGATCAAAATCTTGGGCCACACTAACTATATGTGTGGATTGGCATCCAACAATGCCAGGCAAACATTTGACACCATAGCAACAAACATGTGTTTAACAATCAAAACAATCACTAAATCACAAATGATCTCGTGCCTCTATAATATCTAGTTTATAACTAAGATTGTATAAATTCATAGATATAACAGTCCAATTAATAACCAACACTGCAAAGAAAGAAAAAGGCAACATAACTATGTCATATATATAAAAAATGATAATCATATTTACCTGCATGTCAATTGAAGTCCCTGTAGTTAGAAAAAACAACCCGAGCAGCAAGCCTCTAAATGGTCTTATGTCAGCTTCAATCTGGGTTCTGAAATTTGTCTCTGCTAAGATTGCCCCAGCTAAAAATGCTCCAAGCTGCATTGTGACATTACATACAATTGTCAAGTGGGTATTCAATTTAATGATTTTCCATCATCACTTAGGGTCTATTTGGGAGGAAGATTTTGGAGGGGGGGCTTGTTTTTCTTTTCGTAATTAAGCAAAACTATAAAATGTTTCTAAGAATAAAAGAAGTGTGATTGAAATGTTATATGATCATATATCATGTGGTTCTTTTAACTTTTTTAAAATCTTAAATATATTTTAAAATATAGACCTGACCCTCCAAAATACTCCTCCCAAACAGCCCCTTAGTCAACCCAAAAATAAAGCCCAATATATTGGAAAATATTGAACCGTATCACTGAAGCCCAATTTCTGTGTGAGTAGTGAAGTCCCAGCAATAGTCAGTAAGCAAAGAGCAACAAAAGCCTCTGAACTTCTTGTATCTGCAACAACCTGAATTTCACCAACAGTTTACTAACTAGAACGAATTAAAAATGAGTTTGTTTTGGAAGCACTTTTTTAGTTGGATAAATTCCTTTGTGAAATATATTTCATACAAACCTCAAAAACTCTTCTGAGAATATACTTTGCTCCAAAAGAAAGCAGACCCAATCCACCTAATGCTTTCAAACTTTCTTGAGCAAGCATGGGCCAAATACTTCCCTCAGTCATATTCTAGAAAGAGAAAAGAAATAGCACGGGGTGAACATTCAACACATAACTTGATAAATCTGACATTAAAAAATAACCAATTTAGTTAATCATAGGAAATATAATACTCCAGCAAAATACAAAAACTGTTAGCCTCAAAATTACAGCAAGTGAAAAAATGCAAAAAGGACAACTTTCAATGGAAATTGGAGTCAGATGACCTCAAATCATACCTTTTGATATTAAAAGTGAAAAAAAATACCATTTAAATGTAGAAAGTGAAAAAGAACAAAAAGTGAACAATGATGTAACATGGTGTGCAATGTGCATGCAGAAATTCACACATACATGCAAACATATATTTGGAGAAACTTATGCAGATGACCTCAAAATCACACCTTTCGATATTAAAAGTAAAAAAAAGTACCATTTAAATGTAGAAAGTGAAGAAGAACAAAAAGAGCACAATGATGTAACATGGTGTGCAATGTGCATGCACAAACTCACACATATATGCAGACATATATTTGGAGAAACTTATGCTAGATAGGTACGAAGACAAAATCTAAATACAAAATTTTTTGCAAGCTAAGAGTTCAAGATAGATTTTATATATATTTAGGGTGTAAGTTTCTATCCTTTATACATGCCACGGACCACCTGTCCTAAGACCACTTAGTCATAGAGTCTCAGATACCATGTAAAAGAACAACTCAGTTTAAGCTGTTAGGTGGATGCCCGTGAACAGTTTTGTATATAATAATGCATCGATGATTATAAAATTGACATTATATTGTAACCATAAAAATAGAGATAGAAAAAGAGATAATTTTTAAGAACGAAGATAGACTGACTTTATTAGGCTTCCAACTATTGTATTATAATTGGGATTAGTTCAACTATAATACCATTTACAAATACGTTATATATAATCCCCGCCCATATATTAATCTAAGTATAGCTTGAACAGGTAGGCCTATATACTATTAATGTCATACATATTCTGTCACCCTTTAGTCTAGACCATAGACGATAATCATAACCAACTTGTTATAGTTAACTTAAGTATGAAGACTGACTCCAGTCTCCATAAAACTGGTAGTAACTAGTCTATGCTCCAACTCTTCACATAAAAAGGTACTCGATGGTAATCATTGCAAGTGTTGTACACATGAGATCGGCATATATACTAATCCCCAAATGACAGGTCCATATACTAACATACCTTCTTATTACAGATAGTGTTAATATAATTATCATACAAAAAGTGCATTTTTGCATGTATGTCAAAGCACAATAAAAAAGCTCTACTAGACCTTAGACTGTTAATAAAGAAGCAACCAAAAAGTCAAGATGTTATTAAATTAAAAAATAGAAAGTGTGAGATACATATTAATATTATTTGCAGTTTACAGCTCACCTGACTCTCAAGTACTGGAAGTATGACCAAAAGAGGGACAACAGCTATGTCCTGGAGATAACAAGCAGTAGATGAAAGAACAAAGTTAATTAAACCAGAGCTTTTGTTTACCAACACCATACTTGTCAAACTGGTAGGGTATATCAGAAGATATAAAAAGATAACCTAAAATATCAATGACTTGAACCTTTTTTTTTAGATAAAAAATAAACTACATACTTGGAGGATGAAGACAGTGTAACCAAGCAAGAGTATAAGACAAATACCTGCAAAAGAAGTATCCCAAGAGTTGCTGAACCAAGCCTTGTAGGAAGCTCGCCTTTCTCTGCAAGAAGCTACAAGTATATATTTGCTTCATAAGTTACATTGTCCATATTAAGTGTCATACATCACAATGGTTTCATGCAAGCCGAATGCCTAAAAACCACTAATGTAAAACAGACTTATAACATTATTTCCACCGTAATTTCTTTCAGCTAACACGGTATACAGAAATAGCATATGAAAGAACAGGGCTGGAAAAACAAGTGTACAACTGTCGAATTACTATACATACATCACAAGGTAGATACATCAACATCACAGCTTATGTACTAACAAAGTGAACTGCCTTGCTTATTTTCAATTTCAAATACATTCAAACTCACAAATACCTGTAGAACAAATGCAGAAGAAGACAGAGAGAGAGCAGCACCAATCACTACAGCTTCATCGACACTTCTGATGTTCACCTATAAATATATTCTCAAAATAAATTACATTGAAAAAAGAAGCCTCTTCTAGTAGTCTCGATACCACACATTTACATATAAAGCTTAATTAATTATCTATGTTATCAAACAGTCATCTTGAAAGAGCTGTCAGGTCTAGGTCTACAGTTGGTTTTTAAGAATTATTATCCTTATACAAAATCCATTTAGGTGGAGACAGAGCATGGACATTTGAGTTGAACCATCAAATTTGCAGAACCACCAAAACAGCTATATCGCAAGAAGACAAGAGAATCAACAAAAGAACTGTATCTCATTCCCCTAAACTTGTTTACTCAAAAACAAGAAATTTCTTATTTGAAGTGTCTGTATCTGCATGTGTGTGTTCTGTTAATGAATGTAGTTTACAATAATGAAAAAAATACAAACCAGAAAAAGAAATTGTTAGATATATATTGCCTCAAAAAGAAGATATAGATATATATCTCACCAGATCAGACCTTGAGTGGAAAAGAAATTCCAAAATTTTTGTTCCAACAGCCCCATTTGGTGGAAGCTCAAAAGCAGTGAATGCTAAAGTAGATAGTAACACCTTCAAAAGTGTTTAAATGATGGTTAAAATAAGGACAAGAAAAATCTAAATGTAATTTAATATAAAAAATGAATGACTAAGAAATTCCCGTTACATGCCCATCGTCACTGCCAAAGCATCATACCTGAGCCAATCCCATTCCAAAGGCATATTTTGCAAGAGCTTTCAGACGTGCTAGTGATAGTTCTAGACCCATCTCAAACAGCTGAAAAGAAATAAGAATTACTTCAGAGTAATTAAATACCATTTGTTTCAGAGTTATTCCTGTGGATTATCACCATGACAAGAATATAGGTTATTCATACTTATATTTGATAAGTATAGGAAGTTCTTCAAAATCCTCCAATCATATATTAATGTGTGAGTTTGCTACCTTGTTTCAGAATGTGTTTAAGCATAGGAGCAAAAGTGCTGCTTCTAAGTTCTAAGGCAATGTTACTTACTGTTGAAATTTTATAAAAGTAAAATGAGTCAATAATTGAGATTTGGAGCCTATGTAGAAAATAAAAGCAAACAGCACAGATGGAAATTGAGCTTACATGCACAAATACAAAAATATAACTACAATAATTCAAGTTGTAAATTATACAGTTTGCAACAACAGAGTTCCAGAAAGAAAAACTCAGCAGAGATGTCTTCTTTGATTATGGGATATATAAATCACACTTAAACATTCTTAATGCCCTTCTATCCTTACTTTAGAAACTCATATAACAAGGAACACTAAGTAAATGATTAAACTGGATATTGACATCGGTGACCATCAGTTTTTAATGAAATAGAGCAATAACATGCTAAAATATGTTTGCATATATCACAGTTTCAATGCTTCATTTGAGGATTACAAACTATTGTTGTTGAAAACCAACAACAAAAACAAGAGTAGCAGCAGTGGCACCTTACTGAGATTTTATCTTACCAAGAAAAGGATCCCCCATTCAGACAAAACTTTAACATCTTCAAGGTTCCTAATTAAACCAAATTGATTGAGCACCACCCCAGCACAGAAGAAACCAAGTATCTGAAAACAACAACCATTCAATTCAATTTATTTAAACCATACATATATCAAGCAATAAAGAGTGATTTTTTCATACATCATCAGAAAAAATGCCTTAATCCATTTGAACTAGTCAAATTAATACATAAATTTACCTGAACTAATAAAGAGCATTACATGATAATGCTTATGATAATAACAAGAACTTACAGGACTGGCTTTAATTAACTTGAACGACGGCACGATAAAGACAGTAACAGCCAAGAAAGTAAGAGTATCCAATCCTAAATCATTGATGACTTCAACAGCACTGGCAACATCATATGACACACTTGTCTGCAACCGCTCCCACCTTAGTGGCCTAAACTTAGAGAAATAGGATAAGTTGGAACCGAAAAACGAATGAACATCCAGAGACGTTCTTCTACTGAATTTATCTGATACAGCAGTAGTATTATGACATAAATGTGATAGAAATGGCACTTGTTTGTGAATCATAGAACTTTTACAAATTCGTGAAACAGCACGAGAATAACCGGGACTCTTTTGTTTGGACGGGTCATATCCCTGAAGAGAAAAATTCAGAACAAGCAATCAACAATAGTAAAATAAATTCCCTCAAAATGATAATTTAAATATGCATAAGACTAATTCAGTTTTCTTCAATTTCAAAATTTATTTGTCTTCAGAAATAAGTTTTGTTTAATGATAAGAAAAATTGATATACCTTGAGGGTTTGGCAATAAGCTAAAGACTCGAACATAGTGGGAGAGCTTTAGAAAGTAACAAAACCAAATTTGGGGAAGTTCATTTGCATTTGGTTGTTCCTCTAGTTGAGATAGATAAAAATAGAAGCTTAGAAGAAGTGTGAGAGGATACCTCAAAAAATGGAGGAGGAAAAAGATACACGTAGGCGTAGGAAGAAGAGAGGTGAAAGATAGAAGAAAACGAAAGTGTGATTTGGATATGGCTATGGAATATTACGTGAATGAATATATGTGTGTGAATCGTTGCATCGTTTATGCCACCTCAGCAACGTGTCACCGATGTGGAACTTGTGGATCACAAATAATTCTCAGATTTTTCCACTCAGATAGAGATACCTCATTTACCACGTGGCAAACAAAACAAGATTTTATTCTCGCTCAAATTTTACTATTTTGTATTTAATTTTTATAAAATGATTTTTCAATTTTTAATCTATTCAAAATGATATTATTTTTAGTCTCTGATTTTATATTAACTAATATGTATTTTTCTATTTTTAAATAATTTTTTTAATAATATTTGGGGTATCATAAGAATTTTTTTTTATAAAAATTTAGAATTTAAAAAATAATAATTAATTAAATATAAATTTTTAAACACAAAAACTTAAAATTTTATATTTAATTCATCATTTATTAAAAAATTTCAAATTTTTGTAGCGAAATTGTTAAATATATTTTAAATATTACTGTAAAACATTTAAAATATACACAATAGTTGATTTGAAATTAGAGATAAAAAAAGAAAATAAATTTTTTTAAAAGGTTAAATGTTGATGAAATTTTTTTAAGAACAATTAAAATTTTATAGGAATTAAAAAATTATTTAATATTACTTTTAAATATTAAAATATATCACATCTGCAATAAAAAGAATAAAAATTATATATCACAAAGT
>JBBPBR010000003.1:11780101-11804728 GCA_037974775.1 Cicer pinnatifidum | reverse complement strand
TTTACTATTCTTTTATGATCACAAAGAAAAATTCTGTTTATGAAAGGAAATACACCAAAATATTCATCAAGCATGCGAAACAAAAAATAGAAGAACAAAAATTATAAAATTAAATTTATAATTGGTAGGTTCAATATAATGTCTTGATTTAAAATTAAAATTTCCAAATTATGTATGAATTTATTTATTATTTTATCTATAAAAAAACTCAAAGTATATTTTGCCAAAACATCAATAAAAATATACCAACATGCATGAGTAAAAATGATACCAGCTGAATGATGATACACTTGATGAATAGTATGAATTCAATAATCAAGATAGCTAAAACATGAATCCAAATAATATCAACTTATTTAAGCCCAGCCATCCCATAATGTATTAACTATATATGATTATTTAATATATATTAAGAAAAATTTATAAATATAATAAAATATTATTTTATTAAATATTGACACATTATCATAATGAAAGATATTGAATTAAAAAAGACATACGTTTTATTAATTAAATTATATGATTAATTTATTAAAAATTTGAAAATAATTTATTTAAGAATATATTTTAATTTTTGCAAATATAATGAACGGTTGTAGGAGAGTGAGAGTATTTTTTGTTAAAAAGAAAGAAAGAAAATTGAGTTGAAGAAATAAAATGAAAGAAAATTGAAAAGGGAACAGGGTGTAAAGAGAGTAGTTGAAGAAAGAATGGGTCGGTGTAGGCGTGTGGACAAAACACGAACGAACCAACCAACTCCTCCAAACATGTTGTCTAAACCCAGTTCTACTTTTTCTGCGGTCAAATAAGCCGTACCCATTCTCCATTCATTGCATTATTATTTAATAATAATAATAATATAGTATCCCATTCCCATTCCCATTCGCACTTGCACCCCATCACACTCATTCCTTTACCTTCCAATCTACCATTACATTCTCCATGGCGGCCGTCGCTGCCTCATCTTCCGCCGCTACTCTCCCCTCCTCCGTCAAATTCTCCTCCCCCTCTCAATTTCCTAATTCTATCACCTTCGCACCCCATCGACTATCTCTCACCCCCAAATGCACCCTTCGTTCCGAAAACACCCTTCCCCAAAACGCCATCGTTTCCAAACCTTCTCCTCTCGAGTTACTCAAAACTTCTTCTGCCGACAGTAAGTCCTCCTCTATTGTTTCATTGCGATCAAATTATAAAATAAATAATAAATTATAATAATTGTTGAGCTGACCAAGTTTTGTTTTTGTGTGTTAGGGTATACCAAGGAGAAGAGCAGCATCATTGTGATTGGACTCAACATTCACACTGCTCCCGTTGAAATGCGTGAGAAGCTTGCAATTCCAGAAGCACAGTGGCCTCAAGTTATTCAGGAGCTTTGTGCTCTCAATCATATTGAAGAAGCCGCTGTTCTCAGTACTTGTAATCGAATTGAGATATATGTTGTTGCTCTCTCTCAACACCGTGGTGTTAGAGAAGTCACCGATTGGATCTCCAAGGTATACCCATTTATCTCTCTTCTGCTCCCCCTGTTTCCATAAATTACTTAATTTAGCGTTTTAGCATCATGTAAGTGCTTATGTTTAATTTATTTCTATTACCAAAGATCAAATAAAGTCAAACTGTTTCTATAAGTTTTTCTGGAGGGCTTATGTATATTAGCTTTACACATCATTAGTTGTTTTTATAAGCTCCTCTAAATAGTCTCATGCGGGGTTTATGTTAGTAGATAATGTCAAATAAGTCAATTGAAACTGAGCATAATATATTGTTTTGATGTAAGAGAATGACTCATTTTTTGCATCATTGTTTTAATAACTTTGCAGTTAAGTGGGGTTTCGGTACCTGAGATTTGTAAGCACCAAATCTTGTTGTATAATAAGGATGCCACGCAACATCTTTTTGAAGTAGCTGCCGGTCTCGACTCCCTTGTTCTTGGGGAGGGTCAAATTCTTTCTCAAGTTAAACAAGTTGTTAAATCGGGACAAGGAGTGCCTGGTTTTGATAGGAAAATCAGTGGTTTGTTCAAGCAGGCTATCTCTGTTGGAAAACGGGTTCGAACTGAGACTAACATTTCATCGGGGTCGGTTTCTGTTAGTTCGGCTGCTGTGGAGTTGGCACTTATGAAGTGTTCAAAATCTTCCTTTGACAATGATAGAGTGTTGGTAATTGGGGCAGGTAAGATGGGGAAACTTGTGATCAAACATTTGACTGCTAAAGGGTGTCGAAAAATGGTGGTTGTTAACAGAACTGAAGAGAAAGTCAATGCCATTAGGCAAGAGTTGAAGGATGTTGACATAGTATTTAGACCTCTTTCTGAGATGTTGGAATGTGCTGCTGAGGCTGATGTAATCTTCACCAGCACTGCATCTGAGTCCCCTTTGTTCTCAAAAGAGAATGTGCAGATGCTTCCTCCGGTTGGCCAAGGTGTGAGAAGACGACTTTTTGTTGATATATCTATTCCAAGGAATGTGGAACCAGGTGTGTCAGAGCTGGAAAGTGCGCTAGTGTACAATGTGGATGATCTTCGGGAAGTTGTTGCTGCTAACAAGGAGGATAGACACCAGAAAGCTATGGAAGCACGGGGAATAATCCAGGAGGAATTGAATAAGTTTGAAGCATGGATAGACTCTCTTGAAACTGTTCCTACTATTAAGAAATTTAGAGCTTATGTTGAAAGGATTAGAGCCTCTGAGCTGGAAAAATGTTTGTCAAAGATGCGTGGTGATGTCTCCAAGGAACACAAAGAAGCAATGTATGCCCTTAGTATGGGTATTGTGAATAAGCTACTTCATGGTCCCATGCAGCACCTGAGGTGTGATGGGAATGATAATAATAGTCTTAGTGAAGTCCTTGAGAACATGCGTGCTCTTAACAGAATGTATGATCTTGAGACAGAATTATCCTTGATGGAAGAAAAGATCAGAGTCAAGATGGAACGGAGTCAGAAGTAAACTACTCTTAAAATGTTTTTCGATTAATGCCATTCCCATGGTGGCAGAAAGCCTCACCATTTTGTACATTACAGTAATATCTTGAGGCCCTTAGGAGATTCATTCTTTTTAATCATTCTTTTTTTAACATTATACGAAAGGGGAAGACATTGGTGTCCCCATACTGAATATTGGGAGTGTAGTTGAAGAAGATTCATGTTCCTCATGACAAGAGGTGGTTCTTGTATTTTTAATTGTTAACATTGCAATTTGCAAGTGCTGATTTTTAATATTAGTCTGAGAACTGTTTTCAAACATCTAATCACTTTTTCTGTCAATCTTTTGGTCATGATTTGCCTTACAAATTTGGATGGTAAGACAACCACAACTTAGCTGATTGTTTCAGGAGACTTTGTGATAAATGCACGAGTGGAATGTGATCTTCTAATCATTAATTTAAATACACACAAGTTTAGTTCATTCTGTTCTTCCATAATCTGTGATTTCTTGGCAATTTATCATACAAATATTCATTCTCAAATTAACTCCTGGTGGCTCACAAAAACTGGTTGATAAAGGGATCTAGGCCATACTCAACTTGCGTTTCCCCTCTCCTTCACCCCTTCTCTACAATGCCATTCTCCGATCTCTCCCCTTTCCGACGATCTTGAGACAGAAATATTCTAAAATCTTATACAACACCGTTCAATTTAAAAGAAATCGGTATCCTTTCCGACGATCTTGAGACAGAAATATTTTAAAATCTTATAGAACACCGTTCGATTTAAAAGAAATCGGTTACCAATGGTTGCACAACTAGTCAACTGCTACAACAGAGCAAGACAAGCCTAGAACAAAGTTAATAGTCACTGCCACAAGTTTTATTTTGGCTAGTCCGTCAACATTAGTGCACTGGTCGCGTGTATTCACAATTAATGGAGAATCATTCAATTGTTCATCAGCATCAATAACTTGATGATTTTTGCTTGTTTGGTGAAGAGGGCTTTAAAATGTTGAGAAATGTATTCCGCTAGCAATTGGTTCTCAAAATGTGGTTTACCTACCATAAAATGTTTTCATACATATTCACACTCCACAATCCAATACCCTCGGGCAATCTTTCAGGCACTATTTTCACTTATAACTCCCTAAAGCCTATTTTACAAGATAACAAATAGAGAGTGAAAACCAGCATAGAATACAAGGGCCATGAGAACAATATTTTCTGTGAGATGCACCGGTGCACCACTAAAAAGTAGCGTACAGTATAACTGAACTCCAACAAGCTTAAGTTAAATGACCGGCCAAACAAAGCTTTTTAATGAAATAAAGGGTTAACACATTTACTGCTTATAAAATTTACCTTCACAAGCTTATCAGTATAATGTAATCTAAATATCAAAATTTTGAATAAAAGATTCCACAAGCAATAGTATTTGTTGAATGAAATAATTCAATGCTAATATTTGACAAGGCCCTATGATGAAATGTACTTAAGGTTAAAAGGAAGCCGCTTTTGATATAGCTTCTGCTCGGGCAAATTAGTGGCTGGCTCCCATCTTCAGAAGTTGAAGAACAAAGGTTTTCTCCCATCCAACATCAGCATTTGACATTTCATGCTCAACCCAAGATTCTTATATTGGTCCCAGCACTGAGCAGCATGCCCCTCAACATCTCCAGTGGAAAATTTCAGTATGGTATATGATATGCAAGATTTAATCTGATAACATCTCAATTTTTTATAACCTACCAGTTCTTCCAATACCATCAAGGATCAGTTGTGATAAAATATCAACCCATGTGTCGGGGACACCCGGCAGACACCAATGCATGCAATCCTGACCCCAAATTGCAACTGCATCCTTCCTTCCTAGCCATATTGCCGGATGAGCATCAGCTCTAAACTCACTTAAATGTGTCAAGTCAAGCAATTGGATGTCTGTGTCTTGTAATGTTTCTTCAATCACAGAATTCATCTGTCTTGCTTCCTTGTTAACTCCGTTGTTCCTGGGTTCAAACCACGAGTCAAGCTGTTCAGGTATTAGTATCTTGTTCTTTAGGTCAATGCTTGAAAATGTACGGGGCAGAGAACAAAATGGAACAAGTCTATCAGAAAACGAGAAACACTGAAGCCATTTAAAAAAATCATATGCATGGTAGAGTTTGATGTTTGTGCGTATTATGCAGGTAGATGTCAATGAAATTTGAGAAAATAAACTTCAAGACATAATATTAAGGTAAATTTTAGAATGCACACCTCATTCTCCTCAAGTGGCTTGTTGAACAAGCAGCTACCGTTTTGATTCCAATCTCCACCATAAAAATGCCTTGGGGATTGTAAACGCCAGAACTTAAGTGTCTTTCTAGGAAATTCTTTTTCTATGTATGTGACCATGTTACCAAGAACAACTTTCAGTCCTTCCAACATCCCAAGTGGAGGAACTATTGGTTGTCCTGCTTTATAGAAGACAAGAGGTTTCTCCTTCGGGAATTTGTCGTAATTCCACCTATTAAAGACAAAATCAAGAATGACTCAGTTTGGATTAACTTCTACCTTATACGAACATTTTAACCAAAACAAGTATTTAGTTTCTAATTCATGATAAGTTTATTATAAATCTATGGTTGTTTATTTAGAAACTAAATCAGAAATTTCTGAACAATTTGAGGTGCAGGCACTGATTTCAACTTATGAGATAAGCTATTAGTCAAACTTCTCATGGTTATTACAAGATTACTTCAACATACATCTGTATCTATATTCTCAATCATCCGAAAGGTTGACAAAAATAATAAGGCAACTTAAAATTAACTCAATTTCATCAGAGTATATATGTTGCTATAAGCAATAATATCTTTTAGTTGTTTTAGTGTTTTCGCTATATTTACATAATTCATTCAACTTTTTATCAATGCATACTGGCAGTAAAAACTAAAACTATTATTCAAGTGTACTGCATCATCCAAAAGTTTTAAGATTGAGGAAAAATTATAAAGAATTACCAATGACCGGTATTAAACACCAGGACATCATAGAAACCTGCAATTTTAGCCCATTCATCTGCAGGAACATCAACGTCAACTCGATTCACACCTTCTGATCCATCTTGGTTCCCAGCTTCAGCTTGCTTTGGCTGCCACCTTTGATTAATCAGTAATTAGCACATAGGGTTGCCATTTCGAAAATTATAACGAAGAAACAAAGTAAAACAAGACAATTAAGTACCAAAGCACTAACATAGACATGTGACACTGAGAGGTAACCACCGGTAATAATTTAAGAAAATAAAAGTAATTGAATGTAATCAAATATAATTCACTTAAATTTCACCTACCAAATACAATCTATATGCAAAATTCTGAAGTTTAAAAACAAAAAAGTTGGTAAATGAGAATGTTACTGATATTTGGAGAGCAAAACCGCACGATGATAACCAACAGTGACATTGAATTTGGGAAAATATGCACCCCTCCAAGCACCTTTCTTTTTCCATCTGCGTGCTCCTTCATCAGCAATCCTAAGAATGCAAAGAAACGAAGCCAAGAAATTCTCATTGAGAGAATCCCCAACAAACCCAACATTCTGATTTCTCATCAGACCCAGAAACCGAAACGGGTCGATCCGAGGCAAATCGCAGCCACGTGGCACCCATTTCCATGAATTAATGAAGCTCATATTTTGCCTCTGGTTTCTAATGCAATTCCATGCGTTTCGATGGAAGGGACAGGTTTCGTCGTAGAGTGGGGTGTGATTGGGATCTAAAACCCAGTTGCCTTTAAAGAGGTTACAGTTGGAGATTGCAAGTGATTGTGAGGTTGAAGAAGAAGAAGAAGAGAGGAATGAAGAGAAGAAATAGAGAGATGCAACTGTTAGTAAGATGAGGAAAGGGAAAAGATGTGAAGGTAGCTTTGGGGACATTCTTGTAATGCTGGGATTGAATCCATGCCCACACTGTGTGCTCGGTTATATGGATTAAAACATTTCCTCTTTCAACTAAGAGACTCAATTTTTCAATTCAACAAAGTATATATTTTTTGGTTTAAGTGTTTTTGCTCAAATATTACAATAAATTTATAATGTATAATCAAAACCACAATATAATAATACTAAAATTTACATGTAATAAAGATAAATATTAAGTTTAACTTAAAAGAAAAAAATCGTTATTCAGCAATACATAGATAGTTTAAGTTATGACACTAATAAATTTATAAATTACTGTATAGTAAAAGATTTATAAATTTGATTAAATATATTTAAAATAAATTTGATTTTATAAAATGAAGTCATTGTGAATATAAAATTGTCATCATCTTATTCTTAATATATATTGTTTCATTCATTAACTAGTGATATATATTTATTTGGTTGAGCATGTATTATTGTATGCTTTAATATTTTATGCAATTACACATTTTTAGAAAAATAATTTGAAAAAATTGAACTATAAATTAAGTTTAATTAATGATAAATATTTATATCGTGTATGCGTATGCTTTTGATATTAAATTTAAATTAATATATTATAACTATCTCATATTTATATTTATTTAGATAAAAAAATCTAAACTTAACAAATTAATTAATAACAAAGATATGTCATATAAATTGCACTGATCTCTAATTACTTCTATAATAATTCATTTAAAAAAAATTGTAACAAAATGGAAGTGTAAACAACTTTACAGTTAGATTATTATATTTGTTATTTTTATATTGCAACATTAATAATAATAATAATAATAATTTTAACCAATTCTCTATATATAAATATTGTTAATAGTCTTTATAATAAGATTAAATTAATATATATATATATATTCTCATCTTTACTTAGCCAAAGGCAAACAAACAAAATTTGCCTCCAAATATTAAAATAAAAGGCAAAATCCTTATGTTTAGATTTAAGCTACCACCATCTTTCAGCTTTAATGTGTTTGATCAACTAATGAGTAAAAGCATCTGTTTGTTTAAATACCCTCTCATTACAAGCTTTTCAAAATATTTAAATGTAAGTTAACAAAAAACTTGTAACTTTTATTTTGATTTTTTATTGCTAGAAAACAAATTCTCAAATTGATGAATAAGTTGAGAATGCAAAATTTGATAAAAACATTGAATACCTAATCATTAGGGATGGAAATAAACTAAGCCGTCCGTTAGGGGCCTATGGTCGGGCCTACTTATGGTATGGTCTGACCTGACATATTTAATAAAAATGATAGACTCAGACTGTTTTTAAAGTCTATTTATTTAAATAGATCAGACGCTTATAAAAAAACATATTAGGCCTGATAGACCGACCTATATATACTTTATTATTTATTAATATTATTTTTATTAGGCTTAATTGCAGTTTTGGTCCCTTATTTTAGTTGAATCGCGAAAGTAGTCTCCTATTTTGTTTCTCTTCAGTTTCGGTCCCCAAAACATAATTATGGTCCAAAATTTGATGAAATTTCATTTTTTAAAGTCGTACTACACCATTTATACTCATAGATTTCAGGTACAATTGTTGCAAATGAGATATTGAGGCATGATGTGACTTAAATAAATGCAAAAAAAAAAATAATGAAATTTCATCAAGTTTTGTATCGAAATTCTGTTTGGGGGGACCAAAACTGAGGAGAAACAAAATGGAGGTACTACTTTCGCGATTCAACTAAAATAGGGGACCAAAACTGCAATTAAGCCTTTTATTATTATATTAATAATATTATTTCTTATTTTAAATTCTATCAATTAGACAATCACTCAGTAATCATGCTATATTCAGTAGCCGTTCCATATTCGGTAACGATCTATATTTGGTAACCGTTCCATATTTGTTTAAAAGATAATAATAAGTGCGTTTGTTTCAGGAAAAAAAAAATATATTATTTGAAACCAAATATTATTTTTTAGGGTTTAAAGGATGTTTGTTTAAGATTTTTAAAAAATTATTTTATTAAAAAAAATATTTTTTGTTTAATATATATAGATATATACAATATGTGGAGACCATCATATGGTATTAGTAAAGCATTTAAATATTTGAATGTAAATAAGACTTTTAAATAGACTTCAGAATTTTAAAAAGGTGATAAATCTTTCAAAGTTTGGTTTGACCTAGAAAATAATTTGTCGGTCATGCTCAAGCCTTTCAAAGCCTGACTTGACCTGTCATATTTCCACCCATAATAACCATACCAAAATGATGGGCCATACTCATGCAAACATATGACATTTAAATAATAAATGTTGTAATGTTTCCACGTGATCACATCCACCTTCAAGCCTTCCCATGAACTCTCCACCCAAACCTAAACATACAGCGTAGTTTTTCCTCCACCAAACTAAAAACTTAAATTCATCACATAACGCCCTCTCCACATAATCGTTACACTAATACTAAATAAAGCATTTAGTTACTACAATTATTTATTAGAGAAGAGATCAAGTTATTTTAGAGTAACAAATAGAACTACTCAAACTTAATAACTCATTATAAATTTATCAATCAAACTATTAATTATTGATATATTATATTAACACTCAAACACATAAAATTTTATATAAAATTTGTAACTACTAATATGACAATCAACATTAACTTATATTTTAAAAAAGTTTTGTAAAAAATAATGTTTTTAAAAAGTTTAATACATATTTTAATAAGCAAAAATTTGTATATGTTCATTTGATTTTTTAAATTTATGTGGTTATTTATTAAACCGTAAATTTTTAACTTGAATATTAAATTGATAAAAATTAACATTTTTAATGAGTTAATAATTAAAGTAATTTAATTCTGAGTTACTTTGGAGGCAACATAATCCCTCCTTTTATTAGGATTATGTATATTTTTATCTTGCAAAATAAAATTTTGAGTTTAATCATAGTAAAATAATTTATTTGGTTTTCGTCTTATAAAACGATGTGAATATTCATAATTCTAAAGACACTTTTAGTGACAACAAAATAGAGATTCATGTAATATATAAATAATGTGATAAAAAATAAAAAAATTGAGAGAAAATAAATTATTGAACGAATGTTTTGAGAATTACTTCTTCTTCTGAAATAAAATATAAATATAAATAATAAATGACTTAGACTAAATTCTTAATAAAATATATTTATCATTTCAATTACCAATTTTATTTCTATTTAATTTATGAATATAGTGGTTTAAAAGTACTTTCATCTTTACAAAATTTGAAGATTTAATATTTGTTTCTATCAGCATACACCATATGATATCACGATGAAAGATCACCTAACCTTCATAGGTGATACCTAATAATGTATAATAATGTATGCGTTGTCATGTTTTTTAGCATACGACTTCTCAAAAACTTTTTTATTGAGTCACACAACAAGTTCTATATAATTATCCTAAAATGATTAGTAATGATAAATAACAATGATTTATAGTTTTAGAATAATAAAAATGAAAGAATTATTTGAAAATATTTATTTATAGATAGATAGATACATTTTAATAAAGGAATATATATGGATATGCAGTTATAACTAATGTGATTAATGGAAATGGAAATAAACAAGTAACAAGTTGACATCCAGCACTACTGTACGCAAGCGAACGAGAAGAAGAAAAAGAAAACAACCACACATAGCAAAAATAAATATAAAAAAAATATAAAAAATAAAAAAACTACAGCGCACCCACTCAATCAATCACAAGACAAAGATTCCTCTTGTTCCCGCTTTCTCTCTCGATCTGGTACTGCTAGGGTACGTTACGTTGCGTTGCAACCAACTTGTTATTTCTCTATTCCTCGATCCTCTAAATATCTTATTGTTGTTATGCGTTTCTTTCTTCTTGATTCAACCGTTGACTGTATCTGATTTGTGTTCATTTAACAGACTCCGAGCAGTATGGATTGCAGCGTCGGTACGTGTTTGTTTCCGTTACATCGTTGCAAAACCATTCACCTTGTGAGGCACGCGCAAGGGATTCACAATGTGGAAGGAGACAAAAACTACAAAGCGTACTTGAATCCTGAATATTTCGATGCGCATCTTACTCCCCTTGGATGGCAACAAGTTGATAATTTGCGTAACCATGTTCACTCTTCTGGATTGATAAACAAGATTGATCTCGTTATTACTTCTCCTTTGATGAGGTATTACTTTCATTACTTGCAATTCTTCATTTCATTTACTCACCTTATTAATTAAATCCTCCTATCATATGTATTGTATATGACATACTGGACACTTGACGCGACACTCACGTAAACATCGGTAAGAATTTGAGAAAATAAATTAAATGGATGTAATCAAGATGTCGGTGTTGTGGTGAACACCTCGATACACCTTCGATAAGAGATTTTGGTGCTATAGAATTATTATTGGCTTTGTGTGGTTCTAGTTCAATTGGAAATGTTGACTTTGGTGGATGTATTCGCAATTTTATTCATATTTGATAACGCAAGTAATCTTTGGGAACATCTCAAATGTCATTGAAACTTATGGGAATTTAGATATTGTATTTTCATTATATTTTCCGTTCAATTTAATTTTGATACACTGTTGGTGTATCAACGCATCACAACCAACTATATAGGTGACTTTTGAAGTGGTTCTGAATTATGATTAAAATCAAATGTCTTTAAAGATTTGATGGTTATGATTGATTGTAATTTTTTTTTTACATTAATTGTGTATAAAAATTAAATCCTTTTTCATTCTATGTGTTTGAGTTATATGAAATATGGTTCTTGAAAGTTATTCCTTCCATTGGTTGATGGTAATGAGACATAATGGTAATGCCAATGTGAAATGTCCATCGGATTTGAATCCTCTCATGTTTGAATCACACAGGAGGGGATTATGTTCATCATCTCACCATTAAAATGCATTGGGATTTTACAACTTAAAAAATATATAAGTGGGATCTAATGCATTTTAAGGTTAAATTGTCAACTAGATTGCTTACATGGAATCCTTGTATGAAATCATTGCTTTTTACACCGTAAACATTGAAATTTTCTCAGCTATTTTCACAAACAAATGTCTCTTGACTTGTGTAAATCCACAATCTCTGTAATCGAATTGGCAATATTATTTGGCGATTTCATGTAGGCAATCTAGACGCAAAAACAATTTTGATGATCTCTTACACAAACAAAAATGAGTAAATAATTATTTTTGTGCCTATCTCTCTCCTGACATGAGGGAGAAAAGAAGGGAGGAAAATGAGAGGATCAAAATCCTTTAACATCTCATATCAGCTTTTTCTTTACAGCATTTTTCACTAACACAGACTTGACAGAGTGATTTGGTTCTTATTAAGTTACCAATTCGTGACTTTTAAGGACCAATTTTTGTAGATGTGCACTTTTAGAGACTCAAAGTAACACAGGCCGTCACTTTTAGATCCTATCCCTGTTGTGCTTTTATTTTCTCAAGAATAAAAATGGGATCCTAAAGGCAGTCAAATATATTTTGCCTGTGAAAATTACTTTGTAACTGTGTTGAGGCAAAAAACAGTCTTTAACTTGTTTGATTGATACCAATACTTATGGCTTCAGGACTATGCAAACAGCTGTTGGAGTATTTGGTGGTGAGGGCTACACTGATGATAAAACGGATGTGCTGCCGCTTATGGTGGCAAATGCAGGAAATAGCTTTCGTGGTGCAATTTCAAGTCATAATTGCCCACCAATTGTTGCTGTCGAACTTTGCCGTGAACATTTGGTATGCAACTCTACATTCTAAACATATTTTTACCTGTTTCGAGAGTGTGTGTTATGCTGGTAGATGTGCTAGAGTTAATTAACAAGTTCAACACTCATCTCAGCATGGCAGGTTGTTTACTGTTAACATAGTGCCTGCTGCCTGCAAACCCACCATTAGGTTGGAGTCTTACTTTTCAGATCAGGGAGGAGGGGAATATTAAGGATATTATTACTTCACAATTAATAGGCTTTATCCTGTAATTCCTGTTTTATGCTGATAGTAGAACATAGAGCTAGAGTAGAGTGTATAAAGGCAGAGTTACTAACCAGCATTACTTGTTAGGCCCATTCCCTTTTATTTTATTCTTGCTTGGTTTTGGCTGATAGATAAGAGGCTTAACTTTAGACATGCAGAACAAATACGAACATGAACCTCAAGGCTGTTTCTGTATATTTGTTTGGTTTTGGATAAAAAATGTAATAATTTAATAACTTTTTGAGATGTATGAACTTTGATATTATTGTTGCCACTGTAAAATACTATGGGAACAGGTGGATATATTGCAGAGGAATACAAAAGATAACATGTTCAGGGATTTGAGAATGGAACAAAGGATGGGAAACTCAACTGTAGTATGAAAGAGATATCTCTATATTGAAGAGACAATTATTTCAGTTGGAAAAGTATCTGAGTGACATTAAATATATGGAGGGGATTCATTTTGTGTTGCAGATGTGGTTTTAATGAGTGTAACCAAATCTGTTTCAAACTGTAGCCCAATCAGATGTATATAAATTAGTAATAAAGGAGAAATGATGCAATCAATTCATATATGTCCTGCTTCGATAATTTCTTTTTCCCAACTACAAATTATCAGAAGTGTATCTTTTATGAGCAAATAGGGTTTCTTAGTCTTGATAATAGTATTGACATGTCACATATGAATTTTGAACCTTACAATTTTCCTCATGTAGGGAGTTCATCCCTGTGACAGAAGAAGAAGTGTTGGCGAGTATCAGTTTCTTTTTCCTGCTGTTGATTTTTCACTGGCAAGTGCTTATTCTTCACGTGCCTGAATGCTTGTGGTTTATAATTTTATAGAAGATAGCTGATAACTTATTCCTGTCTTGAGCTTTATAAAGGTTAGCCAACATTTGATTGTTGCCTTTGGGTTTATATTAGTCTCTTCAAGTCTTCGTTTCAGATAGACAGTGATGAGGATGTTTGGTGGAAGGATAATGTGAGAGAGACAAAGGAGGAACTCGCAGCTAGGGGGGTGAAGTTCTTGAACTGGTATGTGTGCGCTATTACATATAATCCAAAACCTCCAATCCAAGCAAGATTTTGTTAATACTGCATGTGAGAAACACTGAAAGTGGATATGAATGTATTAACAAGTTAATAAAGATCTACTATCAGGCTGTTTGGTGTAAGATTTCATCCAACACAATTGATATTTCACACATTCCTACACATTTTTTCAGAAGCTCCCCTTTACTTCTTTTCGACCGTGGTTCCAACATCAAGATAAAATTAACTTATCTTTACTGAAATATATTCCGAATTTCGGCATTTTACAATGTTTACTAGATATAGCAGCCTGTGTGTTAATGTAATTCTTGAGACCGTCACTGAACTTTATTGTGATCATCAATGTTGGAAGATAATTTTATTTGTTTAATTTCTTCATCAGATATTTCAGCAAGCCGTCATTTATTCATTTAGATCACAATATTTATGTCCAAAGCTGTGATAAATAACTAGATATCGAGTTGTATTTCTTTTTCATATTAGAACTGATATATTTGTATTAATTCAAATATCAAATTATTATCATTAGTTGGAGATTCGTGTAGTAATATGTTCAGGAAAAAAACTTCTTTTGCTTTTTTAACTTGTCATTACTCTTATGGAAGAAACTGATAAGTGGTAGTCCCCGCTAGTTGTGATATAGTAATTCAAATTGCCATTAAATTTCTCATCACGTATGTTTTTTTTTTCTCACTTTATTTCAGGTTGTGGACACGAAAAGAGAAGGAGATAGCTATTGTGACACACAGTGGATTCTTATTTCACACTCTAACTGCGTTTGGAAATGATTGCCACCCCTTGGTGAAGAAAGAAATATCCCAGCAGTAAGCTCTCCATACCTCGTTCCTCCAACCTAGTAGTTTGTGATTAACTTGTTATATGAGGCACTGAGTTGTTGTTTCTTATGTAGTAGAGCACAGTTTTATTCGGTGCTTTAGATTCTTTAATTTGGGATCAAGTTCCTGCAACTGATAGTGTTAAACATGATGACAAATCTGACTTAGCAAGAGCTATTCTTATTGGTAGCTATTCATCAGTTTGTAGATTGAAGCAAATGATTGACTTATTTGGCATACCTTTGCAGCTATGCCAATTGTGAGCTTCGCTCCATGGTCCTTGTGGATAGAAGGTGAGTTTGCAAATACAACCTATATGATCTTTTTCCCCAAATAAAAACTCTAATCTAACAAGGATTTGTTTTATTTATGTTTTTCATCCAGTATGATAGGATTGGAGGCATCAACAACTAACTATCCAGGCAAGATACCTTCTGGGATAGACAAACCTAGTGATGTTGTGGATGAAGAACATTGAGAAACAGGGAGCTTAGTTTTGCCACATGTATGTGTTTAGTCATTAGTGCCATTTAACATTGAACTGCTGGACATATAATCATTACTATTTGAAGATGATGACTCATATAAAATCTAACATGATTGTTTCAGATTTTACAAGGTGCTGAAGCCTTGCTGCTAAAGTTTATTGTCTGCTAGAAATATTATTGGTAAATAGTTATTGAACCAAAGTTAAATATATTCATGTGGGCAATCAAAGGCTACGAGTGTGGTGACGCAGTAAAAAAATACTTTTTGTTGGTCTTGGGATAGTTTAAGAAGAGAACGTCTTCTAATGTGTAACAAACATTTTTTTTCTTTCTAGACAATTGAAATCTATTGAATGGATTGATCTCTCATAGCATTTATTTTTCTACTACAAACACCACCGGCGTAATATCGAACATCTTACTAAATGCTTAAGTGACTCAAATATTTAGCACTTACGTCATGCAAATACTGTTTAACTTTATTTAATATTTGAACGAAGATTGATTCGCGTGCCTCACAAAAATTCCATATCGTATTTTGTCATCCACAAAAAACATGTTTTTGCTTGCGGGTTTCCACAAAATCGTAATGGAGATATTATTAGTAACTCAAATTGCAACTTATATTTTCTGTTTCTGAAAAATGGAACATGTAGTTCCAAAAACACCAAATTTTCACGTGAGTTATATTATTCTAGACACAAGTGCAAACAAAAAGGTGAATAAGAGAGAGAGGGTGCCCTGCTTTATAATTCAAAGGGAGAAGAGAGTATGATCATTCATACGTAATCAATCAATCACGCTCTTATCCCTTCTAATTCTCAAAAACTCTCACTCTCTTAATCAATGCCATGCGCTATGCGGGTCCCCCTTCACCCTACTAACCAAAAAGTCCAGCTACTACAGGACATAATGTTATCCTCCCCGTGACAAACGCCCTTTTAACCTTATTTCGATCCACGTGCCCAAAGAACATAGCATAGCATTCACAACCGCAACACCCTCTCTTCAAACCCCAAGCAACCCAACAGTGCGTTAGAAAAATATCAATAAAAAAATTAAAAAGCAGAAAATAATTAAAAATTAATATATATTAATTAATCAAGCAGAAAAAACGACCCCTTCTTACTTTCTCTTTCGCGGGGTCTCCACTAAAGAAGCATAAAGCAAACACACTTGTGTGACACAGTTACAATTAATTGGTTTTCACTCTTCAAATGGAAACCTATCAATATCCACCGTCATATCCAGATTCCGGTAACTCATCGCCGCGTTCAAGAGATATTGATTTCGACAATCCAGCGTCATGGGAGGAGCAGCAGAACTACAAAGCAAAGTTCATGTGCAGCTACGGCGGGAAGATCCAACCACGCAGCCACGACAATCAGCTTTCCTACATCGGCGGCGACACCAAAATATTAGCCGTCGACCGCAGCATCAAGTTTCAACACTTCTTCTCCAAACTCTCCTCCTTATGCGAAGCATCTCAACAAGATTTAAGCTTCAAGTACCAACTTCCGGGAGAAGAACTCGATGCTCTTATATCCGTCACAAACGAAGACGATCTCGAACACATGATGCATGAATACGATCGTCTCTATCGTCCTTCTTCAAAACCTGTTCGAATGAGGCTTTTCTTATTCATATCTCCGAATTCGGCTTCTGTTTCTCAACCCGACCCGCTTAAACCTCAATCCAACGCTGATTTTCTCTTCGGCCTCGAAAATAAAACCCTAGCTCCACCGCTTCACCCTCCTTCTTACACTCCTGTGCCCGATCTTGTCGCTCCGACTCCTCAGTATCCGCCACGTGGACTCGCCGATGATAGGGTTGAGATTCAGGAGCAGTTACAGCGTTTGCAGGTTTCTGAGAATGAACAATCCTTGTATCGGAGAAGTGGAGATGGATTCTCCGGAGGTTATGCCGCGGCTCCCGGTGGCGATTATTACTTGCAGAAAATGTCAGAGAAAGTTGCACCGTCTAATTCGCCTACTGGTGTTCCTCATCCCGTGGGTTACTGGCCAGAAAAGCAATTTTCCACCGATAGTTTTTCGATTTCGGGGACGAACAATTCCGGTGGAGGTGACCAGCAGGTTTACATGATTCCGACGCCGGGGACATTCTATCACACAGCTCCGGTGATGCGTCCGCCGACAGGGCAGGTGAATCAGGGGTACTACGCGATGCAGGGAATGGTTTCTGATGGATACCGGGAACAACAGGTGTACGGCGGTGTTCCGCCTCAGCAAGCAACGTTTTCTTCAGCGGGTCAAGCACCGACTCAGCCGGTCAAACCTTCGGCGTATGCGGAAGGATACAATGTAGTTAGGCCAGGTGGTGTACCGGATAATGCGGGTGCTGCTGGGTATGCGCAGGTGGCGTATGATAGTGCAAGTGGGAGACATTTTTACTATACTGCGCCAGGAGGGATGGTCCACGCGCCGCAATACCAAGGGGTTGCTCCGGTTTTCGGCAATGACATGAGACCGGTTACGGTTCCTGTGGGTCAGGATCCTAATAATAGAGGGGTAAGTAAGGGTTCACAAGGATCTATGTGATTATTGCTGTCATTATGTCAAATAATATGCACGATATGCGTTGCTTCTCTTGACTTCGATTTTATAAATTTATATGATTGGAATATTGTTTGTTTTTTGGGTACTATTATTGCTATTTTTGTCCAAAAAAAAAAAGTGTCATTGCTATTGTTAAGATTTAAGATTTCCATCTACTACTATACACTTATAAAACAACGGTTCACATAACCCAACGTTTTTCAAGTGATGATCTATACTTTGAAGAGCAAATGCGTATTTATGCAATTGCAAACTGTGATAACTCAATTCAAACTTAAAAAGAGTGTCAAAATACTAGCGACGTTTCTAATCTACAAATCGAATGTATTTGTCATTCAACACTTAAGTTGAGTGTGTGCATCAAAATGAACAAAATTGTAGCAATCATGACACCTTCAATGCTTCCGTGATATTATTGTGGATTAGGAGAGGTTTGACACATCCTCACGTTGCACTAAAATTAATACACAAGTGACTTGAATGGTATCAAAAAATTTAAAGTTATTTTTCTTTTAATCTCTGTAAAATTTTATTATTTTATTTTTAGTTTTTATAAAAAGTTTTCAATTTATAGTTTTTAATTTTAATTTTTTATTCTTAATTTTAAACCATTTATTCTATATCTTTTGAATTTTGAATAACTTTTTTTTAGTAATGTTTAACAATTATTTTATAAAAGTTTATAATTTTTTAATGAATAATGAATTAAATATGAATTTCAAATTTTTATAAATTATTTAATTTGTCGTTTGTTAAAAAAATTTAAATTTTTATGGGAATTTTTTTTATAATATCTTAATTAGTACAAAAAATGATTTAAAAAATCGACAGATAGATAGTAATTTGATTAAAATCAGAGACTAAAAATAAATAAATAAAATTTAAGGAGTTAAAAATTGATAAAAATTTTATAAGCACTGAAACATAAGGGGACGTGGGAGACAGAAAATAGATATACGTTTGATATAAAATAGGAAAAAAGTAAGAAATAAAAATGTTTAATTTAAAAGAGGAAAAATAATAGAGGAAGATATTATAAATGGTTGTATTTCATTAAGAAATGAGAGAGATTTTAAATAATTGTGTTTTACTCAATAAGAGATATTTTAATCTTCACACTCAACTCTTCAAAACTAGATATTTTATGAATAGTGATTTTCTTAGCTCAAATATTGACCATAATTCAAACTATGTATGACAACATATGGAGTGCTGCGAGAGGAGGTAGAAGGTGGTGCATAGGTTCCGGTATTGATATCCAATGTGGGAGGAAAATTTGCTTTTATGGTGGCTCTTTGATTAAGCAACCAAATTGGATAGATCATCAAATAGCCAAATTATAGGTAGAGTCTCTTTTCAGACTTACAATAAAAATATGAAATGACTTTCTTGTTATTAATGCTCTATTTGATCAATAACGACAAATAAAATATTAAACACTCTAGTTTTTGATTAAATTATAGAGTATATAATGATTTGGAAAGTAAAAAAAAATGAAGGTGCACTGTTAGAACTGTTTATCTGAGGAATAAGTTGATTATTTTTTTTATATTGTTTTTGTCTTATTTTTTTTAGAATTGGGTCAGACCCATCCTATTTTTTTATTGATCAAGACGGGTTTGCGGAACAAACTGAATCTTGTACACCCATATTTTCCTATCGCATTGTGGATTGTCCACAAAAATGAGTCCTAAGAAATGATGGTTTAGAAGATAGCTCCTCCTACCTATGTTTTGACTACTCCATTAATGCAAGACGTTGGCAAAGAGTGGGGATATAGGAGATAGTGAAACATATTCGATCTTTTACTTATGATTTTATATTTGGCATTTTACAACAGTTTGAAGACACTCAACAGGTCAAATTTGCAGTTATATTAATGTGGAGTATATGGAAGCAAAAGAATAGCAAGGTATGGAATAATGAAGTAGAGCAATCGGATATTGTCTGTGTACATGGATTATTGATGTAGTAGGATTGATAGCTCGCACAATAAACACAAAATCATGTTGTCAGCGCACTAGACGCGCATCAGGTTGTTAATTAGAAAAAATCATCATCCATAAGATATAAGTGCATTACACTGATGCATAATTTCTTAATATAATTAAATAGAGTCGATATTGAAATGTGTATAAGAGATGACCAAAGAAAATTTATTCTTGCCACGACTCAATATGGAAGTCTCCTATTTGTGTTGTTGAAGTGGAAGAAGCTTTATGGCTTACTTGTTGTTATGGAAGAAGCTTGTGCATGTTGATTTCAAACTATACTCTAAAATAATTGTTGATAAATTTCTTAGTAATTATAAGGAGGACGTATCTGCATTCAGAGCCATATTATATGATTATATAGACTTTTTTCCACCAAATTTATAAATTCTCATCTGAATTCAAAGCCATATTATATGATTATATAGACTTATTTTTCATTAAACTTACAAATTCTCATCTTGAATTTGTTAAAAGACAAATATATGAAATACTTAATGTGTTAACTAGAATGATAACAACTTCTTTAAGCAATATTCACTTTTTTTTTATGTATCCAACAAATTATTTATAATGAAATGATATAATTTTCTTTTTGTCAAAAAAGAATTTACATAAATAAAATAAAATCCATATACTCCAAGAAACTAAACTTTCGGAGAAGAATATTTTGAAATAATAAGTTGTGATGAGAAAAATGGGGTGCAAAAAACAATAGCTTTGTATTAATTCCACCAAGAAAGTGTACCCCTTTTGTATTATTGAGCCTTATAGTTACTGTTGACCAATAAGTAGAAAAATATTCTCTATACCCCACACCTAATCTCCCGACCCCCATATTACAGAAAGTTATTTTACCCTTTTGTATTTTAATTGTTCTTTTTATAATAAATTTTTCAAAAACTCAAAATATGAGATTTTCAAAATTGTAGAAAATTCAATTATCTTAACATGCTTCTTTTTAATAAATAAACAGCTTTTAAAAAAAATTGTTTTTCCTTTCTAATGCAGAAATCTAGCTAAAAATTCATGTGTTTGGAGATATAAATTTTTGAAAAAAATCAATATATTTTATTTTTCGGAACATAATTTAAGAAAAACTAATACATTTTGAATAACTCAATTTTGAGTTATCAAGAATAAAAAATTTCTGATAGAAAATTGATATGATATTTTAAATTTATCAAGGGTAAAATAAAGATTTTTTTTTTTAATCTAACGTGAGAATAGGAGGTCCAATTAAGAGGATATAGAGTATATTTTAATAAAGTACGGAGCAAAGTTTGTGTTAATATGGAACTACATACTAAGCTTCTCTAACTTATTTGTTATTTTGTTAGAGCATCAATGAACCTATTAGTAAGTATTACTAGTTTTGTACCCCAAAAAAAGAGAAAACCATTGGTTTGGTATTCACGTTGCATGTTAAAGCATTTCCAGTGATAATTCCAGAGGTTTCTTAACATTAAATGCTATTTCGTGTGCCACATATGATTTTGATTTTGAGTTTTATAAATTAAGTAAAAGTAAGTTTTTCGGTATATTACAATATTACTTTCATGCAATTGAAAAGTTAAAATAATAAAAAAAAAAAAATCGTGAAATCAACTATTCTCTTTAATATATACTATTTTAGAAGAAAAAAAAAACAACTTAGAAATGAAATTTTCTATTATATAAAATATAAATTGAGTGAGTATTATAAATTTTAGTCGAGTCACGTAAAGTTAGTAATTTAAAAATAATACCGTTAATATACTTTTAATAAGATAGTTAATTTAATGAGAGAAAATGCTTCTAGGTTTGAGAGTCAAATCCCACAAGTGTATGTATATATAGAGCAATCCACAAGTGTATGTATATATAGAGCAATAATATTTAAATGTATTTTTAGACGCAAATACAAATACATATATTGTATATTCTACATATTTAAGGGACAACTTAGTCATTTTGTTAGTTATTTTCAGAAAACTTTTTCTCTTCGCAAGAAAACTTTTTATCTTCTTTAAAAAAACTCAGGTGTTCCTTCTTGTTCCTTCATTGCTCGTCTCATCTTAGCCAGTCTCATCTTCCTTCTCTTCGTTTCTTCCTTAACTTGTCTCATCTTTTTCCTTCCCAATCGTTGTCGTTCATCGTCTTCTCTGTACGATAATTACACGTTGTTGGATGTTTCATTGTATGTTTACTTCTCTGTATCATTGTTGTTGCTTTTTTATATTATTGTTGTTTTCTTCAATTTAGGGTTTTTAGTTATTGATTTAGGGTTTCTTTTTTTGCTTCTTCGCTTAGGGTTTTTGGTATACTTCTGAATCAAGTATATTTTTGTCTATTATTTCAATTTAGACAAAATTAGTATCCTAAATGAGCTATTTTATTTCAATGTTAATATTTTGGTATTTATTTTTCTATAGTTATGATGTTTTAATACATAGCACCGACAAATGAAAAAAATGTAATGAATTTATAAATTAGTTGAATTTGTATTGTTGCAATTTATTTATCAATATTAACCATATATTCATATTTTTCAGATACGTGCGAGACATGCATGATTACCAAATTTGTTGCATGAAATCAACAGTAATTTGTCAAATGCACATCAAACTCAAATACTCCATTCAAGTGAGTTTTAGATATACAAAAAAATTTACAAATTTCTTGTGCTCTGTTATTGGAGTTGGCTGGTAAGTGGGATGGACGTAGTGGGGGTTTAGGAGAACAATGATATTAAATACATTTTTGAACACAAATACAAACACAAATACTGTATACCGTATATTGTACATACTTAAGAGACAATTTAATCATTTTGCTAGTTATTTTCAGAAATTTTTTTCTCTTCTTCAGAAAACCCTTATAGAGTTCTCCCTTATTATTCTTGAATGTTTCATAGAAATTCATCACTATTCCTTTCTTCCACCGAAAAATGTTCATTTTGAGTCACAAGAGCAATTTCGCTTGTTATAGTAATGCAATGCAAAAAGTCTCAAAAAAAATATACAAGTTATTGTTAAAATATACTCACATATAGTTTACACTTCATATCAAAGGAATTTTTTTATAAAGTATTTCTTAAAAGCGTTAAATTGAATAAATTAAATATTTATTAAATATCAATATTTAATTAAAAAAAGAGTAATAAGATACAATTCAGATTCGAATAATTACTCATTTAAAAAAAATCACCATTACGAATTGTGTTAGTAATAAGTAAATGAAAGAAGCTTCCAAAGATAAAGGAATTGAAGTCGCATCCGAGTAATCTTTTATTCCCATCGCATCAAGCCATGTGCATAGAGTCCCTCTAAAAGTCTAAACTTTTTCAATCATTATTATTCTTCTTGTTCTCTAAGTGTAGGAAGCCAGGTTGGTGGATTAATTGTCCTATATTATATATACATAAAAACCAAAATGAAAATTATATATAGTACTAGTAGAACCAAGTTGTAGTGAGTGTGAAATAACATGCCAAGGTTCCAACTAATGTTAAATGAAATGTCTTTCATGGATCATTCTAATTCCTTAATTCTCTCCACGTGTCCAAGTGGTCGACAATGACACTTAATTATGATTTCAAACTCAAGCTACAAGCTTGCATAAACCCCAATCCTCATCAATGTTTACACAAACCTTTCTTATCCTAATTAGATGCCTTTACATTTCTATAATTTCTAAAATAATTTTTTGTTGTTGTAGCTGATATTTTTTCCCTTGGCATAAACAAATGCTTGAATTTGAAATTTTTCAAGAAGATAAACAGGTTTCATTAAGGGATGGTGAGTAGAAGCAGTTATGCATATGGAAAAGGGTATTGCTCTTTCCATTAAGCCAAAAGTAACTTTTTATTTTTATAAAGTTTTCTTCTTGTTAAAAGCTTTTTACATTTTTTGTGTGTGTACTTTTTTGTATAAATATGTAGCCTATAATAGTTTTGTGTTGTTTCCTATTGGACAAGTGCTGCTGTTGCGGCCCAACCATTATTTATAAGGAAAATGTTAACATGTATCTCTATCTCAAAAATTATGCATTTTATTTTATTTAAAAATAAAACTTTTATTTATTGAATCTTTAATATATATTCTTTTGTTACATGCATGTTAGCATAACCCGGCCAATTTATAATAATATGCTGTGGTAATGAGAAGAATAATTATTGTTGCAAATTGCAATAATGTATTCAATTGAAAGGTTGTTATTTTATAATAATAGAATCCTTAAAAATTAATATATTAATTGATTGAGTACTACTAAGTTATTTCTTTTCTTAAAACGTTTGTTACAAACACTTTAAGGTAATTAGTACTTGAGAAGAGAGTTAGTTTTGATGTTCTTGTTGTTTTCAAGAAGAACATAAAAGTCTTTTGAACAATGATCGGCTTGTAGTTTGATAAGGAGGGGTATATATAATATATAGAGAGATAGGTGAAAAGGAAATCTATTTATTTATTAATAAAATCACATGTCCTAACTTATTTATTTATATATTTTTTTTAGAAAATTACACTTAACTTTTTATTGTTCAGACACTCTTCAGAGTGAATGTAAATTCAAGAGGATTTTATATTGGATATGAGTGGTGTGTTGTATCATCTTAAAGGAGATGAGAAATTAAAAATATTGATTCAATTTAATAATTTATTTTTTGAGTTTTTGATGTACACAAATAAAATTGACGATAAATGTGTTAAATGTTGAGTAATGTGTAACAATTACATCAATAGTGGTTGTTACATGGTGCAAAAATGTTATGAATTTGAGATGATGGTGTGCATGCAATTAAAATATGTTATATATAATATTTGAG
>JBBPBR010000003.1:11762171-11778347 GCA_037974775.1 Cicer pinnatifidum | reverse complement strand
TTATTAGATCGGAGTAAATATAAGAGAGAGTTGTTAACAAAATAAAATTATGTTGCTATCTTATCGGCAAAATATTAGAAATACATTATTTGTTTTGACACATCTAGTCAACCACAGTAAATTTGATATATTTTATTTTCAATTTAACGTATTTTATTTGATTTTATTAATATAATTTGTTTTTTAAATATTTTTGTCAAATGATCGGGATTTTAGGAAAAAGAAAGAGAAAATATATAATAAGAGTTTGAATATTATTGATAATAGTTTTATGCTAACTTGATTACAAAAAGCTCATTACTAATCTTTATTTATAAATAAACATAGACTCAATCCTAAATCAGAAATAAATCATAATAATAATGAGAGATATTCTAAGATATCTCTATAATTATGAATTGATCATAGCAAATAACTCAATATACTCTAATATAATATAAAAGATATTATAAGATATTTTATAATATTCTTACACTCCCTCTCAAGTTAAAGCTTACTAAGCTTTAGCTTGTTACAAGAAAATAACGTGTTGCTCTGCAAAGTAATAAAAAAGATGGAAAGTCAACTCAGGGATGCAGGTGAAGTCAGAGAGAATTGCTATAAATGTAGCCTAGCCAGATAGCCGGAATGATCATCAACATAAAAGAAATTCATGAAAATAATTGAACAAAGCAAGGTCTGTCCTTCTAAAAATATACATTTGGAAGCTTCAAACCAATAATATCAAATACTCAAAATATTTAAACTTGAATTTGCTTCAAGGAGATAGATACATCCTTTAGAGAGAGAAAGACAAGACCAGTACATCTGGGACAAATATGAGGTCAGTGTATTTTGGGTAAACTGTCAAGCTGTATGCACGCGACTAAAAAAACTTAAAACAACTCTGGAACCAGGAAGAAAAACTCAATCTAGACGACTAAAATATTATGTCAAAAGGTGGACAAACACGCCTGAGCTCGAGGCTGTTGGTGGCGGCGCATGAGATGAACACAACGAATTTTAGAGGCTTATGAGCGCGCATGGAGTAACTTTTCACCTAAAAAATTATGGGTGAGAGATTTTGCATACAATGGAAGTGGTTTGTCAAAAAACTTGTTGGAAAACTTTTACAGCAACGACAACAGATGGAAGGCAACAATAGACGACATATCTTGAAGGTAATATGTGTAGTCGTAGTCCGAAACTAGAATATAAGGGCATATTCGAAACCGCGAGGTTGAGGCGCGATTGACTGACCAAGCATCAATGGAGAGTCGTCAAAACACGTTGTCACGCGTTTGTGGAGACGACAACACGTGAGATATACTCGCATAAGAGATTAGTAGTGTGTGATAGCGCATGTGACGACTTTTGGCGATACGCTTTCGGGGCATGACCTCATATGGAGATGAGAACGTTGTTCGCAGGAAAATTCGCCAAAAAAAGTGGCAGCGACAACAGTAGCAAATTGAACGGAAACTAGTGAAACGTGTTAGAATATTGTAAAAGAGAAACTATGATTATATTCTCTAACTGTTGGGAACTCGGCAACAGAACACAGGCATAATTGTTCAATGAGGAAATGAGAATATAAAATAATAAGGGTTTAAATATTAATGATAATAGTTTTGTGCTAACTTAATTACAGAAAACTCAATACCAATCTCTATATATAGAGAAGAAACATAGACTCAATCATAAATCATAAACAAATCATAATAATAATGAGATATATTTTATGATATGATATCTCTATTAGGGATGGAAATAAGCTAGGTCGTCCGTATGGGCCTATGGCCTGGCCTACTTATGGTCTGGCCTGGCCTATTTAATAAAAAGGCTAGACTCAGACTGTTTTTAAAGCCTATTTATTTAAATAGGTCAGGTCCAGGCTTATAAAAAAGCCTATTAGACCTGACAGACCGGCCTATATATATTTATTATTTATTAATATTATATTTTATTATTATATTAATAATATTATTTTCTATTTTAGATTCTATCAATTAGACAATCACTTAGTAATCATTTCATATTCAATAGTCGTTCCATATTCGGTAGCGGTTCTATATTTGGTAGTAGTTTCATATTCGGTAACCCTTCAATTAGTCAATCACTCAGTAATTGTTCCTTATTTGTTTAAGAGGTAATAATGGTTGTGTTTAAAAAGGCTTTTAAAAGGCTTCCAGGCCAGGCCAGACTATTAAAAAGGCCAGGCCAGGCCAAAAAAAAAGTTTGTGATAAGCGTAGGCCAGGCTTAGGCCGGAAAAATAAATTGTAGGCCAGGCTCAGGCCTTTCAAAGCCTGGTCTGGTCTGGCATATTCCCACCCCTAATCTCTATGATTATAAATTGATCATAGGAAATAACTCACGACACTATAATATAATATAAAATATATTATAAGATATTTTCTAATATTTTAATAATTTTAATTAACATTTTGGTTAAGTTTTTTAAAAAGGGATATATTGATAAAAAATATGAAAAAGGGACTAACATTTTTTTGGCAATGACTAACAAATTAATTTAATAAAATAGTATGTAACATAAAGAGGATTCACGGTAAAGAAAAATTTGCATTAAGGATAATTTAAAAAAAAAAGATATTTATTTATTTAATAAGATAATAAAATAATTCATTTAACGATAAAATATCTATAAATATCACTAAATCGAATGAAGGTGAATCAACGAAGAAACTCACAAAACTTATGTTAATAGCATAAAATGGTAAAATAGTTATAAAGGTAATAAAACATACAAATAAGGGTGGGAATAGGTCAGGCCAGATCAGACTTTGAAATACCTGAGTCTGGCCTACGATTTATTTTTTAGGCCTACGGCCTATTATAGACTTTTTTTTTTGTCTGACCTGGCCTGAAAGTCTTTTTAAAAGTCTGATTCACATTAAAATATTTAAATGTTCTACTCGTACCACATGATGTTCTCCACATACCAATATCAATGTATATATCTATATATATTAAACAAAAAATAATTTTTCTAACAAAATAATTTTTAAAAAATCTGAAACAAACATCCTTTAAACTCTAAAAAATAATTTTTGATTTTAAATAATAGATTTTTTTTCTAAAACAAATGCACCCATTATTATCTCTTAAACAAATATGGAACGATTACTGATTAACAAATTGAACGGTTACCGAATATGAAACGACTATCAAATATAGAATCGCTAATGAATATGAAATGACTACTGAATATAAAATGATTATTAAGTGGTTGCCTAATTGATAGAATTTAAAATAGAAAATAATATTATTAATATAATAATAAAAAATAATAAAATATATATAGGTCGGTCTATCAGACCTAATAGACTTTTTTATAAGTCTGAACCTAGCTATTTATTAAATAGGTCAGACCATAAGTAGGTTAGACCATGAGCCCCTGACGGATGACCTAACTTATTCTCATCCGTATCTACAAATATGATAAAATAGAAGTGTTTAAAATACACATGTCAATAGGACTGTAATGTTAACGACGTTAAATTTATTGTTTGAATCTGCATCAATTTAAGTTGATTTGTCAATTTAAATCGAACTAACACCACAACAAGACGGAAAACTTAAACAACGTTACATGAAACTCAAACAACGTCACATAAAAACAACATCGTACTAAGACGAAGAAATCACTTTTTTTTAAATATGTATATAAATAATTTATTTAGAAGAAAGAGAAGAAAAATAATCTAAAAGGTATATATAGACAAAAAAAATTATCATAAATTATTTATCTCTAATAAAAAAAGAAAAACACAATATGAAGAAAACAACTAAATACTCATTACATTAAGGACAAATTTAAAGATGCAATAAAGACTATAAGCCAATTGGAGAAGTGTATTATACACCAAAATGTATTAGGTTATTCCTAAAGAGAAAAAATGCAAAAGGTTATAATAAGAGTGTGTTTAAATAAATGTGCCGCAAAAGCAAATAAAAATTAAGAAATTAAAATTAATTTAATTATTCTGCAAGAAGCTACAATTTTTAATATCACAAAGAATAATTTTTAAAGACAAAATTAATTTCTTAATGAATGTGCAAACACAAATCCAACTTAATATCGGATTTGACCTATTAATAATTCCTTTTTTTAATTGTTTAATAAACTATTTTCCTATCCTGATGAATCTTTAATCATTTATATTATATTTATTGATTATTTCTAGGAGAGATAATCCTAGTTCACGTGAAGAAGTTGCATTATATTTGAAACTTGTTTTCAAATTTATATAAGGTAATGAATTTATTTTAAAAAATAAATAAACAGATGAGTGATATTTGGAGAAGGATAATATTAACAATATATTATTTAATACATATATTTAATTAATTAAAATTCGTATAAATTATACAGTTTAGTAAATGTATTAAAAAATTTGTATAAAAGAGAGTATTGTTAGGCATTTCAAAGAATTGGTCCGGAGTAAACTTTTCAATCACTAAGCTATGCATACATCCAAACGGTGCCGTCCAAGCGTTTAACAATCAGCTACGCGCCGAGCGTGGAACATACGTTTTATCCCTGTAACATGATGCCACGTCACGAATAGGCGACCGGGCCAGGTCGGTTCGGGTCGGATCCGTATCCTTAATTTATTTATTATTTTTGAAAGAACACTTATTTCCAAATTCACTTAAAAATAAAACCCATAATCAAAGAGAACTTCCAGCGTCACCATCTCTTCATCAACGGCAGAAAAACACGCACGTGGAACGAAATCACGATCTATACCGTTCATGCCAGATCTCTCGGTCAGTTTTACGGGCAAGCATAGAAACAGTTATACCCGTTGGATGGAAGAATTAGAACGAATCAGGGGCAGAAAAACTGCCCGAAACACCCTCGGGCAGATCTCATTGCCTTTAAGAAGTGGCTCATGCCCCTTCTCTTTCTCGCTCAGATTAGGGTAATCGAAATTCCAAACCCTACACGCTCTTTTTTCTTTCACGTAGCTTCTCTCTCTAGATCCAGAAGCTTTGCCTCCGTCGGGGGCGCGTGGTGCTTCTAAACGGCGCGTGGTGCTATCAGATGCGCGTGATCTTACGCGTTCTTAATATTCATGTCCTGTTCGACCCGCATTGGAAATTTCATGCCGGAAGAGTGCCGGATTCTTACCGGACGGCCGTGATTTCGTTTTTACATGGCATCCGCCGTCCTTGCCAACCGTAACGAACCAAACTGGCCGCAGCACAGAAGCGGTGGAGCAGGATTCATGGGTAAAGTACCTTACGCTAACCCTAACCCTAAATTTGGTAACAATAGGAGGACACAATCGCCGTCGGATGATGCTTCGTCCATCAACCGGCGATCCAACGATGTTGTCGCTAACCATTCACAATACGTGACCTTCAACATATCCACGTACTCAAAGACGGAGCTCAATGAACTTAAAAACCGTCTTGCTTCGGAACTTTTACAAATTCGTCAGCTCAAGATTCGAATTGAGTCAGGCGAGTTTAAACCAAAGCCCAGCCACAACGGTGGTGGCCCCCCTAAGAAATCGACGAGCAAGAAGGTCTCCGGCAATAAACGACCTTTCCCTGCGGCTAGGGAATTAAAGAGGTCGCAATCGGAGATTGTGGACGTGATGAAGGCTTGCAGTCATATTTTGCAGAAGCTGATGAAAAACAAACACGGTTGGATCTTCAACAGTCCCGTGGATGTATCGGGGTTAGGTCTTCACGATTACTACGATATTATTAAACACCCTATGGATCTGGGTACCGTGAAGGAGAAACTCGTCAAGAATGCTTACGCTACGCCAGCAGATTTTGCTTACGATGTGCGGTTGACGTTTAACAACGCATTGACCTACAATCCTAAGGGGCATGAGGTTAACACCGCAGCTGAACAGTTTCTTGCGAGGTTTGAGGAGCTGTTTAGGCCGGTTCATGAGCAATTCAATGATCGTGGATTTGAAGAGGAATTGCAGGCCAGTTCATGGACACATGTTGAACCGGAAAGGATCAAGAAGAAAGAGAATCCGGTTCCTATTCCAATCCCTCCATCGGTGAAATTGCAAGAGTCACTGTCTGCCCCTGCTAGTACTTCTAACCAGCCAAGCACTTCAAATCCGCCAATGGTACAGTCACCAGTGCGCACACCTTCCCCGATGAGAGCGCCTCCGGTGAAGCCCTTGAAGCAGCCCAAACCAAAGGCGAGGGACCCAAATAAGAGGGAAATGAGCCTTGAAGAAAAACACAAGTTGGGACTTGGGTTACAGATTTTGCCAGCAGAGAAGATGGAACAGGTTGTGCAGATCATAAGGAAGAGAAATGGGCATCTAGAACAGGATGGTGATGAGATCGAGCTTGATATGGAGGCTGTTGATACAGAGACTCTCTGGGAACTTGATCGATTGGTGACTAATTGGAAAAAGATGGTGAGCAAGATTAAGCGGCAGGCGTTAATGGATAATAATAATAATGTGCCTTCGAACAAAGGCAATGGGGTAAAAACCATATTGTCCATTTTTCTTCTTTTGAATGATGTTGTTTTCTCATTTAGCGTTGTTTATGATGTTTTGTCATCACATTCTAATTTGTTATCTGCATTGACAGGAATTGCCTGACAGGGAGAAGCTTGACGCAGCCCCTCCATCTGAGGGGAAGAAGCAAAAGAAGATAGAAACTGGTGATGAGGATGTTGACATTGGGGACGATATGCCGGTGAACAATTTCCCACCTGTTGAGATTGAGAAAGATAAGGATGTAGGTGGTGGTGGTGGGGGCCATGCCAGTAGTAGTTCGAGTAGCTCCAGCAGTTCTGGTAGTGATTCTTCATCATCGAGTGGTATAATCTTTGCCTGCTAAAAGTTTTTTGTAGTTTGTACTAGAAATTATCTTGTGGAGAATCCTCAATTTTGATCCTTTTGCAGATTCAGATTCTGGGAGTTCTTCAGGAAGTGATTCTGAAGCGGACAATGGGCACTCGTAGCATGGCAGGGATTTTGGAATTAATGGTCATTTAGACCGATGCCGGTTGGCAGATCAAGAAATGTGTGCTTCATTTCCGTAGTGCTTGGGTGTCTGGGCTAGGTATGTCAATTTGATCGACACATTTATATCTATTTTGCTGCTATGACAAATGTTTTGCAGATAGAGTATTTGACCAAATTTATGTTGGTTGTCTTTAATTTTTGGTACAGTAGTAGTGAAGATTGATTGTTGGTTTCAACGTGGGAGTGGCTATTTGGATTGGGAATATGTCACCTGCTTCAAGATTTGCGATGTGACGACATAGATGTATAAATCTTTCCTACAACCCAAGGGTTTGGAAATAATCAAAGCATTTGTAGGCCAGAAAGATGTGGGTAAAAATTATCTAGTAGGATAGATTCTTAAGGATAGGAAGAGAATCAATAGAATTAGTGATTTTTATGTGTTTACCTTGTACACATTACAGTAAGTAGATGAATCACCCTCCTCGGACTTTGGAGAAAGAATTTTTGCTGATCTGCTATTAACTTGTTTGGATTGTTAATTAGATGGATCCACCTTTCCTATTGTGTTGGGATCAGCCAAGGAAAGTGAAAGAAAAGAGACAGTATCCTCATTGAAGGATCATATTTACAAAATGAAAATGTGATTTGGTATATCTGATGAGTCTCCCTCAAAAATAATAGCGATGGGTGTATATATATATAGCCATCAAAAGCCCTTTAAATTCGCACATGAACTGAAAAGACAAATTTATCTATATTTTGCAACATGTGTGAATTTTAAGGGAGAAGCAGAATGAGTAAAATTTAATGTACCTAAAACTACATCCTCCAATGGGCTGGATATGTTTGAACACTGATGTGGCAGTCAAAGTTGGCGATAACAAGTCTGGGTGTGGTGGTCTGTTCAGAGACAGTGACGGTGGTTGGGTTTCTCTATGAGTTTGATCATATGCAACGCCTTTATTGCAGAATTATGAAGAGTATTGAAGAGCCTTCGTTTGGCTTGAAAGTAGTTGGAGATTCATCTTGATTTGGAAGTGGTGGTGTAGGCCTTAAATTAGGCTCAGAAGTGATGGAGCATAGCAGGAATGAGCATTTTTAGAAACATTTAGTATCTTACTTGCAGTAACAGAGAATTACAGATAAGCTAACACTTGTGCGGGTATTCTTGCAAATATAGGGTGTTCTCAGGTTGATTTGCTCTCAATTTTATATGCATCCGTGTTCGTTTATCCTCCTTGTAGTTCTTTCCTTGAGTTTTGTCCCTCTTGCAATTAAAACAGAGAGGAGTCTTTGATGTTTAAATATTTGTGTTTAAGTTTATTATCTTTGTTCCGAAACTTTGCTTTCCAAAGCTTTTTATTTTTAATTTATGTATACAAGTCTTTTTGCATTTTCCAATCGGAATGGAGAAAAATCATGTTAGTTATTGTTAAGGAGTACTCCATTTGTTCCGCAAAATGAATCATTTTTATTAAAATGTCATTTTTATAATTAGGTTATTTTTTAAAAAAAAGATATTGATAAAATTACCTATACTCCATTTCTTAATATAATATACTAAACGATATATACATGTGGGGCTGATAGATTACTACAGGGGCAAGTAAATTTTAATTTTACATTTGAAGTGATAAAGATGTAAATGCTTTGAGTTGTCATAAAGAAATGCATACTGAAAAATAAAGTCAAACTAGGAGACTTTTAATCAGGCATAAGTGCCATTTTCTTTGTTCTCTTTCATACTAATAAAGTCGGGTGTAACATGGTGTGAATGCAAAAATGAATTAAAATTGCATGCAGTAATCACACAAGATTGACAATTTTTAATTCAACAGGTAACTTTCGTCAGTAAACCTCTACAGGATGTTCCTGTCTATTTCTCATCCCCCAATTCCCGGGAAACAAAGGTTTGAACAGACCCTGAAGCAATTATTAGATCCGAATCTTTATATCCAATTTGATTTAGAGAATCTCCTTCAACAATCCTTACTACTATGGTTCTTCTATAGTTTTACAAAAGGAAGCCAAAGGTATTACTTGCTATATCTCTAATGAGTTTAATTTGCATCAACTGTCGTTGTAAAATTACATAATCAATAAAAGACAAACATTTACACAATTAGTAAAAGACAAACATTATAAATAATTATGATAAAAATCAAATATTATTATAGCTCTATTTACATTAGTATATATAATTTAAATTCATCTATAATTATAAGCACTCATAGTATATTTCACATACATTAAAATAATTGACAGTGTTAAAAATATGTATGACTACTCAAGGTTGAAGCATTCTCCATATATATCTGCTAAGCTGCTCATAAGAACCTGTATGCAGAAGTTTCCCAAGAATGTCATTGATCAACCTTAACATTCAACTAGTAAACTGTAAATCAGCAGCAGTAATGCAGTTAAAAGGGAAATTGCTGAAATAAAATACCGACTTTATCCAAATCTGTCAACTGATCATTACTCAACTTTCTTTTGGTTTCCAGTAGGAGCATAATCATTGTAACATGTAGCACTCACTTTCAATTTGGGTCAGTTTTTTTTTTTTTTGGTAGATGAATTTCATGGAAACATCAATCCTATAAATTCATAGGAAATTGTTTCTCTGCTAACAGTGGTAATGCTGCATAAATTTGACCCTGAAAGGTGAAAACTATATTCAGACTCACATGCTCTGCATTATTATTAAGTTATCACAGAAAAAAACAGAAATATAAAATATAAATTAGGCTTGGAGCGATTAAAAGAATTAGTATAAATAATATTACTATACTTGCCTGGAATTTTAATGGAGAAAATTTTCATTTAAAGAACATAAGTTGGAACAGCACAAGTGGGAAATGTGCAATTTTCACACCATCCTGATTTTTCATCTTTTGAAAATTGAAGTTAAGACAATATCCATTTTGAACATTCAATCATTATCATCCCACGACAAATCATCCGATCAAAAGAAATCAATTTAAAAGGTAATCAACAACTATATAGGATCATTGATATATTATTATAAGATAATCAACTGCTATTATTATTTTATCATATAGTATTAATCATTGATTATTATAAGTTGGTCTATTGTTGACCAAAACCGCAAGAGAAAGAGGAGAAAATCAAGATGAGCACCAATATACCTTGAAAACAAGAACTAAAGAGAAAGAGGATTCATTGTGATTAACATAATAAGGCATTAAAGGAACATCAAATATGTAGCTGTCAAGTAAATATTTTCCAGCATTGATTTCATGTCACATCAGTTATTTTTAATTACCTCCTATTTATTTGTCTGTTCTACTCCATTAATTCACTTTTGCTTCTCACTGTTTAATCACCGCTTATAAAGGGATTATAGCTTAGATACAAACTCTAGTGGAGATGTATCTGCATGCACTCTAACGCTCAAGCTAATATAATGATTGATGAGGATGAGAGGTTAAGAATAAGACTAATTGACGATGATATGAGACTTATATAGCCCGAAGGAGCTGGCGTTGGGTTTGGGCCAACCCAAAAGTCCACTTCAGACCAGAACCAATTTCCATGATTTTTTCGTTTGTTGTTAACTTCGGCTCGAAGGTTCTCAGAAGCATCAATTCATGCACAATATTTTCATCGAATTTAGAATCACAAGCATGCAACCAGTTTCTGCTGTCTAAAAATGTGCCATGAAATCTTGAACAACTTCAATCAAAATTTCCAAAGCTATGTAACAGTATAGCAACAACAAGATCAACTTTCCTGATATCATCATCCCAACCTAATGTGGAAACTGTTTTATGAAAATACAGTGCAACTTCTTACAATCAATTAGTATTATGTGTTGTGTTGTTAGAAAGGTTAAACATTTTTGAAGGTTCAATTCTAATCTTAAAAATTGAACTCTTAATAAAAAAATAAATAAAATTTTAATAATTAAAAAGAAATACAACAAATTTTAGCCTCCGTAATATTTCAAAATTTTATTTTATTTGCTATAAAAAAATTCTCAACTTTTTAATCCCTAAAAATTTTAATCATCTCCATTTTATTATATCATAAAAAATAAAATAAAATTTGAGGCCCTCACGAATTAAGAGTATGTGCTATTGGGCTGTTTGCACAAATCAAACATAAGTTGAAGATTCTATGCGATTTCTTCGGAAGATATTTGTCAAAACCGGGCAAACACTATGAAGTAGAGAGGTTGACATAACAGAAGGATGATTCTTGCAGCATAATAATAAGCACCACTTATTTTTCTTACTTTCCACCAACGTAGTATCAACCTCATAAAGGTGAATGTTGAATATGAACTACCTTGAAGCACAATTACTCGGAGAGGAAGTGTGTTTCAACAGCAAAAATGATGGCTAGAACCTAATGGATTTAGCAGCATTTTGCCAATTATAGGATTGTCACTATCAGTTAAAACCTTTCTCCATCTGAATTTTCGATTTCTTTAGCAGCTTAAACCACTCTTGTGGTTCTTTAAGACTACGATAGGGAATTGCAAACAGAAACAGAAGCTATCAAAGGATCTGTTATCCTCAAATCACTATTCAACTAGCCAAGGAAGACATAAAGTATAGTAGGACTCGTGCAGAAACAAAACACTTGAATTGTCCACATAAATGTTCAAATTCCCTCAATGCTAAGTTAAGCACATTGTCATATTTGAAATTAAATCAATAATCTCCTTCGATTCCCATGATAAGCATTCTGAACCTGCTGCAACTCCATCAACACTCAGCAGTTTATTAGTGGTTGAGTTCATGATGTTATCTATAACTTTATCCTTGTAACAAGTTACTTTAATCAAGAGCCCTAATTTTGTTTTTCAACACTCATGTTCTACAATCCCTTCATGGCAAAAAAGGGGCCATGATGCAAAAGTAACATTTATGATTAACAGAGGCACGTGCAATTTTCTTTATGTCTCAGTCATTATTATCGTTATGCCTTACACTGGATGACATCCAGCTACACCACAACCCCAGCACTTATGGTCTCCGAGACTAGCACGTTAACACAGTCAGCATCCAGTGTGACGATATTTGTAAATGTAATATCTCTTTTGCACATATGAAACAGTCTTTATCCTAGGCAAAATAACAAAACAGTAATTTTAGCTAATCCATGAGGGTGGTTAGTGAGAGTGAGGGAAATAATTATGCACTGTGCATGTGCTTCTTTCTTGATCATCCCAAAAAAACACTCAAGGGGATACACGTTACTAACATAAACCTTAATTATAAGCAAAAGAGGAATCTTATTGTGCACCCTTTCTCCGATGAAAGTTTCACAAGTATATGCAAGTATCCAATCTAAGTGCAAAGTAATATTAACAGTCAATCAACGAAAGTTGGAAGCTTCTCCTGCATAAATTTGGAAGTTATTCAAACAGCCGTGTTCAGTACTAAAAAAGTACTACAAAAAAAAGGAAGCCTTCTAGAAAAAAATGGCCTTAAACATTACATACAAAAATAAGCAACCTTGTATGATTCAAGCAATTATGTGATGTTTAATAATAAAAAAATGCTACATAGCCACACCTAAATTGCCTCACTTCTTGACCTCCTCATACTCGGCTTCTGGAGCCTGCTCACCACCCTGAGAACCTCCATTTGATGAACCGCCACTAGAACCACCTGACATATGTTGTCCAATCTTGGACACAGCTTTGTTTGCAGCATCAAGCTTTGACTTAATTTCATCAGTACTCTCCCCTGCCATCGCCTTTCTCAAATCTGAAACTGCATCTTCAATCTCTTTGGCAACTTCACTTGGAATCTTTTCTCTGTACTCACCTAAACTCTTCTCAATACTATAGATGGTTGTATCTGCATTGTTTCTTATGTCAATAAGAGCCTTTCTTTCTTGGTCTTTCTGAGCATGCAACTCAGCTTCCCTGACCATCTTATCAATCTCATCATCGGAGAGTCCTCCTGATGAGCGGATGGTGATTTGCTGTTCTTTTCCAGTGGCCTTGTCTTTGGCAGAGACGGTAACAATCCCATTGGCATCTATGTCAAATGTGACTTCAATCTGAGGCATACCTCTTGGGGCGGGAGGAATACCAACAAGTTCAAATTCTCCAAGACTTTTGTTGTCTGCAGCCATTTCCCGCTCACCTTGAAGCACCTTGATACCCACTTGAGTCTGATTGTCAGCTGCTGTTGAAAACACCTGAGGATGATGTCAAAATTTAGAAAATACTTGTTACATATTACAAATCTGAATGGGATAAACATCAGTAATGATAACACTGGCAATAAAAATGAAAAATTTATTTCTTGCAATGGTTCTCTCTTTAGCCCTTCGAATATTAGTAAGACAACTGTTTGGGGGGTGGAGCAGATTTCAATGTTACGATACTTTTGCAAGACCAAATCACTTCCGCAGAAGTTAGCAAGTAGAAAACAAGAGTCTTGAGTAATTGCAATACCTCACTCCTTTTGGTAGGAATTGTTGTGTTGCGGGTGATCATTCTTGTAAAGATACCGCCCATAGTCTCAATACCCAGAGAGAGAGGAGTTACGTCGAGGAGTAGTAGCTCTTTAACATCTCCACGAAGGATACCACCCTGAAGAGCTGCTCCCATGGCAACTGCTTCATCAGGATTTACTCCTTTGCTAGGACTCTTTCCAAAGATCTCTGAAACCACCTGCTGGACTTTTGGCACACGGGTCATCCCTCCAACAAGAAGAACCTCATCAACATCCTTGATAGATATGTTAGCATCCTTCAAGCAGCTGTTACACGGTGCCTTGGTCCTTTCAATCAAGTTATTTACCAAAGCCTCAAACTTGGATCTAGTCAATGTGATGTTCAAATGCTTTGCACCAGATGCATCAGCAGTGATGAAAGGAAGATTTATTTCAGTTTGAGAAGTTGAAGACAGTTCTATTTTTGCTTTCTCAGCAGCTTCCCGAAGCCTCTGCAATGCAAGTTTATCCTTTGCAAGGTCAATACTCTCAGATTTTTTGAATTCACCAACTAGGAAGTCCAGCAATGCATTATCAAAATCTTCTCCTCCCAAGAAAGTGTCACCATTTGTTGCTTTCACCTGAAAAAGATGTTATCAGCAATCATTTCCATTATTATATCTAATGATAGGTTAAGAAAGATAACAGCATATAAGAAGTAAGTGTTCATACCTCAAAAACACCATTAGAAATTTCTAAAATGGACACATCAAATGTTCCACCACCGAGATCAAAAACTGCAATAACACCCTCCTTGTTGTTCATCCCATATGAAAGTGCCGCTGCAGTGGGTTCATTGATAATTCTCTGGACATCAAGACCGGCAATTCTACCAGCATCTTTTGTTGCTTGTCTCTGGGCATCATTGAAGTAAGCTGGAACAGTAACTACAGCTTTAGAAATTGTCTTTCCAAGGTATGCCTCAGCAGTTTCCTTCATCTTGGTGAGAACAAAAGCACCAATTTGGCTGGGAGAATATGACTGGCCATTGGCTTCAACCCATGCATCTCCATTGGGTGCCTTAACAATCTTGTAGGGAACCATTTTCATTTCTTTCTGTGTTTGAGCATCATCAAACCGCCTACCAATCAAACGTTTGGTGCCAGAAAGAGTATTTGTGGGATTAGTCACAGCCTGACGCTTTGCTGGTGTACCTACAAGCAGCTCTCCTTTCTGGTTGAAGGCAACCACCGATGGTGTTGTTCGAGCTCCTTCAGAGTTCTCGATAACTTTGGGACTCTGAGAAAGGCATAATATTAGTTCAGGCAAAAACCATGCACTGGAAACATGTGTAAAAATAATTAAGAGAAAGAGAGTCTTGCCTTTCCCTCCATTACAGAAACACATGAATTGGTAGTACCCAAATCAATTCCAATGACATCGTTACCAACAGGCCTTGAACTGTAGTACAAAAGTAATTTTACAATGAGCAAATTTGATGGAGAATCGCAAATACCAATTAGTGTCACAGTGATAAAAACAGAACACAAAAGTACCTGAAAGGTCGAGACAAATTTGCCCAATTGTGACCAGCATATGCTGTCTTAGTGCCTGTTAACTGCACAACCATGCAAAAGAAAAATGAAAATTATCTCCTGAATAATGCTCACCACATATATGAACATAACAAATCTAACAACCACTATTCTATGAACGATGCCATGATATCAACAGTTACTATTCATATATTTACCATTCCACAAATAGAAAATCAATTTTAAGATTGTCAACTATGAAAAATTAGACTGGATGCAACAAAGCAATAGCATCATGTAACTGAACATGGGTAACACTAACCGTGAAGCCTAAATCAATAAAAATACACGTAACCTAAATCAAATATCAAAGGTCCGTGGCACATAAACAATCACATATCAAACCAACCAAAATCTGAAGATTCGCCGTCGGAAAGTTATTCTTCAATTATACAAAAAAAATTCAACAAGGTACCATAATCACAGAATCACGTCTCAGTCTAACAGATCTTATGTGAAAAGTATAAAAAATAAAAAGTTGTAAATTATTTCCAGTTTTCAACGGTTTTCCACATAAGCTAACACAACAAACATTAAAAGAAATGTACGAAAAAATTAAACTAGAGAGGGAAATGAAGCAAAAGAGATGTACAGATCGAAAAGCGGAGATAGATGAAGAAGCAAGGTTGCGGCGCTGCATGGAACGGAGCAAGGCGGCGGCCATGGTGGATCGGAGAAGAGGGAGGGTTTAACTCGAATGAGAGAGAAGTTTAGTTTGAGTTGGGTTGGTTATAAATAGGGTTTAGGGTTTTTGTGGTGATGAGTGATGATAGTGTGCGGTGGAAATAAAAGAATCGTATTCGTGTTCTTCAAGACATACCAAATATTATTCAATCTATTTATTATAATAATTAAAACATAACTTTAAAAAAATTTATTTATGTCACATCCTTTAATATTTAGTAATTTATCAACAAAAAATTAATGTATCACATTCTAAATTTATCTTCTATTTTATTATTTTAATATATAATACAAATATTTTTACTTGAAGTATAATTATTTCATATTATTATTATTATTATTTCAGTTTTAATTTATCACTTAATAACTCATCAATATACTTAAAAATCTCTAATTACTCATAGAAAATTAGTTTTTTTTTTCGAACATGTCTTCCACAACACTTTTTTTATAATTAAAAAAAAACACAAAACATAAATGAAACAAAAAAAAATAATATTAAATATTTGAAAACG
>JBBPBR010000003.1:11727255-11742625 GCA_037974775.1 Cicer pinnatifidum | reverse complement strand
TTTATTTTAAGACAATTTTTTTCAACATAATTTGATTATTTTTGTATTTTAGTTTAAGATTGTATTATTTATCGGATAATTAATCAAAAACTGATTATTATATATGTAAAGTAAGGTTTTTATGTTTGGGGTGTGCTCTCATATATCGATAAAATTAGTATTAATAATCATTTAACAATTGAAATATAAAATTTTATTTTAATTTTTTAAAAATTTACTTAAATTAAATAAATTAAAATATACGAGTTAGCATCTAGTTGTAATTATGGAGGAACTATATTTTAGAGTTATCAGTTATGTTATGTTTTTATTTGGTTTATAATTTATTGCCGGGGTTAATTTCAATTTTGACCTCTTGGCTTTGGAGCTAGACAAAGCATTGAAACCAAAAAATACGTACACAAGAATTAAGGATACTAGTAAAAAAGGTGAAGATAGCAAGGATAGAAGTCACTGAAACTAAGAATTTATTACTACTTAAATATTTTGATTTTTGGGTTTGTGCTGAAAATGATTAAAAAAAACTAGTAACAAATCACTGGAGGTAGAAACTCAAACTAAAAGTTATGAAGTTGGAAATAACTAATGAGTATAAAAGCCTCGAAATTCATCGGATGTAGATACCAGGACTGTTACTTCCTTTTCATTTACTTCAACTCTTTGTCCTTAGAACAAGAACTCCTCAACAGTAGCCTGTTTACTCCCAAGATATATGCTTCGTTCTTGCTCATGCTATACCTTCTTAACTCTCATGATGTGCAGCATCCATTATCAGAACAGTCTGCGGATATGTTAAGATAACACTACAGTCACCACATCCTCTGTCTCTGCCTCGATAGATCCCTTTTTTGCCATGAAGTTTGATATATTACATCGAGTGTCACAAGCCATTGTCACACTGATGATTTCAATTCCTAAAGGCAGCGAGTAAATTTATCAAGCCAGAATTATATATTCAAACCTAGAAACCATCATAATGAATTTGCTGAAATCCAATGGTTATACTCATCCATCCTTATTATAAAGGAGCTTGAACTTGCAGAACCTCCTCCACCGTATGCCTTCAAGTTGGCAGTGCAGAAAACTCATTAATGTGTATCAGAATGTTAAAAAAGAATAACTACGTTTGACAAAAAAACGTAGAACCAAGCAACACAAACCTTAGCAACTTCAGATGTATCAGTAGCACTATCAGAGCTGCGCAAGCACATTTTGAGATTATTCCGTTGCATGAATATCACAGCCCCTATGGGTCTGTCATTGATGACAACGCATAGTGGATCAGATTATAGAATTTGACAATTCTCTGACACTATTAAAAATCAACAATATAAATTGGCAGGTGATGATGCCTATAAGAAGTTGTTAGGAAAACATTTAGATTCTTCACTTAACCCCTAAACCTAAATCAAATGAGGTACTCAGACATAATTGTGTACCCACCAACAGTTACAATCAGAGGAAGAATCAACAAATATTTGGAATCAACAAGAAATAATCAAGATCCAAGTGCTTTTTGTTCATATAATAGGCTCCATGTATATATGCCCACTGGATTTCAAGACCTAATGTTGACAAGCAATTAGTGCTAAACGATTGCATGCTTTTGAATAGAAACCAGTAATCCAGTGTTGGAGTCCATCAAATGAATTGCACGTTTCAGTGTGATGTCATACACACTGGAACTCAGGAGGAACTGTTTTAGGTTATTTTAATTTGAAGGGTCTAGTTATGAGAAGAATTTGCTCTGTTTTTTTGAGTGAAAGAAACAACAGATCATGTAGAGACAAACAAGGAAGCCTAAGCTGAACCACAACGGGTTTCTTGGTCATAATCTATTGCTTGGCTAAGTTTGAGTTTTTGTCATTACAAATTGCCATCACTGTTCTTCTGGCAATGGACTCAATGTAACAACTGATTATTCCAATCAACATGCTCATGAAAAGTTTGGTCAAGCTATTGTCAAATTTTAACTAAACTTTTATTACTATCAGACAACCTCAAAAAAAAGCACTCTTCTAACAAGATAATAACACAAGCATAAATTCAGTAGATCTATAAAATAAATTACCTCACCTCAGACCAATAGCAGCACTTTTTACACTAAGAAGCATGCCAATTTCATCACTTAAGTTAGAATTTCCATCTGCTCGGACTCCCTACACAGAAACAATGGCAACAGAACTTGATTACAGATTTCAACCACAAAATGGGGTGGGGACATTACCATTGCACGATGCTGTTATAATCAATCGAACTGGCAATAATTAGTTATGCATCAAGTACTAAAAAAAGCAGAAAGCAACAGAGAAAGTTCATGGTATAAAATCAAATTTTATTTATTATTATTTGGTTATAAACATCACAAACTTGTAGAGAAAGTTTGGCTACATAATATTTTGAGAAAATAATAGTTTTTTTTTAAATGGATTACTTTTCCAAATTGAGCTAACCCAAACACGTACTAAATAAAAAATTACAGCATTTTAGGAGCAATAGAAACTACGATGATGATATCCTGAAACATTACCAGGCACTCTCCATAAAATCCTCTACCTAGCCGAACCCTGAAAACCTTTTCCAGCAATTTACTTGCAGCATTCCGGCGAGCTGAAAGAGATGAATTTCCTTTAGCAATTAACCCTTCAACACTCAATTCCAGCAACTGCAATATGGATTTTTTTATAGGATATGAAATGTTTAGCGAAGACATAATAACCAGAGAAAAATTGAGAACAATTTACATCAAGAGTAACATATACAGACGTTTCTGCTTTTTGGAATGTTACAGTAAGGCAGATAAAAGCAAGTAAGCAACAAATTAGATGGTTGTTATAGCTGGAATAATCACAGTAAATACTACTTTATTACAGTGAAATAGAAAGGTTCATAATTTGTATTAGTCATGATCACTTCAAATAACCAATCAGCTTATGAAATTGTTTATTCTCTTCCCAAGCAAGAAACAAACAGATAATAGATCAACGCCCGAAGGTTATAAGACATGTCTTAGATAACAAGATGCTGTCCTACAGAAGCTCAAACACATTCATTGTAAACTGAAGAATATCTTCAGTTTTCCTAGTTAAACTATTTGACTCGCCTTAAGTAACTTCCACCCTTTTGAGAAACAAGAAAATCATACAGATACACAAATTTGTGACTTAATCAATTATTTTTATATGAACTTAAATACAAGTCCAAACATTGATTTAGCAACAATGATAATAAGAAAACACACAAACAAAGCAAAAGTGAAGGATAATCAATCATACCTGCTTATACATGTATGGGTTTGAAATGCAACTAAACCTTGACCGCCATTCACTTAGTCCAATGTGAAAGGACTTAATGCCAGGCAAACTCCATCGGCGAAGATCTCCATCCTCAATATACTTCAGAATCAGCTCTACGCGATCTTTATCTTTTGACTCCAACAAACTTGGAACCACACCCTTAAATGGAATCCAAACATCTTTCTATGTCAGCAATTGTTGCATGAGATGCAAGAGAACTAAAGTGGACAAAAGAATTTAAATTCTTACTTACATTAGAAGTTTTCATATCCTCGTGTTTGTTGGTAAAGTATTCATAAACAGCTCTGGAGCTACTTTTCTCATGATTAACATTAATAACAATATTATCAGGACACTGATTTGCAGAGGGAATGTGTCCAAGCACTGATTTACGATGATCAAACCCAATAATCCTATTTAGATAAAAAAAAAAAAAAAAAAAAAAAAAAAAAAAAAAAAAAAAAAAAAAAAAAAAAAAAAAAAGACATTAATAAGCAATCAAAAGCACATGAGAAATGAAAGATTGGCAATAAAGTAAAAGGACATGAGCGTGAAAACCTACTTGCATTTTGATTGATGGGAAAGTCTAAAAAGGAATTCCTTTGGAGGAAGAAAGTCAAGCAGATAACATGTTTGAAGGCCTTGAATGCAAAGATCTTCAACCCTAAGTAGCGAAAGATATGTAAGTTTGAAAATAAAGTTAAGCGCATAAAAGAGTGAGTAGAAGAATGAACCTGAAAGCGAGAGAGGGAACAGAAGAGAAAGGCAAGGAAAGAGAAGGGAGATTGTGACGAGTGTGGAAGAGGTGAGCAAAGAGAGAGGAAAATGCTCCAGAAAATGAAGGGTAATTGTAGAGAACAATGTTGGGAACTTTATCTTCAGAAGCTTTGGATATTGCTTCCAACGCTGCATCTGAACGCAAGCTTCTACTCACAATCCATAAACACGGACAGAATGTCAACGAAATGCTCCTACTACTTCTCCATTTTCCAACCAACATTTCATCCGAATTTTTTTTCTTTCTTTCACTTCACTCTGTTCACGAGACTAAGGGTTTTATCTCCCAAATTATTCAATTAATATTATACACAAAAATAATTTCATTTTCATAACTTAATTTAAAGTTTCATATTTTTCCTTTACTTAAAATTGATTCTCTAAAAATTAAAATATCTAATTTTAAGAAACAAAAAAAAAAAATTAACGTCAAATTAATTAATTAAATTTAAAAGGGATAAAGTTAATCTCTTAATTATTAAAAAGTTAATAATTAAGATTCACCAAAATGTCCAAAATAATTATGTCTTCGCGTTTTAATAATTAAATAACAAATGATAAAATTCTTCATTCTATGTGATATTTAAATACTTTCTTCTTTTTAAAATATAAATAAAAATAAATAAAAAAACATTGATATATTTAGTATATTTGACAATGCCGAATAACATGTTTATTATAAATAGTTTATAGCGTTTCAGTCAATTTTTTTCCTCCATGTTTATCATTTTAGTTCATAATTTTATCTTCTGTTATAAGAAGTTTCTGAGTGGAACTTGACAATTACATAAACTATTTTATAATATATGATTTTGTCATAGACTCATATAAGTCATGCATTAAATAAGTGCCTTTGCTGTTAACTAGTTCTTGTTGGTATCTGATCCCCTTCTTTTGTTTGTGTTCTATAAGAGGGTTCCAAATCTTATTGGGGGAAGGTTTCTTGACTCAAAAGCATCTAATTTCATGCTGCTGTATTTGCTGTATCTGCAGCAAAGAAGGCATTTCCATTGTGGCGTTACACTCCAGTTACAACACGCCAACGTGTTATGTTGAAGCTCCAGGAGCTCATACGCAGAGATATGGTGAGTGTTTCACAACGTTCTACAACACCTTTTGCATTGTTGAATTATAGGCAAAGCAGGAGTTAACTTTTATACACAGATCAAAACAATAACTTGCAGAAGCAAGGTTAACATGGCAATGCCAACTTCTCAAAAATCTTGATCTGTCATAGAGCCTAAAATGTCCTGCATATTCAATATTAGCACGACAATATTAGATAGAAATCGGGACAATATTTAGGTTTTAGATGAAAATGCATAAACACCTCAAATAAAAACATAATTAGCCTAAAATCATGACATTTGTTTCCACCCAAAAAAATCACGAAAAACTTCATCAATGTACTGTTAGTTGTTTTTGTTAGAAAAACTTTTTATTAAAAAGAAGATGAAATAAAATTATTGCAAACGATGTCAATGGACCTACTACCTATTTCTTTGAACCAAAGTTTCTTACATCTTCAATTAATTAATTTTTTTTAAATAAAACAATAGTTCTTCGATCATTATCCTTTACTTATTGTCCATGTCCACAATAATAACTTAGTTTCTTACCACTCACCAATATCCGACAAATATTATTTCTTACCATTCTTACCACTTTAATTTAATAACCTATGTTTTTATTTATTTGTTTATATCTATCTATGTTTGTAACATTATCTATAAACTAAGTAATGTTATAAAAACAATAAATTGTACCTGAACGATTTGTATGTAGAATTTTAATAAGATTATTGTATATATCTTATAAACAAATCCGACGTCCGCTTGATATATATTTATCCATCTTTGTTTGTAGTGTCTCAAAACACCATACACTCTTTTTTCACTTGGGCTAGTAGAAAAATACATGAAAAGTGAGGTGAAAAGGAGGGAGTGTTTATTGTTTTGTTTCTAATTTTTTCATTTTATGTTTAATGGATGTGTGTTCGTGTTTAGGCTTTGAAGTTGGACTACACTTTTCAGTTTTATAAATATGAATCAAAGCAAGAAAATAGTAGCAAATATGATGAAACTTTAGTAAAGATAAAATAAACAAAAACAAAATATTAACAAGAAAATGAAAACGACAATAAATATAACAAAAAAAAAATGATACTATGAAAGAAACACAACATGAAATAGAGAAAAAAAGAAAGCAAACAATAAAAATGTTATGAATAAAAGAGAGAAATTGGGATGAAAGAGAGAAATAAGAATTGGGTATTTATAGAGAAAGAGGCAAGGAGAGAGGGTTTTTTGCAATTTGATTTCATGGTAAGGGTTGGTATGTCATTTTCTCCATTTGATTTGGGATAAATTGGTCATTTACCTTTTATTTCCTTAAATATAACTACTTTGTATTTTAGCCAAAGTGCATCTTCCCATATATGTGAGAGAATGGGTTGGCCTCACTTACAATTAACTCCACATGTGCATATAGACCATATAACTGGCCTCACTTACTGATTGAGATCCATTGAGAAATTTTTGCAGGCACATGATAATGACTAGCTACAATTAAATTCGTGAGAAATTACTTCAGCTTTGTTTTATTGCAATGCAAGAGGAATTTTAAAATTGTTTAACTGGCCTCACTTACTTCAGCTTTACTGGCCTCACTTACTTCAGCTTTGTTTGAAAAATAAGAGTTAAAATTGTAATGAAATGTATTAAAATTTTAAAATCGTTATAAATTAACATTTATTTTAAAATTTAAAAGAATTTTAGTTTGTTGGTGTGTCTATTATAATTCAAATATTTGTGCAAACAATGATCTTTCTAGTTTTGTGATTGTCACTGATGAATTAACATGATGATTTAGTGTTCTACAACTTCACACAATCATTGTGATTTGACATAAAAGGGATTATTTAAAAAATAGCTGAGGTTTATTTTAATAGAAAGGATTATTTTTTTCTCCTCTATTTTCCTACAAAGTCACTTTGATTTCTTCATTGTTTTAATTGCTTGATGGAGAGGTTTCTCGACTTTTTAACCCCTTTGCAAACGCAGAATGTAAAAGTTTTCATTATATTTCGACTTTGTAATTGTTTTAGGATAAACTTGCTCTTAATGTGACCACCGAACAAGGAAAGACACTGAAGGATGCACAAGGAGATGTTTTTCGTGGTTTAGGTTAGTTTTTATAATACTTTACCTGATAACATTTTGTAGCGAGATCATAATAATGCTCATAATCTTTGGCAATTTAATTCTTGAATGAATACTTTTATTTATATTATTTAGAGGTGGTGGAATATGCTTCTGGGATGGCAACTCTACAAATGGGGGAGTATGTTTCGAATGTATCACATGGAGTCGACACATACAGCGTTAGAGAACCAATCGGTGTTTGTGCTGGTATTTGTCCTTTCAACTTTCCTGCAATGATTCCCTTGTGGGTAAGCATTCTTCTATATTTTGAATGGGATTTTGGCTATTGAATTGATATCTTGCCTGTTAGGAATTTGGTTCACCTTTATTTCTTATTTGCTGTCATCTCATCCATATCAGCATGTACGAAATAGAAATAGTATACTTTATAGAATAATCCATAAACATTTAGCCACAACAAATTTGTGTTGCCTCCATCCATAAAATGTTATTTGTCACAGGAATGTACTATTGCATTAACAAATTCTTAATGTCTATCATTTGCAGATGTTCCCAATGGCTGTTACCTGTGGCAATACCTTTGTTCTAAAACCATCAGAGAAAGACCCAGGTAATTCTTTCTTTCTATCGATATCCTTGAATTATCGTCTCAAGGACTCTAACATTGTCGTTCGGAGCAAGCACAACACATTGCAAACTGTACTATAAACACCATGATTTGGAAACTGAATAAAACAATTACCTCTTGTATAATCTCTGCTAAAGCAAGTGTTAGGGATTTTTGACTCCCTAGCCTAGTCATCTGTTTGTCATTTAGAGGCTCACAGAATTGCAGATTTGGAAAATGGCATGCAAGACGCAAAGTTGCAAATTCCAAGAAATAATATTATTGACAATCAATTTTTTCACGCCTTTGTTTCTTGTTGCCATTCCCACCTTCTAATTCAGATGCTGCAGTTAGTTTGAAATTCTATTTTTTTTCATAAATGGTCTGCTTTGTCCACCTAATCGTCAGAATATTATCAGTCATTCATTTGTTTTTTCCTTACGATTGTAATGTCATATGCGGCATAGTCCTGTGGCATACATAGAAGTCTGCATTCATTTCTCAACTTTCATAATTGATGATTTTTGGTTTTTTATGACATAGTGGAAAGAAATAATTTTCATTCTTTACTCTAAACCTAGTGGAATAAGACTTGGTTGTATTTTTCAGGTGCTTCAATAATGCTCGCAGAATTGGCATTGGAGGCTGGTTTGCCTGAGGGTGTCTTAAATGTTGTTCACGGAACCCATGTATGCCATCATCCTTTTTATAATTAAACTTTTGTTGCTCGCCTATTTCTCGAGTGCAATTTCAATTTGGTGATTTCATCTTATATTCAAGACTAATTGATACTATCATAAAATTGATTTCGTTCATAAAACAGTTGTTCCAAGGGAAACAACATGTCAATTTATGATGTGTTTAGAATGAAATGATTGTGCTTGTTTTTCTTATGGATTGATGTCCTTAATTATACAATTGGTGACAGGATATTGTGAATGCCATTTGTGATGATGACGATATCAAAGCCATATCATTTGTTGTCATAAAATGATAATTTAGGGTTTTGTGATAATTTGTGATAATTTAGGGTTTTGTGACCTTATACCCAAAAAAGCAATCCTGTTGTCATAAAATTAAATGATTCTTATTTGCAAAAGGGCAAGGGATTCAAATGCTAAGATTTTGCAAACTATTATCCCCCTTCACATTCTATTTTCTGTATACACGTATTTGATGTTCTTATTTGTATTAAAGGCTGGAATGCATATATATTCAAGAGCAGCAACTAAAGGGAAGCGTGTTCAGGTAGGTGCAATTCGTTTTTCCTCCGCATAGTGAAATTGTTGGTTAATATCCATGAAATGATATGAAGTTGGTAAATTAATAAATTACGCTTTGCAGTCTAATATGGGAGCTAAAAATCATGCAATTGTTATGCCGGATGCGAATGTCGATGCTACTGTAAATGCTTTAATTGCTGCTGGTTTTGGAGCTGCTGGACAAAGATGCATGGCTCTCAGCACAGTTGTTTTTGTTGGAGGCTCACAACCATGGTATCATACTCCATTCTGTTTTGACGGATTTGTGTTCATTGCAACTTCTTTGTTTGCATTTTTTTACTAGGAGCGATTTAATGCTCCTCCTCTAGTTTGATATCTAGATGTATTTAATGTGGAGAGATTTTTTGCATTTACTGTACCTTTTTTTCTTTCCGTAATTGTAATATTGGTATAGCCAATAAATTATGTCCTTCCATTTTTTTTTAAAAAAAACAAACAAGATTGTTTGGAGAAAATCTTGTTCTGTATTTCAAAATTGGACTACAACTTTTTGATCTTTTGGCCTTGGAAATTTGATTTTAATTATGAACTTGAAATTTTAAATGTTTGCATCCTCCAAAATACTTGTGCAGGGAATCTAAAATCCTAGAGAGTGCCAAAGCTCTAAAAGTAAATGCTGGAACTGAACCTAGGAATTACATAACCACACCATATATGATATTACAATTTACAATACAGAGGGAATCATTACGTTTGATTGTTGAATTGAACAGGTACGGTTGTTGAAGCACAAGATCCCAGTGCAAGATATATTATATGCATGACCATTGAGACAAGTTGTTGGAAGCTTTGATTTTGGCAACTAATTGAGCTGTTGTCGCATGATCAATGCAGCTGTGATCATCTAGTACTTCAGAGACTTTAGCTCATTAGTTTATAATAATGATATTAAGAATGAACATATATTTATAATCCTTAGTTATACTTTCACATCCTCAATTTGAGGCAAGACCCAAGATTATTTGCTTTGGCAGGAGGTTCATTGTATTGAGGTTGTGGCTGGCTTAGCTGAAGACTGATTGGTTCATCATGTTTATCATAATATCCATAGCTGATACTACTGCATGAAGGATTGGATGTTGCATATTCTGCACGCCTTGCTGCTCCAATAAGCTTGTATCCAAAATCTTTAATTAAATTTTTTTTCTATTAAAAGTAAACTTCAAGCCTTTAGCTTCTAGTCTAGATAAATCAAAACAGCAGCCCTGTTTCTATGTTGTGTTTGTGTGTGTGTAGCCTCTTTTACTTTTAAATATGCATAATCATTTTGTCACACATTCACACTTTTAAATATTTATGAAACCATGAGTATGAAGAATGACATAGTCTTAAATCATTAAATTACACAATGTGTTTTTCTCACATGTGAAATGAATTTATTTATTAATACAAACATTTGAAGAACTATTTGAGAGAACTTATGACATATTTATAAACTAATTTTATCTTATTTCCATAAACTTTACAAAATAGCATATGAAAGTAATTTATAGTAGAACAAATTGACTTAATTTAACTTTTGTTATAGAAATAACTCATATATAAACAATTAAAATAATAAATACTTCCATAAGCACTTAATTAAGTTATTTATATGTTTACCTTGTCTAGTTTTGCATTTTCCTCACCAATGAGGTCTATCTTCTTATGAAGTTCTTCATTTTCTTGGCTACTAAGGTTTTCCTACAATGACATCAATGGAAATTGGTAAGAATTTTGCTGTGAAACCTTTCAATCATCAAAAGGAACAAAGCTTGATTCCTTGAACCTTTTTATGTAATTCTTTGATCTCATCACTGAACATTTGACCCTGCAAGTAAACAAATGATTGTGTCAAAGGATTCTTTGAATTTTCCTTTTTGTTCAAAACACTGTATAATCAAACTTTTACCAATAAATATTTTGTTAAAAACTTGATCAGAACCAAAATGAAACTTTAAAAGAGAAGATTTGATTATCATATGTATATAACTATGACTGTGATACCTTTCTCATGCGAATGTTTTTCAAACTCATCTCCAATTGATTTTCTAGATGCTGCAGCTCATTAAATTCCAAACCAGATAGTTCTTGGCCCATCAATTGTCTGCATTTACCAAAAACAAAGTGTGGAGTCCTTATTCTTGAGGGAAGATGTTTTTAAAGTTGCATTATTGAATTTAATTGATTCTTTTACTACAAAATCTGCATATATATCTTTGATGAATCATGGTTTCAAAAGATAGCATGATTTAAGGTAAAATGATTATTCCTTTTAAATGTTATATTGATGTGGTTGATTGTTGGAAAATAGAGACTCTTACAACAGAGACATATTCCAAATAAAAGATTATTAAAGGTTAATAGTTAAAAGTGTCTAGAATTGCACCTATATATCCAATTGACTAAAAAATATAGACATGGACTAGAGTGTATGATATTTGAGCTCAATATATGGATACTCACTGGTGGTCCTAAGTATGTGTAGGGTATGCGACCCCACATGACCTCAAATTTTCATGATCTTTATTGTTAGTTGGGGTCTTCGGGGTTCAAATTTGTTGAGGGAGACGATAGGCAGAATTGGACCATAGACCTCGAAACTTAAACCGCAACTTATACATGGAGACTGTATGTCATATTACTATTGAGTTGCAATTACATTTTATGTGGATGTGGCAAGTGCCACAACAAGAGCCAAAACCTATATTTATTGTGGACATGTTGAGCAACCATGTAGACTCAGAACTTTGAAAAACACTAGGAAGAGGATTCCAACTTATCTGACTCAGATTGAAGATGAGGGATTCATAGAAGATCTCTCCAACAAACGATCCTGTGTTTGACCAATTGGATATCAGAGTCTTGAGTCTAATTGGTTTAGACTTTTGTAAAAATTATGATTTTAGAGGTGCTTGTATTTTGATATGTTTGTACTTGATTCTGATGTTTGTATTTTATTTTATTTTTAATTCAATTTGTCTTTACCGATACGTATCTATTTAAAAATAGTCACTCAAATGGATTTAACAAAACCAACCCAACTTATGTTATTTTAGTTTGGATTTCATGAGAAAATATTCCAAATGTAAAATTAAATTACCAACTATTTTTTTTATAAATTCAAATTTTTTCTCTCAAAATTAGAATCAATTGTTCCGTTACACCCTAATGTTGGACCTCATGGACATGCACTCTTGGTCTTGGTTCTCTTTTAAACTAGGGGGCAATTATTTATTTACAAATGAATGTATCTCAATGCTTGAAGCATATAAGGAGTATAATAGATAGATAGATAGATAGGTGCTTAATTAATATTTTACCTTTGCCAATTCTTCAAGTGCTGCAACTGTTTCCTCAAGTTTGACGCTTCACTTTGCCAAAACTAGCAAGTAGTAATACAAATATGAGATGCATATAATACAATCACTTATGCAATGCATGGCGACTTTTTCTTTTTAATTTATTTCTAGAGCTTATTTGCACTTATGAAAAAAGTATTTAAGCTACTTTTTGGATAAAGTTAAAAATAGTTCGCGACCTATCTTACTTATGAATGAAGATATATATTCGAGCGAGCTTATTTCAATAAAGCTTATGCATATGTTTGATTCAATTATATACCTATAAAAATAAAGTGGGTTAATATATATGTCTTATTTTATCACTTATTAGTCTCTTGTATTTTAATGGTTAATAAGATAATTTAAACATAAATTTGTATTGTCTTTAAATCATAGTATAATTAACAAATGTCAATTTCGTTAAGTTGGGTGTCTTGTTTCCGTTTCAAATCTGAAACCTCACGTGAGTTAATTATAGTAAAATTTATTGTATTTTTTTTATAAAAAAAACATAAATCCATATTTATGTCTCTTATTATTATTATTATTATTATTATTATTATTATTATTATTATTATTATTATTATTATTATTATTATTATTATTATTATTATTATTATTATTATTATTATTTTCCTTCTGAATTTTTTATATATCATTTCTGTTTACTTATAACGGTTAGACTACCTATCATGCTTTTATACTTGAAAGTTAAAAAATATTTTATTGTTGAAAAAGTTATGTGAATATGTAAATTAAGCTGCAAAATAGTATTTGGCATGTGTGAGTATATATGGAGGAGTATTACCTGGACATCCGAAGTAGTAGGATTCATTGAGTGATGGCGGTCGTCAGCTAACTTGCTATAACGTTCGATAGTAGATTCCATGCTGCCACAAATGTTGATGTTTTGCATTAATCAGATGGAAATAATATTATCATAATTTCTAAACGAACATTATATATTTATGTGGATTTTTTTACCTAAAAAATATTAACAATAATAAACATAGAAGAGAGGAAGTTGAAAAGAGGAGAAAGACAAAGAACACTAGGGTTTTATAAACCAAATGAATAAAAGGCTCAATGTGTGATAGAGTTATAATAAGTATAAAAAATGTATTTCTTCATTTGATAGAATATATCAATACAATACACATTTAAATTAACTAAAATAAAAAATAAAAATATATGAATAAATTCATAACTCAATTGTTATATAGTACAAAAAACAACAATATATCTATAAATATGACAAAATATTTATACCTCCAGTAAGTTAAAGACATCAAAATCAATGATTGAATTTGCAATGGACTAAAACTACATTGTCAATCTAATCAAAAAATGAACATACAAAAAAAAAAAGTGTAACACCAAGACAATCAAATCATAAAAAAAATTACGAGAGAAACAATAAAATTTGTATAGAAACCATTTATTTAGATAAAATGAAAAAATAAAATAACTTAAAAGGATAATTTTAACTCAAAAAAAAATTAATGGTCATAAATAATTAAGAAGAAAGACTAAAATTTTGGAGTGAATCTCTTGGAAATAATGAAAGAAGTTCACGGCGGTTAAGTAAGTTAAAGAAGTATGAGTTATGCACACTGTTATTCTTTCTTCATCGATCTTGTTTCTTGTTTAGTTGATGTAACTACAACTTGCATTTTTTCTTGTAATGTTGTGTTGTTTTTTCATTTCAAATTGAAAAGTTAATCCACACTACCAACTTACAGGGTATTAGATATAGTTGTAGGTGTGCTAGATATTGGAGTAGTTATAAGAAGTTATATAATTATGATTTGTTAGTTTAGTTAATCTAAATATTTGGACATCATATTGTCATTGTAACCACTTTTTCTCACTCAATTTTCAACAATCAAACTTGCTCTAAATTCTTTTTCTCTTCATTGGACCGAATCATGCTTCTCAAAACTATATTTTTGGGATTATCATATAGCAGTGCAACAAAACACAACATTACATAATATTCTAACATTTTTCTTTGTCATGATATATTCTTACATGATATCAAATGCATGCATCCTCCTTTAGAATACTTTCTTCTATTGTATTAATGAGTTCATGAAACTGGATTAGCTACCACACCAAACCATAGCTTGTTGACTTTGAACATTTAATCTCAAGTTCTGTTTTGTTAAGTATATATCCTCGTTATCTTTGTCATGTGATTATCACATTTCTAATATTCAAACCTAATTAATAATTACGTTGGTAATGTCTCCACACTCAAGTTTAAAAACTTGTTAGCATAATTCTCAGCTAAAGAAAATTTGTCACAAATTAAAAAGTTAGATTACAACAAATGAAAATAACATTATTTGTGTTTTTTGTGATCAAATATACGTTGAAATTACATGTTATGTGCCATTGCTCAGTAAAACCCTACATTGGTTGGTATTTCAATGAAATCTGTCTATTATTCCATCTCTAAAGATAAGAGACATCAAAATTGAAGATCTGTTTCATATTATCATCAATCTCTAATTTTTTTTTGGGAATTTTCTAATATAGTCAAAATCCAAAGGTAAATCTCACTATTTTAAGTAAATTTTAATAAAATATTATATCTATTTTATTTTTTATTGTTATAAATGTCCTTTGTTGATTAATAGAAAATTTTACAATGATTTCAAATGTTGTTATCTATCTTTTGGAAGCTTAAAAACAATGTCTCAATGAATGGAGTGAGTAACTTAACTTATTTAAGCTAAGGTTAAAGAATTGGAAGATCATGACATAGGGAACTTTGATGGGTTTAATTATATAGATGCAGGATGATCAATTGAAACACCATACAACTAATTTTCTTGAAATTATTACAAATTTAACAACCGTAAATGAGCTTGATTTGATGTAGAAGTTAAAGATTAGAGTGATAATGAAAGAAATT
>JBBPBR010000003.1:11682866-11703770 GCA_037974775.1 Cicer pinnatifidum | reverse complement strand
ATCACCAAAATTTAGATATTCATTTAACAAATAAAAAATAAATTAAAGAAGAACCAAGAGAAAGAAATTAAAAAAAATAGTAAAAATGTTACTATTAATAGAAAGATTGAAATAAATAACTACTCCAATTAAATGACAAATATCACACTTGCCATTAAATTAATTTGGCTTTATTATAATGTAAGATAAATTATAACAAAAAAAGCAGATTCGTATATTAATTATCATTATAAGCAAAAAATAATTAAGTTTAATTCATTTAATGTTAGTAATATTAATATATTTCTGTTTTAATAAAAGAATATTCAATATCAATAGTTGAATGTTTAACATTCAAATAAATAATTTAATAAATTTAAATGATTCTTTATATAAATTTTTTAAAAATAATTATATTTAATTAATTTTCTTAATAATTAATAAAATAATTATTTTTATTTATAACAATGAGGAGAGTATAGTTATATATATATATATATATATATATATATATATATATATATATATCAATGCTAGTTGATTAATTTATAATATTTATTTTATGTATGAATGGTGCTTGGTTTTCCCACTTTCCACCCAGCAAGTAATTATTTATAGTACTTGATTAAGACTTACGCACGAAAACTGACTTTTCCTTTTCCTTTTCCTTTAACTTTTACTAGTTGATTGTTTCTACTTCCTCTTTTTCTGCACTGACCTCCATACTTATGTCTATACAAAACCCATTTCTCAATTCTGTGTGACCTTCAATTCAACATGGCTTCTTCCTTCTTTCTCATCAAACTCTCTTTCAAATGCCTTCATCATTTCGCATGGTATCTATGCAATTGCAAACTTATGCCTTCATCTTTCTCATTTCTTTTACTTAATCATCTTTCACACATATTATTCTTTGCATGTATTATTAATTAAAAGGACTCTTACTATGATCAACTACTATCAAGTATAACGGTCTGTTCCTTTTTTTTCTTCTTCTCTTTTCTAGGCCTCTTCTAGCTCTGGGGTATCCTCTGTAAGTTCTTCCTCATGGATATTTTGAGTACTGAAAAAGTTGCTACCTTTTAAATTTACTATATTGTATAACATTTGTTTTGTTATGCTCTTTTTGTGTGTGTATGTGTGTGATTACGGTTTTTGAACAGGTGTGCTTCCGTACAGGCAATCGAGACTGAATCATATGCACAAACTAAGGATTTGATCTCATATTGGATACTTCTTTCATTAATATATCTCTTTGAGTATGCTTTTATGAGCCTTCTTCTATGGTAATTTCTTTGCCCTCAAAAATTGAAAGAGCTAGCCTAGTATATAATAAGAAGAATTAGAATTGACCAACTTCATTTTCTTTCACTCACAATTGAGTACCTGTTGGAAATGATGATGATATTAATAGAAGAATGTTGCAAATAATAATTACATTAATGAGAGTTAGTGTTGGTAGTGTTTATAAGGAAATCCCACGTAGAAAGGATAACACACATTGTTTATAAGGTGTAAATATGGAACTTGAGGTGTGTCCCAGGGGATACTCCAATTTTGTGAAGGAGAAAGAAACTATGCAAAATTGACCACCACGCACCTCTCTGAATCAAATGTTTTTCTCTGCTTCTCCTCATTTTTTATTGAGGGTGTAATTCTAGAACGATTTTCTACCTTTTTTGTTCAATAAGAAAGGAAATGTTACTCTGCATTGTTGGGGAGAAACCGGAGGAGCACCACAATTCGGAATGGGCTAAACAAGGATTAATAAGAGACTTAGACACCACATCTCAACCCAAAACCTTAAGGCATTAGGTGTATGGGTCATTCTCCTTATATATCCAATATAGCCACCATTCCTGGTCAATGTGGGACTAAAGACTCATAATTGAATACCCAACAATCTCCCCCTCAATTATGAGTTCCCACCACTAGACTTGATCCACTTGATCACCGAGTCCAGTCCTTTATTGACCACTTGACCACTTGACCACTAGACTGATCCACTTGATCCGAGACCTTTTTGGTCCACCACTAGACTTGATCCACTTGATCCAAGTCGTTAATTTTGCTCCCCCATCAAGCCGAACCCGGCTCTGATACCACTTGTTGGGGAGAAACCGGAGGAGCACCACAATTCGGAATGGGCTAAACAAGGATTAATAAGAGACTTAGACACCACATCTCAACCCAAAACCTTAAGGCATTAGGTGTATGGGTCATTCTCCTTATATATCCAATATAGCCACCATTCCTGGTCAATGTGGGACTAAAGACTCATAATTGAATACCCAACATGCATTGGGTAAAGACTCATAATTTAGTGATAAGTGTGAAAGTTGCTGGGGAAGCGCCCTAAGACACAGTTCAGGAACAATATTGCGTCCCCTACGACACTGTTCAGGAACAATCTTCTAAACTGAACTAAAATATTTAAACACAAGTTGTGCAATGTAAATCCTAAGTTTTAAATAGAAAGGAACTGCGGTTGCTCTGCAATCAGAGATGTAGGCTCAATTTGTCGTAATATGTGATCAAATTGTTGTTCTACACTTCAAAAACCAATTCATGGAGTTGTTGATTTCATTCCCATGTTTGACATTAGGTTTCACCTCTGGCTGTACATTAAGCTAATGATCATCTTCTGGCTCATCATACCGGACTTTGGACGAGCTTCTTATGTTTATAATAAGCTTATTCACTCTATGAAACCGCAAATAGTCACATCGAGGTTAAATAATTTCTGGAGGAAGAGTTTTGTTGAGAAAGACGACTTCTTGCTGCATGCAGAGAGGTTTATGAAAGAGAATGGAACTGAAGCCTTAGAGAAACTCATTGCTAGCAAGGTGAACAGCTAAAAATGTCCAAATACTATAACTCTAGAAGAATTATTTAGGGAGGAAAAGAAAGCATGTGCATGTCCATTTATCTGCATTGGCAATTATTTTTTTTAGCTAACTCTTCAGTTTTTGGTTTTGAAGTACACAATGTGTAGGCATGATGCAGAAGCAACAAATGAAATCATAGCTACTGATAAAAAAGAAATGCTTAAGGTAAACTTTTTGATGTTAAGTCAGTTGTGAAATTAATGACGGGGCTTATTTGCAGATAAATGGAGAAAGACTCCAAACAGAGCACAAAGATATCAAAGATTCGGAGGCTATTGAGAAAAAAGAAATTACAGCAACCAAACAAGTAAGGCTTCATTCATATTCACTCAAAATAGAAATCTCCCAAAGACATATTAAAATTTTAGACTTGAAAGTAAGAGTTCATTTGTGACTGAAAGGTTTAGGCTTACGGGTACATATACATTGTGTGGATGTGGTCATGATTTTTGTTGGGGTGGAAACAAAATGTCATGATTTTAGACTAATTTATGTTTTTATTTGAGGTGTTTATGCATTTTTATCTAAAACCTAAACATTGTTGCAATCTCTGTAAATATTGAATATGCAGGGTATTCCTGTGATGTCTAACGTCGTGCCAACTCAAAACGCCTCATCAGCCATAGCAGAAACCAAAGGAATAGTGGCGAGGGACGCAGCTGGTGGAGAGCTTCTTACACAGAAGGAAGTGCAGAAAGAGTGGACTTGTGCTTTATGTTTGGTAACAACGACGAGTGCGAAAACCTTGAATTCCCACCTTAATGGGAAGAAACACAAAGCTACTATTGAAGCTTTGAAAGAAAAGAAGCAGCCTGCTCCACAGAAGATGAAAATCTGGCAGTCCAAAGAGGAGTTGAAACAGAAGAAAGTTAGCAACAAGGTAAATTCCAATGGAAAGAATGGAGATGACAATACTGTTAACATAGGATTGAAGGGAACAGTAGTGATGAATCATAAGGTGCAAAAACCGCAACTAATATGTGGAGTCTGTAAAGTTGAACTTCATAGTGAGGCCAACGCATTCTCTCACATAAATGGGAAGAAGCACTTGGCTAAAATGCAAAGTAGATAGTTTAAATAACCTTAGGGGCATTGGCATTGCTTGAAAGTTCAAAGGGATTGAATTGGCCAATGTAGCAAACTTCTTGACTCATGTTGATATATCAGGTGTGCATTACATTGCTGCATGTGTAAATGGAAATTCTTAATTGTTTTGAAAGCATTTGCACGCAAAACATTTATTTTGAATTTTAATTAGTCACAACTGAATTGTTAATCCACCTTGTTTGGTCATCTGGTCTGCCATTGCTTCTCCTTTTTTTCAGCTTCGGTATGATTAACTTTTATAGATGAAAATATAAAGAGAGGATGGTGTTCTAGGTTAAGGAAAGAAAAACCATATATTTTGTACCATTGGGGTTTAGTACGAAATATTTTGTACCAAATAGTAGTGTTCAATATTAAATATATGATCTATGATTAACCAGTCACTGAATGATAATCACTAATAAAATATGGGTTGATATTATTGAAGGTTATGTTTCTATTATGATGGTTGCTACTATTTAAAGTTGAAAGTTCATTTATACAGATTAGTCATTTCATTCTTTTAAAGTCTTAAATAAGTTAAGAATTCATTATAAGATTCTATTTAAGGGGATCAAAATGTGGATCAGGATTCTCTTTTAATTGTTTTTATCCTTCTTAACCAATCATTCTCTTTCATCTAAATAATTTATTTCAATCATTAATCACTCTTTTAAATACACTAAAGTCACAAAAATCACCAAATAGTAAAGATAGAGAATCCAATTCTGTCTAAATACCAATTTATAGGACAGTTCTATGTGGGTGAATATAATTTTAATGGATTCGGTTCTTTTAAAATAAACCTCATTTTAGAAAACAATATAGTTCATATGGAGACACGAGAAGAATTTGGTGATCAAAAGCATAAACATATAAGTAAAATGCACTACAAGATAGGGACCTATGAAATTTTATTGTCAGGTACAAAGCGTCCAAAAAAATATATATATACACAAGGCTGTATGACGATCAAGATTTTTGAGAGGTTGGCATTGTCATGTTAATCTTGCTTCCGCCAATTGCATCCTTCCACTGCTGAGTTATTGTTTTGATATGTGTATAAAAGTTAACCCCTTTTGCCTATAATTCAACAATGCATAATATCATTCATACTCCACAGTGGACTAAGTTAATATCGTATGTTTCTTCTATTTCCAAGATACAACACCACCAACTATACTAAAAATTAAGCCATTGATTGCTTTGGAGTTATCTGATAAGGTGTTCCAATCAACATCACTGTATCCTTCAAATATAGCAGGAAATCTTTGATAATGTAATTCGAGACTCATGATACTTTTCAGGTATCTCATGACTCTTTCGACAATGTGTCAATGCTCTATACTAGATCTACTAGTAAACTTGCACAATAGTCCCACGACATAGGCAATGTTGGGTCTAGTGCAGTTAGTGGCATATCTGAGGCTGCCAATGATGCTAGCATATTCAGTTTGTTTAACATTTTCACCAGTGTTCTTGAACAGTCTCACACTTGGATCATATGGTGTGCAAGCAGATTTACAGTAAAGTATTTGTATTTCTTTAATATATTTTCAACATATTGAGACTGATCCAAAGAAATTCTTTTTTCTGACCTAGTAATTTTGATTCCAAGGATCACACTCGCTTCTTTGAAGTCTTTCATATCAAAGTTGTTAAACAACAATGATTTCATAACATTTACCACATGAATGGTTGAACAAAATATAAGTAGATCGTCTACATAGAGACATATGATGGTACAAAAGTCATTTTTAGATTTGTAATGAATACATTTGTCACTTTCATTCACTTTAAACTCAATCGATATAATCAAATTTATCAAATTTTTCACGACGTTTCTTAGGAGCTTGTTTAAGACCATACAAAGATTTATTTAACTTACAGACCTTATTTTCTTGTCCATGAATCACAAAATCTTCAAGTTGTTCCATATAGATTTCTTCTTCCAAGTCACTATTTAAAAAAGTTGTTTTGACATCCATTTGGTGTATCACCAAGTTATGAATAGCATCTAGTGAAATGAGTACCCTAATGGATATAATTCTAGTGATTGGTGAAAAAGTGTCGAAGAATTAAATTCACGCACTAACATATTCTATGTTCCAATATCATCCCACAAGTATGTTCCACCACCTCTAAATAATATAAATAAAAGTATCCATTCATCGATGGATACTAGTTTCATTATTACTGCCTTCTTTACTGCAGATACAGCAGCTTTAAACTCTTCATCTGTAGTCAATGGAACTTGTGAAACAACTTCTTGTGTTGCCTAAGAGAAATATTAGCAGTCTGCATTTCTCAAAACTTCTTGTAATTTCTTTTTCTCCTTTGAATAGTGTTGAAATGAGTTCTTTGATGTTTAATCACATTTTTATTTTGATGTTTAAGTTCAATATAAGCTAAATCTATATGTAATTAAGTAATAATGAAGTTTGCATTATGGTGTGCATCATTTACTTCCTTTTAAACAAGTTGTTTTCATTTTAATCTTTAAAACTTTAATCACTTCAATTTTATTGGTAGTCTTTTGAATTTTGAAAAAGATAAAAATGATTGATTTAATATGAAGTCAATATGCTTAAAAAATATATAATTTTAAATATGTAGGAATAACTTTTAAGTCTATAGAAAAGTTGTGTTTGGATTTGTAGTATAATATTAGTCTATTGACAATCATGATAAATTAGTTTGAAAACCTCCCAATTAAATGGTTAGGATTGCTAAATCATGCTACAATATACTTTATTCATGTACACAAAATTATAAACAAAATTAATTTTCTCTCATTTAAAATTACAAATTCACCTTTAAGTGTCGATAAAAAATATTATTCTTTTTATTTTTACAACAATTAAATAATTATTTGGAAAAGTGTTGAATTATTTAGTAACCTAATTCTCATGAAAGCAGTATCTTTTATATATAAATAAATCGTATTTCTTGTAAAACTATAAGATATTTAAGCAAAATATGGTAACATTTTTCTATATTAGAGACAGAAAACTTTTCTAAAATTTTTCTTATATAAAAGATTAGAGGTATTAACTATTTACAATTAATAAGGAGTAAATTTAAAAAAATATTAACTAACATTTCTTGTAATTTAAAGAGTGTCTTATATAAAAAAGATAAATTTCTTTTATAGGAGTCTACAAATAGAGACAAGTGTTCTAGGAAGAAAAGAGTGAGAGAAAGGATGGAAAAGGGAGAGAAAGAGGGGAGGGAAAGAGATGAGAGTGATATGATGGAGGAGATATTAAAGAGAGAAGAGGAGAGAGATAGAGAATCGACATGACACAAAAAGATAGAGGAGAGAAAGGCAGGCAGAGAGAGGGAGAGGAAGTGAGAAAAGATATGAGGGAAATATAATAGTTCGTGGTAGATAATAATAAAATGGTAGTATTATATCAGTATTGCTATCAACACCCCCTAAATTACTACCCACATCCCTCAAATATTAAAAAAAAATTAAAATGCTTAAATTACCCTTCTCTTTATTTCATCTTCTTCATAATCCATCCTTTTTATTTCATCTTCTTCCTCTTCATTCTACATTCAACACATTGTTCATCTTTTTCGTAACTCATTTTCAATATTTTATTTAACATGTACGTGAACTTCAATTTACGTATTCACGTATGTTTACGTGATCTGAAATCTAGTAAACGTACGTGAACTCAGTTCACGTAACGTTACATAAATTGAAGTTCACGTATATGACTTATTTTTCAACATTCATTGATTACGCAATCTGAGTTCACGTACATGACTTATTTTTCAAAATTCATTGATTACGCAATCTCAATTCAGTGTACGTAGGCATGGCAACGGGGCGGGACGGAGGCGGATTTCGCCTCCTCCACAAGAAGTTGTTTCACAAGTTCCATTGACTACAGATGAAGAGTTTAATGTGACCACGGAACAAGGAAAGACACTGAATGATGCACAAGGAGATGTTTTTCGTGGTTTAGGTTAGTTTTTATAATACTTTTCCTGATAACATTTTGTAGCGAGATCATAATAATGCTCATAATCTTTGGCAATTTAATTCTTGAATGGATACTTTTATTTATATTATTTAGAGGTGGTGGAACATGCTTGTGGGATGGCAACTCTACAAATGGGGGAGTATGTTTCGAATGTATCACATGGAGTCGACACATACAGCGTTAGAGAACCAATCGGTGTTTGTGCTGGTATTTGTCCTTTCAACTTTCCTGCAATGATTCCCTTGTGGGTAAGCATTCTTCTATATTTTGAATGGGATTTTGGCTATTGAATTGATATCTTGCCTGTTAGGAATTTGGTTCACCTTTATTTCTTATTTGCTGTCATCTCATCCATATCAGATGTACAAAATAGAAATAGTATACTTTATAGAATAATCCATAAACATTTAGCCACAACAAATTTGTGTTGCCTCCATCCATAAAATTTTATTTGTCACAGGAATGTACTATTGCATTAACAAATTCTTAATGTCTATCATTTGCAGATGTTCCCAATGGCTGTTGCCTGTGGCAATACCTTTGTTCTAAAACCATCAGAGAAAGACCCAGGTAATTCTTTCTTTCTATCGATATCCTTGAATTATCGTCTCAAGGACTCTAACATTGTTTGTCGTTCGGAGCAAGCACAACACACTTCAAACTGTACTATAAACACCATGATTTGGAAACTGAATAAAACAATTACCTCTTGTATAATATCTGCTAAAGCAAGTGTTAGGGATTTTTGACTCCCTAGCCTAGTCATCTGTTTGTCATTTAGAGGCTCACAAAATTGCAGATTTTTTGACTGGTTTATAATTTTTTTCATATGTTAAATTTTTTTTATAATTATTTTATAAGAATAACAAACTTATTTAATCCTAAATATAATTAAAAATATAGATGTTATTTTATATTTATCAACTACTTCAAAAGTTTATTTTACTAACAGTTTAATTTGAATAAAGTAATTTTTATTCCGTAAACTTTAAACTATCAACTACTTTTTCATGTATAAAGTATAACCTTAGTTTAGGCACTCATGTTGGCTTCAATTTCAACTCCATGAGGTCTATTATAACTAAGCCATGGTTTACTAATATTCTACAATGGAGTGTTTACAATTGCAGCATTCACTACAATTCAACCACTTTTAATTTGAGTGTTTCATTCACCATGTACAGCGACGATAAACCAGTTGAAGATTACATATCATACAAGGTTGATTTAAGAGATTTCTTACCTGAGAATGTTATTGTTGGCTTCTCTGCTGCAACAGGAATATTGTATGAGGTGCATACGCTTCGATCGTGGTCGTTTCATTCAAGTTTATTACGTGATGAAACCCGATATCAGATAACCGCACCAATCATTAGTCCTATTTCTGGAAAAGAAAACAAGAGAGGATTGAAAATCGGGATTGGAATCGGTACAGGCTTGGCTGCGAGTTTGTCTGGGTTGATTTGAAAATCAAAGTTTATCAGAAGCTTGGTCTAAAATTCCCGAAAAATTAGCTTTTTATGATTACATCGGGAATAATCCGGCAAAAGATGGCTACAAACTAAGTAATGTTGCATAAAAACAATATGAAAAGTTTAAAAAATAAAAATAAAAAATAAAATCAAATTAACATCGTACTAATAAACTTAAAAAAAAAAAAATTGTACCTGAACGATTTGTATGTAGAATTTTAATAAGATTATTGTAAATATCTTGCATAAGCAAAGCCGACGTCCGCTTGATATATATTTATCCATCTTTGTTTGTAGTGTCTCAAAACACCATACACTCTTTTTTCACTTGGGCTAGTAGAAAAATACATGAAAAGTGAGGTGAAAAGGAGGGAGTGTGTTCGTGTTTATTGTTTTGTTTCTAATTTTTTCATTTTATGTTTAATGGATGTGTGTTCGTGTTTAGGCTTTGAAGTTGGACTACACTTTTCAGTTTTATAAATATGAATCAAAGCAAGAAAATAGTAGCAAATATGATGAAACTTTCGTAAAGATAAAATAAACAAAAACAAAATATTAACAAGAAAATGAAAACGACAATAAATATAACCAAAAAAAAATGATACTATGAAAGAAACACAACATGAAATAGAGAAAAAAAGAAAGCAAACAATAAAAATAAAATGACAACTTAAATATTATGAATAAAAGAGAGAAATTGGAATGAAAGAGAGAAATAAGAATGGGGTATTTATAGAGAAAGGGGCAAGGAGAGAGAGTTTTTTGCAATTTGATTTCATGGTAATGGTTGGTATGTCATTTTCTCCATTTGATTTGGGCTAAATTGGTCATTTACCTTTTATTTCCTTAAATGTAACTACTTTTTATTTTAGCCAAGTGCTTCTTCCCATATATGTGAGAGAATGCGTTGGCCTCACTATGAAGTACAACTTTACAGACTCCACATGTTAGTTGTGAATCATGCAACCCATTGATGTCCCTAATTATACAATTGGTGACAGGATATTGTGAATGCCATTTGTGATGACGACGATATCAAAGCCATATCATTTGTTGGTTCTAATGTTGTAAGTCATCTAATAATTGTTTGCCTTTTCAATGCTATTCCTCTTTTTGTGACCTTATAGCCAATAAATTATGTCCTTCCATTGTTTTTAAAAAAAAAAACAAACAAGATTGTTTGGAGAAAATCTTGTTCTGTATTTCAAAATTGGACTACAACTTTTTGATCTTTTGGCCTTGGAAATTTGAGAAACTAAAAAATTATTATTATCGGTTAAACAGTCATTTGTTCCTCCTTAATGCACTTTATTAGAAAGATAATGTAATTAATTATTATTCAATAGTAAATAGTAGCAGGAGATTGAATTTAATACGAAGATGTTCGTTCCTTATATATTGAGATGAGATTGAAACAACTTAGGGAGATTATGATTTAAGTGAGTGTGCTGAGTCAGCTTCTCTCGTCTTTGGTTACAAAGTTCAAGTATCATCCTTAATTTCTTCAAACACGATTCTTATTTGAACCAAACCAAACTAGGATGTTGCAGCTTTCTATTCAACGAGACAAGTGTACCCATCACTAATTTGATAGACGATGATCGATCAATACATGGAATTTGATTCTCATAAAGGAAAGTTTTGAATTTTTTTTTTTTTGCAGTGAAGAAGTTGAACTTTCTGATGCCTCAGATCTCTGCTTTGGGAAGTTCCCATTTCTCAACAATGGCTGAACCATCATCTTCCAGTAAACGCAGTGCCCCAATAAGTTTAATCTCATTTATTTGCTTCTTGAGTTTATACTTCTCATTGATTTTATTATTTTTCTTCTTGTTTTTTAAAATTATTTTATAATTAAATTATAAAGAGTATGTTTCATGGATTTTTGTTTGGAAATAAATTTTGAAGGGCTGTGGCAGTGATGGCAGCGCCGATAGTTTAAAAAACAGAAACAATAAAAATGTTTTTTTTTTTATTTTTTTTTTAAATTATGGATATTGAGCTTTCAAAATATATTGATATTGATATAAAAATACAGATAGCCAAATAAAGCCTCTTGTTTTAGTTTTTGAAAACACGATCTTTATTGCTGAAGCCTTTTTTTTTTCAAGAGAAACTTCTGTAAAACAATTATTGCATCTGAGGTGTGGTATGTGAAATGAATGAATAAAAGGGTACCTTTTTCCCTTACTTAATCCCCATTGATACAACAGTGGGTAAGAGTTTGACCTTATTAAGGGACACGTTAAAATCCCTTAGGAGCTAATTGTAAAATGTCTAATTAATAATGATTTTTCTCTTCCCCAATTTTCTTTTAAGAAGATACAACAAGAAGTTGGATTCATTTTCTATTGTAGCTTTAAAAATCTGATTCTTGGTCACGTTCTTCTTTCCCATGAAATTGCATGTGTTTGTTTCTTATAGATCATAAATAGTTATTAAGCTGTTATACTATTAGCTTTAGTTCATAATTTTATCTTCTGTTATAAGAAGTTTCTGAGTGGAACTTGACAATTACATAAACTATTTTATAATATATGATTTTGTCATAGACTCATATAAGTCATGCATTAAATAAGTGACTTTGCTGTTAACTAGTTCTTGTTGGTATCTGATCCCCTTCTTTTGTTTGTGTTCTATTGTATCTGACTAGTTATTAAGGAACACGGTAAAATCCCTTAGGAGCTGATTGTAAAATGTCTAATTAAAATCCATTTGTTTGCTGTTAACTAGTTCTTGTTGGTATGTGAAATGAATGAACAAAAGAAGGGGATCAGATACCAACAAGAACTAGTTAACAACAAATGCACTTATTTAATGCATGACTTATATGAGTCTATGACAAAATCATATATTATAAAATAGATTATGTAATTGTCAAGTTCCACTCAAAAACTTCTTATAACAGAAGATAAAATTATGAACTAAAGCTAATAGTATAACAGCTTAATAACTATTTATGATCTATAAGAAACAAACACATGCAATTTCATGGGAAAGAAGAACCTGATCAAGAATCAGATTTTTAAAGCTACAATAGAAAATGAATCCAACTTCTTGTTGTATCTTCTTAAAAGAAAATTGGGGAAGAGAAAAATCATTATTAATTAGACATTTTACAATCAACTCCTAAGGGATTTTACCGTGTTCCTTAATAACTAGTCAGATACAATAGAACACAAACAAAAGAAGGGGATCAGATACCAACAAGAACTAGTTAACAGCAAAGGCACTTATTTAATGCATGACTTATATGAGTCTATGACAAAATCATATATTATAAAATAGTTTATGTAATTGTCAAGTTCCACTCAAAAACTTCTTATAACAGAAGATAAAATTATGAACTAAAGCTAATAGTATAACAGCTTAATAACTATTTATGATCTATAAGAAACAAACACATGCAATTTCATGGGAAAGAAGAATCTGACCAAGAATCAGATTTTTAAAGCTACAATAGAAAATGAATCCAACTTCTTGTTGTATCTTCTTAAAAGAAAATTGGGGAAGAGAAAAATCATTATTAATTAGACATTTTACAATCAGCTCCTAAGGGATTTTAACGTGTCGCTTAATAAGGTCAAACTCTTATCCACTGTTGTATCAATGTGGATTAAGTAAGGGAAAAAGGTACCCTTTTATTCATTCATTTCACATACCACACCTCAGATGCAATAATTCTTTTACAGGAGTTTCTCTTGAAAAAAAAAGGGCTTCAGCAATAAAGATCGTGTTTTCAAAAACTAAAACAAAAGGCTTTATTTGGCTATCTGTATTTTTATATCAATATCAATATATTTTGAAAGCTCAATGTCCATAATTTAAAAAAAAATTAAAAAAAAAAACATTTCTATTGTTTCTGTTTTTTAACTTAATTAATCCCTTTTTTACTCTTACATTAAACTATCGGCGCCGCCATCACTGCCACAGTCCTTCAAAATTTATTCCCAAAAAAAATCCATCAAACATACTCTTTATAATTTAATTATAAAAGTCAATTGATTACGCAATCTGAGTTCATGTATGGGTACGTGAATTCAAATTGAGTAGTTTCTAAAATTTTTTTATTTTTTTTAACATACGTTAACTCAGTTCACGTAATCCCAAAGAAAGAAAAAAAATACAACATACGTTATGGTGAGTTATGGTATTTTTAATGTGAATTATGAGGTGTGATGAAGGTTATAAATGTGAGTTATGAGATAATAAATTTGTAACATTGATGAAAAGACATTTTGGATATTTTATTTATTTTTTTAATTTTGAGAGGTGTGAGTAGCAATTTGAGGGGTGTTGATAGCATTATTGATATTATATTATTGTAGATACTTTATATTTATGCTAAAAAGTTTTCTCCGGTGTCTTTTGTCTTTTGATTTTATCCAATTTTATAACCAATTTTTTGAATTAAACATGATACAACTAAAAATCATACAATTAAAACTGTATTGTCGAGTCCCGTAACCAATTTTTGGATAAAAATTATATAATTAAAACTGTGTTGAAAAATAGAAATCTCCCGAAGACAAATTAAAATTTTAGACTTGAAGCATACTGAGAGTTCATTAGAGACTGAAAGGTTTAGGCTTTACAGGTACATATACATTATGTGGTCGTGATTTTTTTGGGTGGAAACAAATGTCATGATTTTAGGCTAATTATGTTTTTATTTGAGGGGTTTATGCATTTTCATCTAAAACCTAAATATCGTCCCGATTTCTATCTAATATTGTCGCAACCTCTGCTAATATTGAATATGCAGGACATTTTATTGAAAAAGTACAAAGCTTCCAAACAGAAAAATTTATACACAAGGCTCTATGACAGATCAAGATTTTTGAGAGGTTGGCATTGCCATGTTAACCTTGCTTCCGCCAACTGCATCCTTCCACTGCTGAGTTATTGTTTTGATCTGCGTATAAAAATTAACTCCTGCTTTGCCTATAATTCAACAATGCATAATATCAAATTTTAAATCAAACAGTATAGTCTATATCATAAGATAAATAATACTATTAAAAAATGTAACTGATAAATGATTGCAGAAGAGCTAGATTTTGAAGAAATCACTCTACCATAGAAATTGAGATCGCCAGCAAATGACGCCTTGTTGCCAGTAAATGAAAAAAATGGCAAGGGAACTGGAATGGGAACGTTGATGCCAACCTGGTCCAAGATCCATGATGAGTATCACTATCAAATAAAATTTTCTAAGTGATAGAGAGAATCTAGTCCGTGTTAAAATAAAATGTGACTGGTTGACAAATAATACCCCCAATGCATATACCGGTGTTAAAATTTTATATTACATCTAATTCATCTTTACAAAATCAACTTGTAAAGTCAAAAGTGTCACTTTGTATAAATTATTTACGTCCGACATTATTGGACTTAATAAGTGGATAATTTAGCCGGTGACCCAAATGGATAAACTCTGATACCAAATTAAGTTTTCATATTGGTCTTAATTCATCTTTACAAAAACGACTTGTAATGTGAAGACTGAGGAATGCCTTTCTTTATAAAATATTTTTCAGTTTTTATCTATTTTCAATGTGAGACTTTAGTTTTTCTCAAAATTTATCAACATTATTATTTATGTTTTTCCCAGAGAAAATGCAGAACAGAACTTCTGACTTGGGTAACATTACCTGTCCAGCCTCGATCTCAGTCTGAAATTTCCTTGCAGCAACACCAGAAGTAGTAAATATAGAAGCACCATTTCCATACCTGTTGAAAATGTTATGAGTGAGAAATGAATATAAAGCAGTTTATCAAAAGACAATGACAACAGCCGTGTGTTAAATAAATACTTGTTTTTGTTGATAATATTTATGGCCTCTTCCAAACTATCAGCCTGAAGATAAAAAACAAAACAGAAAAACACTATATCAGCATCTAACACAATTCTGTGTCTCATCTGGATGTGGAAAAAAGTCAGTCTAGAAATAATTAACCTTCAATTGGTTGGTTCGTTGCTTCTAATCAGGAAATATTTTACCAAGAATTATATTTTTTGTTATTTTTCATATAAAACAATAAGATTCTAAGGATGAAATAAACAGACACACCTCCATGAAAAGAAGAACTGGGCCAAAAATTTCCTCCTGCATGTGCCATGTTAAAGACAGTTAAAATTTAATATACATCTAAATATCAACTCTCTATTGTAAAGGAAAGAATTTTTTTAACCTTGAGATTGGAGATTGGTAAGAAAATACCTTGTAGCACTCCATGTCGGCAGTGATATTGGATAAGATGGTAGGGCCAACAAAATTGCCAGATTCATATCCTGGGACCTATTTGTCATGCACATATAAATCATAAGCAATGCTTAAAATTATCTGAACAAAATGCTTAATTATCTCTTATTATCTTTCTTTTTTTCCTTTTTCTTTAAAAATAATATAGAAGACAGTTGAAAAGGGCATTTGAGGGTATAATAGCTACCACTATATTTCTTCCGTCAAGCAGTAGTTTGGCACCACTTTCGACGCCGGATTGAACTAATGTGTGCACCCGCTCCTTTGCCTGTGAAGCAAGTAAGAATATTTTGGAAACAAAAATAGCTAAAATATATTGTACAATTGGGGTGAAAATGAGATTTAATTGAATAGTCATTGCACTAATTCTTGAATGACATGCTGGAGATTTGTTATTGAAATTTTTAGTTAAAATGCACCATGGAATAAGTAAATGAGGAATAGTAATCTAACCTGTTTGCTGATGACCGGACCAAGATCTGCATCAGGTTCAGTTCCAGCATTTACTTTTAGAGCTTTGGCACTCTCTAGGATTTTAGATTCCCTGCACAAGTATTTTGGAGGATGCAAACATTTAAAATTTCAAGTTCATAATTAAAATCAAATTTCCAAGGCCAAAAGATCAAAAAGTTGTAGTCCAATTTTGAAATACAGAACAAGATTTTCTCCAAACAATCTTGTTTGTTTTTTTTTTAAAACAATGGAAGGACATAATTTATTGGCTATACCAATATTACAATTACGGAAAGAAAAAAAGGTACAGTAAATGCAAAAAATCTCTCCACATTAAATACATCTAGATATCAAACTAGAGGAGGAGCATTAAAACGCTCCTAGTAAAAAAATGCCAACAAAGAAGTTGCAATGAACACAAATCCGTGAAAACAGAATGGAGTATGATACCATGGTTGTGAACCTCCAACAAAAACAACTGTGCTGAGAGCCATGCATCTTTGTCCAGCAGCTCCAAAACCAGCAGCAATTAAAGCATTTACAGTAGCATCGACATTCGCATCCGGCATGACAATTGCATGATTTTTAGCTCCCATATTAGACTGCAAAGCGTAGTTTATTAATTTACCAACTTCATATCATTTCATGGATATTAACCAACAATTTCACTATGAGGAGGAAAAACGAATTGCACCTACCTGAACACGCTTCCCTTTAGCTGCTGCTCTTGAATATATATGCATTCCAGCCTTTAATACAAATAAGAACATCAAATACGTGTATACAGAAAATAGAATATGAAGGGGGATAATAGTTTGCAAAATCTTAGCATTTGAATCCCTTGCCCTTTTGCAAATAAGAATCATTTAATTTTATGACAACAGGATTGCTTTTTTGGCTATAAGGTCACAAAAAGAGGAATAGCAGTGAAAAGGCAAACAATTATTAGATGACTTACAACATTAGAACCAACAAATGATATGGCTTTGATATCGTCGTCATCACAAATGGCATTCACAATATCCTGTCACCAATTGTATAATTAAGGACATCAATCCATAAGAAAAACAAGCACAATCATTTCATTCTAAACACATCATAAATTGACATGTTGTTTCCCTTGGAACAACTGTTTTATGAACGAAATCAATTTTATGATAGTATCAATTAGTCTTGAATATAAGATGAAATCACCAAATTGAAATTGCACTCGAGAAATAGGCGAGCAACAAAAGTTTAATTATAAAAAGGATGATGGCATACATGGGTTCCGTGAACAACATTTAAGACACCCTCAGGCAAACCAGCCTCCAATGCCAATTCTGCGAGCATTATTGAAGCACCTGAAAAATACAACCAAGTCTTATTCCACTAGGTTTAGAGTAAAGAATGAAAATATAACATACAACTACATTGAAAATTATTTCTTTCCACTATGTCATAAAAAACCAAAAATCATCAATTATGAAAGTTGAGAAATGAATGCAGACTTCTGAGCTCAACCAACAATTATGTATGCCACAGGACTATGCCGCATATGACATTACAATCGTAAGGAAAAAACAAATGAATGACTGATAATATTCTGACGATTAGGTGGACAAAGCAGACCATTTATGAAAGAAAAATAGAATTTCAAACTAACTGCAGCATCTGAATTAGAAGGTGGGAATGGCAACAAGAAACAAAGGCGTGAAAAAATTGATTGTCAATAATATTATTTCTTGGAATTTGCAACTTTGCGTCTTGCATGCCATTTTCCAAATCTGCAATTCTGTGAGCCTCTAAATGACAAACAGATGACTAGGCTAGGGAGTCAAAAATCCCTAACACTTGCTTTAGCAGAGATTATACAAGAGGTAATTGTTTTATTCAGTTTCCAAATCATGGTGTTTATAGTACAGTTTGAAATGTGTTGTGCTTGCTCCGAACGACAAACAATGTTAGAGTCCTTGAGACGATAATTCAAGGATATCGATAGAAAGAAAGAATTACCTGGGTCTTTCTCTGATGGTTTTAGAACAAAGGTATTGCCACAGGTAACAGCCATTGGGAACATCTGCAAATGATAGACATTAAGAATTTGTTAATGCAATAGTACATTCCTGTGACAAATAACATTTTATGGATGGAGGCAACACAAATTTGTTGTGGCTAAATGTTTATGGATTATTCTATAAAGTATACTATTTCTATTTCGTACATGCTGATATGGATGAGATGACAGCAAATAAGAAATAAAGGTGAACCAAATTCCTAACAGGCAAGATATCAATTCAATAGCCAAAATCCCATTCAAAATATAGAAGAATGCTTACCCACAAGGGAATCATTGCAGGAAAGTTGAAAGGACAAATACCAGCACAAACACCGATTGGTTCTCTAACGCTGTATGTGTCGACTCCATGAGATACATTCGAAACATACTCCCCCATTTGTAGAGTTGCCATCCCACAAGCATGTTCCACCACCTCTAAATAATATAAATAAAAGTATTCATTCAAGAATTAAATTGCCAAAGATTATGAGCATTATTATGATCTCGCTACAAAATGTTATCAGGAAAAGTATTATAAAAACTAACCTAAACCACGAAAAACATCTCCTTGTGCATCCTTCAGTGTCTTTCCTTGCTCGGTGGTCACATTAAGAGCAAGTTTATCCTAAAGCAATTACAAAGTCGAAATATAATGAAAACTTTTACATTCTGTGTTTGCAAAAAAATGCAAAAGGTCTTGTAGAACGTTGTGAAACACTCACCATATCTCTGCGTATGAGCTCCTGGAGCTTCAACATAACACGTTGGCGTGTTGTAACTGGAGTGTTACGCCACAATGGAAATGCCTTCTTTGCTGAAGATACAGCAGCTTTAAACTCGTCATTTGTAGTCAATGGAACTTGTGAAACAACTTCTTGTGTTGCCTACGATCAGATTAGATAAATATTAGAAGTCTGCATTTCTCAAAACTAAAATAAAAAAGAAAGATAGAACTGTAAACTTAGTATAAAAGGAAATACACTTACGGGGTTTATAACATCTATGAAACTAGATGCTTTTGAGTCAAGAAACCTTCCCCCAATAAGATTTGGAACCCTCTGATAGAACGCAAACAAAAGAAGGGGATCAGATACCAACAAGAACTAGTTAACAGCAAAGGCACTTATTTAATGCATGACTTATATGAGTCTATGACAAAATCATATATTATAAAATAGTTTATGTAATTGTCAAGTTCCACTGAGAAACTTCTTATAACTGAAGATAAAATTATGAACTAAAGCCAATAGTATAACAGCTTAATAACTATTTATGATCTATAAGAAACAAACACATGCAATTTCATGGGAAAGAAGAGCCTGACCAAGAATCAGATTTTTAAAGCTACAATAGAAAATGAATCCAACTTCTTGTTGTATCTTCTTAAAAGAAAATTGGGGAAGAGAAAAATCATTATTAATTAGACATTTTACAATCAGCTCCTAAGGGATTATAACGTGTCCCTTAATAAGGTCAAACTCTTACCCACTGTTGTATGAATGTGGATTGAGTAAGGGAAAAAGGTACCCTTTTATTCATTCACTTCACATACCACACCTCAGATGCAATAATTCTTTTACAGAAGTTTCTCTTGAAAAAAAAAAGGCTTCAGCACACTCACTAAAACTAAAACAAAAGGCTTTATTTGGCTATCTGTATTTTTATATCAATATCAATATATTTTGAAAGCTCAATGTCCATAATTTTAAAAAAAAAAAAAAAAAAAAAAAAAACATTTCTATTGTTTCTGTTTTTTAACTTAATTAATCCCTTTTTTACTCTTACATTAAACTATCGGCGCCGCCATCACTGCCACAGCCCTTCAAAATTTATTCCCAAAAAAAATCCATCAAGCATACTCTTTAAAATTTAATTATAAAATAATTTTAAAAAACAAGAAGAAAAATTATAAAATCAATGAGGAATAAAAAAGCATGAAGCAAATAAATGAGGTTAAACATACCGGGGCATTGCGTTTACTGGAAGATGATGGTTCAGCCATTTTTGAGAAATGGGAACTTCCCAAAGCAGAGATCTGAGGCATCAGAAAGTTCAACTTCTTCACTGCAAAAAAAAAAAACAAAAAAAAAAAAAATCAAAACTTTTCTCAATCAGAATCAAATTCCATGTATTGATCGAACATCGTCTATCAAATTAGTGATGGGTACACTTGCCTCGTTGAATAGAAAGCTGCAACATCCTAGTTTGGTTTGGTTCAAATAAGAATCGTGTTTGAAGAAATTAAGGATGATACTTGCACTTTGTAAACAAAGACGAGAGAAGCTGACTCAGCACACTCACTTAAATCATAATCCCCAAAGTTGTTTCAATCTCATCTCAATATATAAGGAACGAACATCTTCGTATCAAATTCAATCTCATGCTACTATTGACTATTGAATTATAATTAATTACATTATCTTTCTAATAAAGTGCATTAAAGAGGAACAAATGACGTTTTAACCGATAATAATAATTTTTTAGTTTCTCAAATTTTAACTAATAACTAGTCTAATTGCGTTGGAAAATAATTATTTATATGTAAATTATAAAGTTTAAACATTATTATAATTAAAAGTAAAATAATATAATATAATATAAATTCAATTTTATTTTATAATATAGATATGTTAAAATAAAATTATTATGAAATCAAGTCAATACAAATATATAATACAAATAATATTAAAAAAACATATTCATATATCACGATTGATGATTGAA
>JBBPBR010000003.1:11643858-11657080 GCA_037974775.1 Cicer pinnatifidum | reverse complement strand
TATATATATATATATATATATATATTTGTATTAATTGATAAAATAAATAAAAAATAATAAATAAATTATATAAATTTAATTGTCATAAATTAAAATAATATTTTGGATTAGGATCAAATTACCCTACCTTTTATTTCTAACGTCTATTTTATTTATTAGTTACTTTAGTTAAAACTTTTACTCTTAAATTAAAGATAAAACTGTAAAATTATTTGTCTTCATACAATTGCATTAAACATGTTAACTATTCTTAACACAAAAACACCTTCATTGCTCTCATTTAATCTACTCATACTCCTACTCCCAAGAGTAGGGATGACAATAAAATCCGTACCCGCGGGTATCTACCCAAACTCGCTTGATTTGAGCGGAGAAAACCCGTTTTAATTGGATGCGGGTGCGGATACAGATTTTCCCCGACATTAAAATTCGGGGACGGAGGCGGGTCTGGGGGTGGTGATATCGACCCCGCCCCCGCACCCGAACCCGCCCCGCAAGTATTATTATTGTAATTTTTTAATTTTATATACAAATACTTATTTAATATATTTAATATTTTTTGAAAATATTAAAAGTTATAATTTTATCTCTATATAAAATATTTTTAATTTTATTATTATTTAACAAATACTTATTTAGTGCGGGTGCGGGCGGGAAAACCCGAGACCCGTTGCAGGCAGGGATGGATGCTTAAATTTTACACCCGCTATGAAACGGAGGCGGATGCGAGTTTTCCCCGATTAGTCGGGTGCGGGTGTGGAGGAGGCGAAATCTGCCCCCGCCCCACGCCATTGCCATGCCTACCCAAGAGGTGCTTATTTCATGGATTCTAAATAGATTCCTAAAGATGGAAATAAAAGTTACCGTGTTTGTTACGATGGGAAAAAAAATTATTCCATGAAATAAGTTCAATTTTACTATCCACACATCTTTTTTGGGATCTACACTCCTCAAATTTTTTAAAATAAAATATTTAAAACATTCTTGTTTATTTGCCTCATTCTATAATTTTTATTTGTCTCTTCATCACCATTATTAACTTCATAATTCACATCACAATTCATATTAATTTAAAACTCACATAACTCATTCATAACTTATACTTCATAAGGCTTATTTTTATATTATTGTTAAAGTCACCCAACAATGTATATTTACTGATTTACGTATGGGTTCATTTTTTTTCTTCAAAATCTGAGGAATTCACGTGAACTTAATTTATGTATATTGTAAATAACTCATTGTACGTGAACTGAATTCACGTACGTTATTCCATTTAAGAAATCACAGGCACTACGTGATTATATTTCATATATATTTACATGAATTGAGTTCACGTAAATTGGTAAATTTAGATCACGTAAACGTACGTGAATTCAGTTCATGTAGGTTCCTATTCAAACTCAATTCACCTATATGTATTGAGTTCATGATGTTGAAGTTGTTGAAAATAGAGGAAGAGGAAGGGGTGTGAGAAAAAAGATGAATATGAAGTAGAAGATGAAAATAGAAAGAGAAATTAATGTTTAAATAATAATATAAATAAGAAAGAACATTTTGATTTTTATGAAAAATTTGAGAGGTGTGGGTAGTAAAAACTAGAGTGTTGGCAGCAAAATTGGAGTAAATTTTGACTTTGTGATAAAAAATCCAACACCGACTTTCTATTCCCTCCTAATATAGGTGGAAAACTTTTATAAAATTTTACCCCACTTTATATTATACTCCTACCCCACAAATATCATATAAATATTAAATGCTTTTATTTTCGCTCACAATACTATTATGATTTTTCGGTATATAAGTGGATGTTAAACTTTTTTTTTTTTTGAATTTTTTTTTTAAGTCTTTGGCACATGAAAAAAAATTTCCAATACAAAAGTTTTACTCCAAATTTTCAAGTTTTTTTGAAAAACCTCCAAATATTCTGATATCCACTTTGTTCCTGAAAACTTGAAACCTTAAAATTTTCAAAAATTTTACTCTGTACCCCATTGTTATACTTATACTTACACAAAAAGTTATTTCATTGGTGTATACTTTTTGAATAGGGATAAAAAGCACTGACTCAATGAATTGACAATGTCACAAGAGATATAAAATAGAGATAAAATAAGGTCTTAAATAGATAAAACAAAATTAAGTATAATATTAATGTTTATTTTTGTACGGTTCTTCTAATAGTAAAATAAATTGCATTGGTGTGATATTGTATTTGTTATCCTACCTTAGACTTTAGTTTATCAGTTAAAATATCGATATTATTATGTTAGAATATCATATTTTAAATTTGAATATCAGACTTTGCAGTAGTGTTTATTATTTCATTTTCAATAAAAAAAATAAAATTAAAAAAAATGTATAAAACAATAAGGTTTATTTATTTTCATAACAGAAAGGGGGGCCAGTTATTGCAGAGGAGGTGACCGTTGAACATGAAATTCAAGATGTATTAATGGAGTAAAAGGGTGATAATGGAGTAGATATGTATAGTAGATGGTAGGCAAATCGTTCCTAGGCATCATAGCTTATGCCTTATTTTGGTTGAATGAGTTTCTCTGCTTCTTAAAAAAATTAGGATTTTGTTTTGGATTGTTTTCTATGTATCTGTTTTTAGTAGAAAATGATTTTACTGGGATATTTTTTATTTATTTATTTACTTGATACATTACATTTGATCCTTAATTCATGTTACTTCTTTTTTTGAATTCAAAGTTCAAAATTTTGGATCACATATTGTATTTACATATTTTATATGGTAATTTTGTAATACAAAAAACACTCTTTTATAATTGTATCTAAACAAATTAAAAATCATTTTAAAAAAAGTAATTTTTATTACAATAAATAAATTTAAAACAGTTTTTGATTTTTTTAAAAATCTCTAAATTATTAAATGTTAATTTTTTTAATCCGTAACAAATTGACCTTAAACATATTTATGTGATATTTTATATTTATGATATAGTTAAATGACAAAGGTTATAAGAAATTTTATCATCAATAATTTTATAATCAATGGTTCTAATTTCTAAGAAGGAGTTAGATCTTGGTAGGAAGAATAATTAACTAGATACTTGAGTCTTGAGTCAATTTGAATAACCAAATGAAAAATATCTGACATAAAAAAAAGTGACTAACAAGGATCCATAAAGAGAAGTTTAAATTTAAGTACATTGAAAACAAAGAAAGAAAAATGGATTAAGTTAAAATTAATTTTATCTTTCGTACAAAAGAGAAATAGAGGGAGAAGCATCATCAGAAGTTGAGGTTGTGAACCCAGATGAGTTTGTATTTGAACTAATGCTTATCATAGTATTGTTTTGACTTTCCTCAAGATATGTTGGTACAGGCATACTTAATGGAAGATTAGGCATTGAAGCTTCAAAATTAAGAACTTGAATTGCTTGCCTTATTGAAGGCCTATTATTAGGATCTGGGTGAGTACACCAAAGACCAACAATCATCATGCATTTTATTTGTTCCTCTTCAAAATCTCCAACTAGTCTTGGATCCACTGCTTCAAGTATTCTCCCTCTTCCATAGAGTCCCCAAACCCACTCCACAATATGTGTTTCACTTTCTTGAGCCTTAAGGTTTATTGGTTTTCTTCCACAAGCTATCTCTAAAGCAACAATTCCAAAACTATACACATCTGTTTCTTTACTAGCTCTTCCTGTGGTAGCACATTCAGGAGCCATGTATCCCATAGTCCCTGCTAATGCTGTAGTTTGTGCACTTTTTGCATGGTCCACAAACCTTGCCAATCCAAAATCACCAAGTTTTGCATTAAACTCTGAGTCCAACATAATGTTACTTGCTTTTATATCTCTATGTACAACACATTGTTCCCATTCTTCATGCAAATACAGCAATGCAGAAGCCAAGCCTCTAGCTATTGTATATCTAACACCCCATTTCAACAAACTTTGTTTCTTGAAAAGATGAATGTCTAAACTTCCATTTTGCATGTACTCATACACAAGCAAGAGCTTTTTTCTTTCATGACACCAACCAATTAATTGCACTAGATTTCGATGCCTTAACCGACTAATGATTGTTACTTCTGATGCAAACTCCTTTATCCCTTGCTGTGAATCTTCTGACACCCTCTTAATAGCAACATAAGATTTTGTGTCTTTAAGAAAACCTCTATAAACACCTCCAAATCCTCCTTGTCCTAACTTATGCTCATCTTTGAAATTATTAGCTGCATGTGCTAATTCTGCATAGGTATACTTCTTGGGTCCTGCTCCCCTTTCAAAGTCCTCACCCATATACCCTTCAAATTGATCATCTTCCTCTTCTTCTTTTCCTCTCTTAAACTTCTTCCACAAGCAAATTGAAATAAAACCAATCAATACAAATGCACCAACACTCAATCCCACTGCTAGTCCTGTCTTGGCCTTTTTCTTATGCTTGGAAGATGGAGACTTTGGAACTGGGTCTCCTATGCTTGTTTTGTTGGTATCTTGTGCTTCCAACGTTGAACTAAAATCCCATGAAGAAATACTATGTATAGCAGTTAAATCTCCTGTTGCAGCTGAGAAACCAATAGTAACAAATTCTGGAAGATAAAGTCTAAGATCAACTATAGAAGATAGACGTTGGTTCACAATATTGGACGTTACATTATCAAAACCAGTGAATACAATACTTAGATTTAATGAACTAGCATTGTAACTAATCCAAGCCTCATTGAGTTTACCATCTTTGATATCAGCCAACCATGTCACATTAGCAACTGATATGACAGAGTTGATGTTGATTCCAGCATGTTCATGAGGTGGATCCCAATAATTCTTAAAGATATCAAATTCCACAGCAACAAATGGATTATCAGTTGAGTTCAATGGTTGGTTATCAAGTGTTAGACCCATAGAACCTCCTTTTGTTGCATTAGGCATTTTTGAACCTGAAGGAACAAGGAAGAATGCAATACCATCTCCATAACTTTGTCTTTTCTGTGAATCAATGACAAAAGTGAAATGAGATGTGAAATCTGTGAGATTTCTTGTGGTTTTGTCCCATAAGTGGATAGGTTGGTAATATGTGGCTCTACCAATGCTTCCATTCATGAGCTTACCTTGTTGGTTTGTTATAAGTTGGATAGATGATGCTGCAGAATATGCTGATCCTTCATATATTATGGTCTTTTCATTAGGATCAAAACTAGTGAAGTTAAAGGTCAAAGAGGATGCATATGGAATCATCAAGTTCAAGAGTAACAAATAATAGGGGAAATTAAGATGCATTTCTTTTTGTGATGCAAAAACCATTTTTGGGAACTAAGGTTCAGATGAAGATTAATTTAGATGAAAAAGCAAGAGTCAAACTAGTTTACAAGAAGATTTCAAGTAATTAATTGTTTCAAAGAGTTGAACCATTATTGGCAGTCATTGTTTACTAACATTTCCTCATTATGTTTTTCTTGTCCAGCTTATTGCAACTTGTAAGAAAAAGACCAAAAAGAAAACATAGGAATAAGTCTCTCCAAAAATTACTAATTTTGTATTGTTAGAAAGCACTTTTAAAAATTTAGTACATAGGAAAACAACTTACATAACATAATGTGCAAAATTATAAATTAAGTTTTGTACTTTAGTATTTTATCAAATTGATGAGAGTACTGAATTTGATATCTAATTAAAATATTTCTATGCCGGATTTTATTAAATTATTTCTTTTGATTTTTAATATACAGAAGTTAGGTAAAAAAAATTAACGTATTTAATTCAAAATTTAAAATAAATATATTTATTTTTGTTTACTTATTTTCTATGGGAGAAAAAGACAAAAACAATGTGCTAAATTATAAAGTCTATGCAAATGGGGATTATTATATATTAGTTAATAAAACCAAGTTATCATACCTGGTTGAAATATTCAAATATTTTGTAGAGAATAAAACAAGGATATAATTGAGTTTGACTCGTGAGACAGAGATTGTTTCCGCATCACTTTTTTCTTCCCATGCATCGCTTGTACCTTTTGCAATGAATAGGGTATATTTAATTTTAGTGCGCCTAAAATGACAAATATGTCGTATTAATGTAAAATATATATATATATATATATATATGATTGATTGTTAAAGAAATATATATTATTGACAGTCGCTTTTAATTATGGACAGTTAGTTTTAATTATCAGCAATCCTTTAAAATCTCTATAAATTTATGATATATATGAAGTAAAAGGAAGATTAAAAAAAAATTTATAGTCCTTATAGCATTGCGACGCAGTTTTCCTCTCATTTTCTCCCGCGTGTTAAGACAAAGTTAGAGACTAGTTATGGTCTTCTCTATTATCTCTTTCTATTTCTCTTCTCCATTTCCATTTTTATAGGGTACTAAAAATGTTTAGACTCACCAAATATCACATTATTAAATTTATATTTCTATTACATTGTTATTGAAAGAAATGGAGAGAATAAAACATGGAAAGAATCCTAGTACGATAGAGACATAAGCGACACAAACACAATTTTTACACTAGTATAGTCACATTCTTTTTCTCTTTTTTCAATTATTTGTAGCTATAAGGAGGAAGGAACGGTCAAAGATGATTTATATTTTATTGGAGAATGATTGGTTAGCTATGTAACAAGAATGATAGAGTCCAACATATAAAAAAATAATTGACATAAAGATTGATTATTTAAAAGTGATTACAATGAATAAAACACACTTTATACGGTGATTGTAACTAAACAAAATTTTACAATGAATAGGGTATATTTAATAGTTGGAGATATAAACGGAGTTTATTTCAGTGTATCCAATTATATCTATCAAAACTCTGATATCTGTCAAATTTTAATCTATATCTAACAAGGACATTGATATGTTATGGGAGAATTGGTAAAGCAACTTCAAAGTTAAGCACTTTAATCACTTGTCTTATACAGGGTCTAGATGTGCAATTTGGATTTGCACACCAAAGACCAACAATCACTAAGCATTCCATTTGCTTAACATCAAACACCCCACACAGCTTTGGATCTGCCACTGCAAGTATATCTCCTGATCTATAGAGCTCCAACACCAACTCAACCAATGAAACTTCCCCCTCCAACTCTTGGTGAAGAATAGCTTTCCTTCCACTAACTACCTCCAACAAAACAACACCAAAATTTAATATGTCAGTGTTTATATATTCACTGTTTTGTGATTGTGACACTTTTTCATGATCCACCAACATAGCTAGCCCAAAACCTCCAAGCCTAGAATTGAAGTTGGAGTCCAACATTATGTTGCTAGATTTAACATCCCTATGAATCACACATTTGTCCCATTCTTCATGCAAATAAAGCAATGCTGATGCCAAGCCCAAAACTACATTGTACCTCACTTGCCATGACAAGAATCTCTCTCCATAAATAAGATTGGAATCTAAACTACCATTTGACATGTACTCATATATTAAAAGAAGATCATTCTTCTTGTGACACCAACCATTGAGTTTCATCAAATTCTTATGTCTCAATTGACTCATAACCTTCACTTCCACTTCATATTCTTCTATTGAATCCATTGATATCTTCTTTATAGCAGCATAAGAATCAAACTCTTTCAAATAGCCTTTATAAACATAACCAGAGCCACCCTCTTCAAAGTTGTTTGTAGCAGACACCAATTCACAGTAGCTAATCTTCTTTGGTCCTGTGTTCATTAGAAATTCATCATCCATGTTCAAATCAGAAGCGGTTTCCAGAAAGGGTTGTTCTTCTTCTTTTCTGTTTTTCCTTGTTCTCCATAACAAAGCATAAACCAAACCTATTAAACTTACACAAAAACCTGCACCAGTTCCTATTCCCTCCAACAACAATTTTGAATCCTTATTAGTTTCATCATTACTTGATACTATTAGACTTGTACTAAACGACCACGACAACAACGTATGTTCCTCAGAAGAATAGCCTTTTGCAGCTGATATTCCAACAAGAACATAATCTGGTAAATGATCACTCAAGTTAACTTGGTATGCAAGGTACTGTGTTACTACACCTTCATTGAATCCAGAACTAGTTAGAGACACAGTTAAATAACTATCTTCTGAAATATATTGGATAATACAATCATAAACAATGTTGGTTCCAGAAATCTGTGGTGACCATCCTTCAAGTATGTCAGATACCATAGAATTGATATTCACACCGACATGTGCGCCGCGTGGATCCCAATGGTTTGAAAAAGTGTCAAACTCTACAGCAACAAATTGATACTCAGTTTGGAGTGATGTTATGTTGTCTACATGACCAATGCCAATGCCTCCTCCTCTTAGTACTTTTGTTGTGTCATTTAATTTTGAGAGATTTTGACTTGCTAGGAAAAATGCAATACCATCACCATGAGAATCTTGGTTTGATGAGAAAATAGTAAAAGAAAATTGGGTTGTGAAGTCTTTTAGTTTGTTTGAGGTTTTATTCCAAAGATGAAAGGGTTGTGGATTTATGATTCTTCCTACTCTTGTAGTTAAGTTGGTGTTTGAGTCAACAATGTTTGTGAGTTGGATGCCAGAATCTGTAACATAAGCATCTCCTTCAAGCTTCAGTTGCTTTAAATCAGAATCAGTAGTGAATATGGGGCAATCAAAGGACTCAAGTTGGCCATTTGCAAAAGGGATTATTAGGATCAACAAAAGGATCCTCCTTGCATTGAAACCAATGTTGTGCCAATCACATTTGGCCATTGCTGAGTAAGAATCACTTACTTTGAACTTTAAAGTCTAACTGTATATATCTTTTATATCATAGTTTGTCACATTTATCAAACTTATCTTGTAACTAATTTAATATACATTTGTTTCAATTTCTATCTTGTGATGAATATTCCTATGCTAGATAAAATGGCATATTCGAATTTTTAATAATATGTAACTATTTGGAAACAAAGCTAGATGTGCTGGTTAACGGAGATATTCATGAAACCAAATACAAAAGCTTTGTTTTCTTCAAATATATATATATATATATATATATATATATATATATATATATATATATATATATATATATATATATATATATATATATATATATATAAAATTTCTTAAAAGGCATATTCCTACCTCATCACTTTATTAGTAGTTAAAATTATTGCATGTTTATAACTTTACATTAGGAAAAAGATGCTGTCTTTTTTCCTGTGAAATGCAAGGTGCCTTTAGATGGTAGAATAGAGAAAAGGGTGACAAATTATCTTTGCAAATTAAATCAAAAGTATTTATAAACCATAAAGGACTTAATTTACATAATGGTTTACATGTAAATGGGAAATGGTACAATTTTCAGCAAGTTGTGTAAAATCACGGTTCACAAAGGAATAATAAAACTCAATAACTACATTCTATGTACTTTCAATTAACCAGTAGTAGTCCTAAAGAAAGAGGGAACTGAGTAAAAAATATCATTTCTTCTTATGGGAGGGAAAAGAGCTAGCATAGGCACATTTTGTGGAAGAATAGGTAAAGGAGCTTCAAAATTAAGCACATTAATTGCTTCCCTTATAGATGGTCTTGAGCTAGAATCAGGATTAGCACACGAAAGACCAACAGCCAACAAACATTCCATTTGCTTCACATCAAATACCTCACATAACTTAGGATCTGCAGCTGCAATAAGATTTTTCAATGCATAGAGTTCCCAAACCCACTCAACTAATGAAACTTGACCCTCCAAATCCCAATGTTGTTGTAGAATAGCTTTTCTTCCAGTGGCTATCTCCAACAAAACAACTCCAAAACTGAATATATCAGATTCTTTTCTAGCCTTCCCTGTTTTCATATATTCAGGAGCTAGATAACCAATGGTTCCAGCCACATGTGTAGTTTCGGACACTTTCTCATGATCCATCAACCTAGCTAGACCAAAATCACCAAGCTTGGTATTAAAGTTAGAGTCCAACATTATGTTACTTGATTTTATGTCCCTATGAATCACACATTTTTCCCATTCTTTCTGCAAATAAAGCAATGCTGATGCCAAACCAAGAGCTATATTGTATCTTAAATTCCACGGCAATATACTTTCTCCGCGAAAAAGATGAGAATCTAAGCTTCCATTCGGCATGAATTCGTAGATCAGAATGAAATCATGGTTCCTATGACACCAACCAATGAGTTTCAACAAATTTCTATGCCTTAATTGACTTATAATCTTCACTTCTGCTGCATATTGCTTTATACCTTGCCTTGAATCTGAAGATATCCTCTTTATAGCTGCATATGAATTAGTCCTTTTCAAGTAACCTTTATAAACACCACCAAAACCTCCTTGTCCAAGCTTATGCTTCTCTTCAAAGTTGTTTGTTGCATTCAACAATTCATAATAACATATCTTCTTAGGTCCAGTGCTCATTTGAAATTCATAGTCCATTTTCACAATAGAACCACTTTCTGAACTTGATTCTTCTTCTGTTTTTCCTTTATTCATCATCCATAATAAAACATGAACGAATCCTAGTAAACTCAAAGGCAAAACTACACCAATTACCACTCCCTCTAACAATCTTGGATTGATAATTATCCTTCTCACCTTCTTAGTATCAACAATCATCGGTCCTCGACTTGTACTAAATGACCATGACAGAATAGTATGATTTTCAGAATTACCACCTGTTGAAGCTGATATACCAATTACAACAGACTCAGGTAAATGTTCTGTGATATTAATGTGGTATCCCAAGTACTTTGTTATAGGCACACCTTCAAATCCATAACTAGTGAAAGAAACATTCAAATAACTACTTCTTGAATTGTATTCAACACTACAATTATAAACTCTATCATTTGGAATATCTGTGCTCCATTCTTCAAGTATAACTGACATCACAGAATTCACATTCAAACCAACGTGCGCACCATCGGGGTCCCAATCATTAGAAAAAGTATCAAACTCCAATGCCACAAACTGATTATAACCATCTACAAGAATATTTTGGTTACTATCAACAACATCAATACCAAGTCCACCACCTGCTTGTTTTACCATCATGTTTTCGTTTAGAAGTTCCGGGTTCGCTAAGAAGAACATTAAACCATCGCCATAAGCACCTTCACTTGAGGAAATAACAAAGGAAAAATTGGTAGTGAAATCAACTTGTTGTCCTGTGTTATTATCCCAAAGATGAATGTACTCATGATATCTTATTCGACCGATGGTTCCAACTCCGTTCGTGCTGTCATTTCCAACATGCTCCGTTGTGAGTTGGATACTTGAACCTGATATTGAAGCATTGCCTTCTAGTTTTATCTGGTTTAAGTTTACATTCATTTGGCTGAAGTAAGAAAAATTAAAAGACTGAGACTTAGAATTTGTAAGAGGGATTATGAGGAGGAACAAAAAGGTTATGCTTTCATAACAATCAACCATTTCCAAAGGTAGGAATTGAGTTTCAACTTTTAAGTGTTTAACTTTGAACACTTAAATTTGTATGTATTTATTAGTATTATCTAACTTTGTAATGTGTGTAATTGATTTATCTTCTCAACTCTCAATGGTGGAGGTGAATATTCCTACGCAGTAGCTATGAGACAAAAAAAGCAAGGATCACAAAACCTGCGTAAAGTGTATGATGTGTATTGTCGTTGCTAGTTAAAACGGCAATGTTTGGAGTTAGAGCATGTTGTTGCTAAATACGAACAAACATGGTTGTGTTTGTTAACGGATATATTCAGGAAATTAACTAAAGGCAAAATCATTGTTTTATTTAACTTATGTTGTACGAAATACAGAAGGAAAGTTGTGATAAGAGACGTGGTCTATTTAAATGAGAGTCCTCGATTCAAAGTCTACGGAATATTTATGCTTCCGGAGTTATAACGATGCTAAAATTATTAATTGAATCTGTAGTGGATTAAATGTCGAAGTTGATGTATCAATCTAAATACAACAACAAAATAGGAAATCAAAACATCTACTAAAACGGCAACAAAACAACCTCAACAATATCACAAAAGTACATAAGAAAAAAATAAATACTTATGAAAATCACTTATTATAATCACTAATTTTTATCTATTCGTTATGACTATAAAAAAATTAAAAAATTAAATTAATCTTAGAATTTGGTTGGACCATACACCAAATTAGTTTGTAGCATGGAGACTATCCACCACTTATAAATATTTTGGTAAATATGGCTCGATTGCAGTAACGTGATAACAAAAATATGTCAAATAGATTGTCAAGTTCTCTTGACTTCTTCTTTAATAATTATTTTTTTTAATTTTACTCTATGAAAAGAATGTTTAAATCCTACCAACAATTACTCTACAAGTTTCACATAACTTAGGCATATAGAGAAATATTTAAAATATTTCACACCTCCAAAAATTACAAACAAAAATGCATTTAACAACTCAATGTCATGGAATCACTTGATTGAAAAAACAAAAACTAATATGTATATTCATAGTAGAATAAGACCAATGTTTTCACATATAATTTCAAACACACTTAAAGTCTAGATTAATTTCAAAGTCCTATAGAAAAAAAATTCATTTATAGAATTCCTACAATAGTTTTAGGTCCTAAAAAAATACAATACAGAAAATAACAATGGAATTATTGTTGTCTCTTTTATCGACGATGAATCATCGGTTAGCTAGTTCATCTTATTCACATAGTCAACTACTTAAAGTAATTGTAATCATTCAAATTCAAAAATGGGTAGTTAAAAGTATCTTTAAATGTGGTTTGAGAGTGTGAAGACGGCAACTCCTACTTTTTACTTCAAGTTAAAAACTCATTTAATTACACATTTAGCATAATTTATTTGTAATTTACAACTAGTTACAACAACAAAAGAAATGACACATTAATATAAATAAACAATTAAATATATATATATATATATCTCAATTTTAAACACTCTGAACTAAAGACTTAGACTGCCTCAAACACAACACTTTCACATTCACATTTACAAAACTAATTTAAAAATTAACATCAAGTTTTATGTTCACACCTCATAACTCAAACGATGATTATGAGGCTCTAACATATTCTCATAGAAGTCGAGCTCCAAATGAATAAAAATAAATTTTCTTTTGAATTAATCTCCATCACTTAAAAGTTACAACAAATTAAAATAAATATATTTTAAAAGAATATTTAAACTATATATATACATATAGATAGATAGATAAATATAATTTTTTTTAATAAATTAACACTTCTAAAATAGTTTCAATTTTTTTTCTTATTTTTTTTTCAAAA
>JBBPBR010000003.1:11621013-11642052 GCA_037974775.1 Cicer pinnatifidum | reverse complement strand
GCAGTTAAATTTTATTGATACTAAACACTTATTTAACCCTTGTTTCTTATTTCTTGTTCAAGATTTTTTTTTATTCAATTTCTTCTCCATTTTTCACACTCAAGGATTCAACTTTGTTATTATTTTTAAATAAACATAACCCAAATTAATACTACTAATTTATTTTGGAATATAAAAAATCAATATTAAATGCTACATCATCTATACACAAAGAACAATTTAATCATATTTCTATACAAAATAAATACCTTTAACTACACTATTAATTTTTCTTAATAAAAGTGAAATATGTTTATATTTAACAACAAATGAAATGAAGTATAATTTTCAGCACCTTAAACCCACAACATCCCAAACTGGATATATGAATAATCATGACTACATTCAACTAACATGTAGCCCTAAAGAAAGATGGAACTGAAAAAAATTGTTCATTTGTTATATTGGGAGAAGACAAAGGGCCTAGGAATGGCATATTTAGTGGTAGAATTGGTAATGAAACTTCAAAATTAAGCACCTTAATGACTTTCCTTATAGATGGTCTTGATCTAGAATCAGGATTAGCACACCAAAGTCCAACTACCAACAAACATTCCATTTGCTTCACATCAAACACCCCACATAGCTTTGAATCAGCTGCTACAATTAGATTTCTCAATCCATATAGCTCCCAAACCCACTCAACTAATGATACCTCACCCTCCAATTCTTGATGGTGTATAGCTTTTCTTCCACTCACTATCTCCAACAAAACTACACCAAAACTGAATATATCAGATTCCTTTCTAGCCTTCCCTGTGTCCAAGTACTCTGGAGCTAAGTAACCTCTTGTTCCAGCCACAACTGTTGTTTCTGACCCTTTCTCATGATCCATCAGCCTAGCTAAACCAAAATCACCAAGCTTAGTATTAAAGTTAGAGTCCAACATTATGTTACTTGATTTTATATCCCTATGTATCACACATTTTTCCCATTCTTCTTGCAAATAAAGCAATGCTGAGGCCAAACCAAGAGCTATATTGTATCTTAAATTCCACGGCAACACGCTTCCTCCGCGGAAAAGATGATAATCTAAGCTTCCGTTCGGCATGTATTCATATATCAGGAGAAGTTCATTCTTCTTGTGACACCAGCCATTCAGTTTCACCAAATTTCTATGCCTCAATTGACTAATGATTTTTACTTCTGCTGTGTATTGCTTTATACCTTGCCTTGACTCTGAAGATATCCTCTTTATTGCTGCAACTGAATTTGAATCTTTAAAATAACCTTTATAAACACCACCAAAACCACCTTGTCCTAGCTTCTGTGTCTCTTCAAAGTTGTTTGTTGCATTCAACAAATCATAGTAAGAAATCTTCTTAGGTCCAATACTCATTATGAATTCATCATCCATGTTCTGATCAGAAGCAGTTTCTGAAGTAGCTTCTTTTTCTTCTCCTTCTTTATTCTTCTTCCATAACAAAATGAAAAAAATTGATATTAAACTCAACAAGACACATACACCAATACCAACTCCCCATCCCTCCAACAATTTAATCTTGATTACTTTTGTTTTCTTCTTCAGATCAGCTTCGTTATCGAAATAAGTCGGTTGGCTTGTACTAAAAGACCATGACAGTAATGTATGTTCTTCATCTACAAATCCTGTTGAAGCTGATATGCCAACAATAACATACTCAGGTAAATGCTCTCTTAGATCAATAACATGTGAAAAGTGCTGTTGTAACTCTTGCCCTTCATTCAATTTATAACCAGTGAAAGAAACATTCATACCATTATTTCTTGAACTGTATTCAATGCTACAATCATAAACTTTCCTTTCTGTAACATTTGCAAACCATTCAACACATGTATCAGACACCACAGATTTGATATTCACACCCACATGGTTAACACCAGGGTCCCAATTATTTTGATAAGTATCAAATTCCACTGCTACAAATGAATACTGAGTAAAATTCAATGCAATTTTGCTTGCAGGCACAAGGCCAAAACCACCACCACCTCCAATATGTTTTGAGTTTGGAAGATCTGAGCTTGCAAGAAAGAATGTCAAACCATCTCCATAAAAAGTATGATTTGAAAATATAATAAAAGAAAACTTGGTCCTAAAGTCATAAACTTGGTTTGTGGTTTTGTCCCAAAGTTTGATAAGTTTTGGACTTGTGACTCTACCAGTAAGAGAAGCCTTATCTGGGTCAGCAGGGTACCCTGTGAGTTTAATGACAAAGTCAGAATCGTCAATAGTGGCATCTCCATCAAGGTTTGGCTGATCATTAAAAGAGTGACTAAACATAGGGTAATTAAAAGACTCAAAATGAGAATGTGTAAGAGGGATTATTAGGAAGAGAAAAATTGTTCCCCTTACATAACATAATATAGGAATTTTTGGATTTTCCATTTCATGTTTGAAGTATAACACTTTCATGTATGTATTTATTTTACTGTTCTTTATTTGTCATTTATGTAAGCTTCCTTTGCTATTGTAAATTATCTCCATCCACCACTCGTGTCGATGGAAACTATGCAGGGATCACGAATTCACAATCTCCTAAGAGTTAACGTTTGAGGTGGTACTATTGTACTTCATACTAAGTAGGAACAAACAATGTTGGGTTGGATCACGTAAACAAAAGGTATATATATAACTAACATATATAAAATTAAATTGGTTCCGGAAGGATCTAACATTTTAGAAATAGCTAAAAAGCTGTCTTTTGATGAGAGGATATATGATATCACACAAATCGACACTTCTACCGTTAAAAATGAATTTAATTCTTTTTAACGTGAAAAATTAGTAGATAAGTTCAATTCGTAAAAAAATAGGAATTGACACTAATATGTATATTTATTTATTGTAATTAAATACAACATGAATATTATTATTATAAAAGATCTAAATTAAGAATCAAAATATATAATATATAATATATATATATATATATATATATATATGCATTTAAATTAAACAATTTTTTACATTCTAAAAAATTATAAAATAAGATAAGAAAGTTTTTTTACGTTCATTCATTTATCTATTAATGACACATCTTTAATCCCTAGCAAGTGTGTCTAAGGTGTGTGGAAAGAAGAAAAAAAATTTGTAGATTTATTTGAAGTTTTGTACGGGTGTGTGTAGGACACAATGACATGTATAAACTGATAAATTTTTGTGCTTCTTAGCGAGTAATTAATATATGATTCATTGCATGTTGCTAAATCAACAAAATTGGTATATGTAAACATTCCAAATAGATACATGTCAAGTAGGGCACGATTCTTCTTTATTTCTCAAAAGAAACGCAATTAGTAATGTTTTGAGTGTAAAGAGGTCTAATTATACACAACATTTATTACTATTTCAAGAAATGTAGGTCTTTATACACCAATTTTAGAGCACTTCAGTTCTTTTGAGAAATAGGAAAAATCTCTGCTTTGCTACATAGGGATTAATTGTATACATTATATAACATGATTTTTGTAAATAGATTAATTTGTAATTGGTATGCATATTTGCTCAGGAAAAAAATATTGAACACATATGTTGCAAATACTAATGTTAAATAATTTGGTCCTATACAGAAAAGTTCTCCAATATGATTCTTACACTCTGCCTATTTCTAACTTTTTGTCCAATAGGTGGACGAAACTGAAGAAAACAATGTTTTCATTGTTGAAGGAAAATAAGTTGGCACAGGCATTTTTTCTGGAAGAATTGGCAAAGGAGACTCAAATTTGAGAACCTGAATCACATGCCTTATAGAAGGCCTAAATAAATAATCTGGATGAACACACCAAAGTCCAACAATCACCAAACATTCCAATTGCTTCTCATCAAATGCTCCACACAACTTAGGATCACATGTTTCATGCAACTTTCCCAATCCATAAAGCTCCCAAACCCACTCAACAACACTTATTTGACCCTCTTTTTCTTCTCTCTCAATGGCTTTCCTTCCACTAGCTATTTCCAACAACACTACACCAAAACTATATATATCAGATTCCTTAGTAGCCTTTCCTGATGTGAAATATTCAGGTGCAATATAACCTCTTGTCCCAGCTATAAGTGTAGTTTGAGACCCTTTTTCATGATCAACAAGCCTAGCTAAACCAAAATCACCAAGCTTAGCATTGAAACATGAATCCAACATAATGTTACTTGATTTAATATCTCTATGAATCACACACTGCTCCCATTCTTCTTGTAAATAAAGCAATGCTGAAGCCAAACCAAATGCTATGTTATACCTCACTGTCCATGTCAAAGAGCTTTTGTCACCATATAGATGAGAATCTAAGCTTCCATTTGACATAAACTCATATACAAGAAGAAAATCATTCTTTTTGTGACACCAACCAAGAAGTTGTACTAGATTCCTGTGTCTTAATTGGCTTATGACCTTAACTTCAGTTGCATATTCTTGTATTCCTTGTCTAGACTCTCTTGATATCCTCTTGATAGCAACATAAGAGTTCAACTCTTTCAAATAACCTTTGTATACACCACCAAAACCACCTTGCCCTACCTTATATGCTTCTGAAAATTTGTTTGTTGCACTCATTAGTTCATTGTAGGAAAATCTCTTAGGTCCAGTTCCTTTTTGAAATTCATCATCCATGTTGAGATCAAAACTAAACTCTTCTTTTCTCCTTTTACTCCTCTTCCATAATAGAGTACAAATCAACCCAGACAAACTCGCAGCCAAGCCTGTACCGATTCCAAGCCCGATTTTCAATCCTATCTTGTTTTCTTTTCCAGAAATAGGACTAATGATTGGTGCGGTTATCTGATATCGGGTTTCATCACGTAATAAACTTGAATGAAACGACCACGATCGAAGCGTATGCACCTCATACAATATTCCTGTTGCAGCAGAGAAGCCAACAATAACATTCTCAGGTAAGAAATCTCTTAAATCAACCTTGTATGATATATAATCTTCAACTGGTTTATCATCGCTGTACATGGTGAATGAAACACTCAAATTAAAAGTGGTTGAATTGTAGTGAATGCTGCAATTGTAAACACTCCATTGTAGAATATTAGTAAACCATGGCTTAGTTATAATAGACCTCATGGAGTTGAAATTGAAGCCAACATGAGTGCCTTGACCAAAAGGGTCCCATGATGGATTATTGAAGGTATCAAATTCAAGTGCCACAAAAGAGTGTTGAGTTGAATTCAGCACTTGGTCTCCATCCACAAGGCCAAGACCACCACCTTCTTTGATATTCTTCAGAAGTGGGAGATTTGGATCAGCCATGAAGAAAACCATTCCATCACCATAATTACTTGTTTTTGAAAAAACAACAAAGGAGAATTTGGTGGTGAAGTCAGAGAGCTTTCCTGAGCTCAAATCCCAGAGGAGCATCTGTTCCAAACTCGTGACGCGACCGACGCTGTAATTGTTGTTTTGATCAAGGCTGTTGGATATTATTTGGATAGTTCCTTTATAAGGAGAAGCATCTCCTTCCCAATTAACATCACCATTCTTAAAGTAAGGGTAATCAAATGATAGTGAGTTAGTAACATGGATTATTGCATAATAACATAAAACAAGAGTTCGAGTGTGAACACTAATATGCAAAGGAGACATATGTGGATATCAACTAATAACTTGTTCAAAATCTTTTTTTGTGGAACTTTATCATATATCATATGTAAGGTTGGAGCACCAAGGTACTAATTAAGATAATAATATTTTCCTTATCTGTCATACTTGCAACATAGAACAATGAGCGATTACTCCAATGATTTTGGTCCATCTTTGTACATGTTGGATTGGTAGTATGTCAACAAAACTTAATCATCCGGCCTTTAGTATTATAATCAAAATAAATATTAAGCTAATAGCCGAATGTAAATATTTCATTATATGATTTTATTGACTAGAGTTAGGACTTGCTTGCTTAAACTAAGGTTATACTTTATTCAAATTAAACTGTTTGTAAAATAAATTTTTGAAGTAGTTGATAAATATAAAATAACATCTGTATTTTTAATTATATTTAGGATTAAATAAGTTTGTTATTCTTATAAAATAATTATAAAAAAAATTAACATATGAAAAAAATTATAAATCAGTCAAAAAAAAACTTTTTAATTAAAGATATTTCATTTGATCAAACAAGCTTATAAGCTACTCCGAAAATTATAAGTTAGCTTGTTAATATTATTAAATAGAACTTCAGTCTTTAGGATTGTATATATGGAAAAATGACTGCATATGGGAAAATGACTTTGTGTCTTAATAACTGACTTTTGTTAAAAAAAAATCAAAATTTTAAAGAGGACAATTCTAAAGATGAGCATAAATAGAGAGGAAAATATTGATAAAAATATAAATATAAAATAGAATTGAAACTTGAAAAAATTATTTCATTATTGATTACTAATCTTTCTTGTATTATTTACTTTCTTTTTTCACTAAAAATTGGATAATACATTAGAATAATAGTGCAATCGCTGGTACAAAAAGATTCCATTCCCTCATAATACCATTGACAAATCATCCAATTAAAACATCGTACCAGTTCTTATCTTATTTTTAGTAGAATTAAAAAACATCAAGAAGAAGTGTGTGTGATAAATAAGTAGCATATAATTGTGTTTATAAGAGCTTTTTTAATTGTTTTGTTATGGTTTTTAAGGTTTTAAAATCCGTTGGCAAAATAGTTTTTCTGCGTGCAGTCACAACTTAAGTCATTACTTATTTTATTTTATTTTAAATAAAAAATAAGCAATATTATCTAATTTATTTTTTAGTTTCTGAGCAAGAAAATAAAAAATAGTTCTGTAAAATAATTTTACAAGCAGACTAATCAAACAAACCTAAAGTCGTTGTTATTAAAAAAAAAAATTATTTTAAAAAAAGTAATCAGTCAACCAAACCATAGTCCATAAGTCATTGTTATTAATAAAAACCTTAAGTTACCACTTTGTTCAAAATTCCCTTTTGTAATTTTCACATTATATTTACCTCTCTCCATCCAATATGGTGATTAAAATTTGCTACCTATGAATCTAATATTCATCTTTTACTACTAAATTAAACCATCGAAGTTTCATTCCTTAAATTTTAAATTAAGCCATCCAAAAAACTCATATACTCACTCGGATGAATTTTATGTATAGTTTATCATAAACTATTGTTTAAAAGTAATATGAAATATTAATAATAATTAACGATGTTAATGTTATTTTTTATTTTTAAGGTTGAAACAATTATTCAATCGATGTCAGTTCAAAAAAATAAAAAAAAAATAAATGTGTTTCTCAAAATTCAACTCGTCTCAAACTATTATAATATCATCTCAATAGTAAAGAAAAAAAAACTATTAAATATATTATCTCAACCGTAAAAATATAAAAATAAAATCATTAGATATACTTTTTTAAAATACCATCAATCATATCTAAAGTCTTAATTAATTTTTAAATATCGATTCGCGGTAGATCACCTGTACAGTGGTTTACTGTTAAATTTTCCTCTCTATAATATCAAAATTCTAGCTATATTGTTTATGGGTAAATCTCGCTCTCTATATTATCAAAATTCTAACTATAGTTAAATCTCTTTTTCCTCTAAAATTAATTAGAAATATATAATTCTTTTAAAAAATTAAAAAATGCTATTAATTGTTCATTTAGGATTTCCAAATAAACAATAAATTCCACACGCGTACATTTATTAATTTTAACAAATGTTATTAAAAGATACTCAACGGTGCAAATGAAATACGTTAAATAATCAATTTTAGAAATGTGTCAAACTTAAATAGTTGAATGATGACATATTAGTATTCAATAATTTTATAGAGCAAAGAGATTGTGTTAGTGTCGATAAGTTTAAGTTGAATTAATAATAAATTAATTAACTAACTAATCATATGTGAGTTTCATCGTTAGTATACAGATCAAGTAATCGCAATTATATATAAAAATTGAGCTTAAGTAAGTGTGATGGTTGTAGAATGGTGACCGATGAGGATGATCCGAAACATTAATTAATTTGACTGGATTGCTGATCTAGGAGTTGAACAGTACGAGGTTACCAAACATTAAGCGACACGTCATGATATATTTGTAACACTCTGTCATTTTCCTATGTATTGTGACTTGAGCTCCTTGTACTTTGTGTAATTCTCAATTGGCAAATAACCCATATTTTTGCGTACTTGCTCAATGCTCATTGGCCCATACACCAAAACCTTAAACTCCTCGATATATAGGCACAACAATTTAAACAGCCTTGAGTCCTACAAATACCACTTTAATCAAAGCATCTTCTTCCCGTTTTAGTTTTACCATCTGCTCTCGCAATAATTTTCTAGTAAGTTACTTCTACATCTAATTGCTTCCATATATTCTTCATTCTTTATCTATACATTGACTTATTTTTTTTATTTTTAAGAATTTATTTATTTGTTTTGGAACAACTAAAGTTATTATTTTATTTTAACATTTATGTTTGTCAAATTATTCAAGCAATCGGTGAGAAAAATATCAATTATTTCAGGTAAATATATTATTTGAAATTAATTGAGAGAACCCTAGTTGTAAATTAAGATAAGGAGAGGAAAGATTGTGATTGAAAGGATTGAGAACTCAAGTAGCCGGCAAGTGACATTTGCAAAGAGAAAAAAAGGGTTGATGAAGAAAGCTGAAGAATTATCCATTCTATGTGATGCACAAGTTGGATTGATTGTGTTCTCTTGCACTAACAAGCTTTATGACTATGCAAGCTCCAGGTACCTTCAAATCATTTTCTTCATTATCTCTTCAAAATTAACTCGATCTATGCTTCATTAATATACTTTACTCCCTTTTCTTTTTCATTTGTAGTACTACAATCTTATTTTCTGCTTGCTTTCTATTAACCTAGATAGGTACAACTTTCAAATTAATTCAAGGATACATATATTAAAACTCACTTCATAATATACTAGTCTAATCAAAATAATTATAAAATATATATGAAGCAATTTAATTTATATACCTATAATTTAAAGATATTTTATATTTACATTAATCATGTACCATTTTATTTTTTCTTTAGAATCATACTATAGAATGCTTATTTTTTTACAAAGATACTATATATAGAATGTTAATATAGTTGGTAACAAATGTTAGTATAGTTTGGATTTTTTTTTACTAAAAAATGGTATGTTTAATATTCATTTAAATTAATAAAAATTATATCGATTGAATACAATTCAAATTGACTAAAACAAAACAAAAACAAAAACAAAAAAGATGAATTTTGTCATTTTTTTAAACTTTGTATTATTTTTGTTAGTATAGTTTGTATTTGATAGGCATCATATTGAACAATTTCTTTCATTATCACTCTAATCTTTAACTACATCAAATCAAGCTCATTTACGGTTGTTAAATTTGTAACTTGAATAATTTCAAGAAAATTAGTTGTATGGTGTTTCAATTGATCATCCTGCATCTATATAATTAAACCCATCAAAGTTCCCTATGTCATGATCTTCCAATTCTTTAAGCTTAGCTTAAATAAGTTAAGTTACTCACTCATCCCAATCATAGTTATTGTGTTTGCTAGTTTTACTATTTACACCATATCTATATATGTGTACCCTTAAATACTCCATTCATTGAGACATTGTTTTTAAGCTTCCAAAAGATAGATAACAACATTTGAAATCATTGTAAAATTTTCTATTAATCAACAAAGGACATTTATAACAATAAAAAATAAAATAGATAGATATAATATTTTATTAAAATTTACTTAAAATAGTGAGATTTACCTTTGGATTTTGACTATATTAGAAAATTCCCAAAAAAAAAAAAATAGAGATTGATGATAATATGAAACAGATCTTCAATTTTGATGTCTCTTATCTTTAGAGATGGAATAATAGACAGATTTCATTGAAATACCAACCAATGTAGGGTTTTACTGAGCAATGGCACATAACATGTAATTTCAACGTATATTTTGATCACAAAAAACACAAATAATGTTATTTTCATTTGTTGTAATCTAACTTTTTAATTTGTGACAAATTTTCTTTAGTTGAGAATTATGCTAACAAGTTTTTAAACTTGAGTGTGGAGACATTACCAACGTAATTACTAATTAGGTTTGAATATTAGAAATGTGATAATCACATGACAAAGATAACGAGGATATATACTTAACAAAACAGAATTTGAGATTAAATGTTCAAAGTCAACAAGCTATGGTTTGGTGTGGTAGCTAATCCAGTTTCATGAACTCATTAATACAATAGAAGAAAGTATTCTAAAGGAGGATGCATGCATTTGATATCATGTAAGAATATATCATGACAAAGAAAAATGTTAGAATATTATGTAATGTTGTGTTTTGTTGCACTGCTATATGATAATCCCAAAAATAGTTTTGAGAAGCATGATTCGGTCCAATGAAGAGAAAAAGAATTTAGAGCAAGTTTGATTGTTGAAAATTGAGTGAGAAAAAGTGGTTACAATGACAATATGATGTCCAAATATTTAGATTAACTTTTCAATTTGAAATGAAAAAACAACACAACATTACAAGAAAAAATGCAAGTTGTAGTTACATCAACTAAACAAGAAACAAGATCGATGAAGAAAGAATAACAGTGTGCATAACTCATACTTCTTTAACTTACTTAACCGCCGTGAACTTCTTTCATTATTTCCAAGAGATTCACTCCAAAATTTTAGTCTTTCTTCTTAATTATTTATGACCATTAATTTTTTTTTTAGTTAAAATTATCCTTTTAAGTTATTTTATTTTTTTTATTTTATCTAAATAAATGATTTCTATACAAATTTTATTTGTTTCTTTCCTATTTTTTTTTTATGATTTCATTGTCTTGGTGTTACACTTTTTTATTTTTTTCGTCTTGTTGTGATCATTTTTTGTTTAGATTGACAATATAGTTTTAGTCCATTACAAATCCAATCATTGATTTTGATGTTTTTAATTTACTGGAGGTATAAATATTTTGTTATATTTATAGATATATTGTTGTTTTTTTGTACTGTATAACAATTGAGTGTTATGAGTTTATTCATATATTTATTATTTTTTATTTTAGTTAATTTGAATGTGTATTGTATTGATATATTCTATCAGACGAAAAAATACATTTTTTATACTTATTATAACTCTATCACACATTGAGCCTTTTATTCATTTGGTTTATAAAACCCTAGTGTTCTTTGTCTTTCTCCTCTTTTGAACTTCCTGTCTTCTATGTTTATTATTGTTAATATTTTTTAGGTAAAAAAATCCACATAAATATATAATGTTCGTTTAGAAATTATGATAATATTATTTCAATCTGATTAATGCAAAACATCAACATTTGTGGCAGCATGGAATCTACTATCGAGCGTTATAGCAAGTTAGCTGACGACCGCCATCACTCAATGAATCCTACTACTTCGGATGTCCAGGTAATACTCCTCCATATGCCAAATACTATTTTGCAGCTTAATTTACATATTCACATAACTTTTCAACAATAAAATATTTTTCAACTTTCAAGTATAAAAGCACGATAGGTAGTCTAACCGTTATAAGTAAACAGAAATGATATATAAAAATTCAGAAGGAAAAGAAAAATAATAATAAGAGACATAAATATGGATTTATGTTTTTTTTATAAAAAAAAAATATAATAAATTTTATTATAATTAACTCACGTGAGGTTTCAAATTTAAAACCGAAACAAGACGTCCAACATAACGAAATTAAGAGCAAGTTTATCTTAAAACAATTACAAATTAAAACAATTACAAAGTCGAAATATAATGAAAACTTTTACATTTTGTGTTAGCAAAAAAATGCAAAAGGTCTTGTAGAACGTTGTGAAACACTCACCATATCTCTGCGAATGAGCTCCTGGAGCTTCAACATAACACGTTGGCGTGTTGTAACTGGAGTGTTACGCCACAATGGAAATGCCTTCTTTATTGGAGATACAGCTTTAAACTCTTCATCTGTAGTTAATGAAACTTGTGAAACAACTTCTTGTGTTGCCTATGAGAAATATTAGCAGTCTGCATTTCTCAAAACTTCTTGTAATTTCTTTTTCTCCTTTGATTAGTGTTGAAATGAATTCTTTGATGTTTAATCACATTTTTATTTTGATGTTTAAGTTCAATATAAACTAAATCTCTATGTAATTAAGTAATAATGAAGTTTGCATTATGGTGTGCATCATTTACTTCCTTTTAAACAAGTTGTTTTCATTTTAATCTTTAAAACTTAAATCACTTAAATTTTATTGGTAGTTTTTTGAATTTTGAAAAAGATAAAAATGATTGATTTAATATGAAGTCAATATGCTTAAAAATATATATAATTTTAAATGTATAAAAATAACTTTTAAGTCTATAGAAAAGTTGTGTTTGGATTTGTAGTATAATATTAGTCAATTGACAATCATGATAAATTAGTTGGAAAACCTCCAAATTAAATGGTTTTAGGATTGCAAAATCATGCTACAATATATTTATGCATGTACAAAAAATTATAAACAAAATTAATTTTCTCTCATTTAAAATTGCAAATTTACCTTTAAGTGTCGATAAAAAAATATTATTCTTTTTATTTTTACAACAATGAAATAATTATTTGGAAAAGTGTTGAATTATTTAGTAACCTAATCCTCATGAAAGCAATATCTTTATATCTTATAAACAAATCATATTTCTTGTAAACCTAAAATATATTTAAGCAAAATATGGTAACATTTTTCTATATTAGAGACAAAAAACTTGTTTAAAATTTTTCTTATATAAAAGATTAGAGGTGTTAATTATTTACAATTACTAAGGAGTATATTTAAAAAAATATTAACCAACATTTCTTGTAATTTAAAGAGTATCTTATATAAAAAAGATAAATTTCTTCTATAAGAGAGTCTACAAATAGAGACAAGTATAGTGAGTGAGAGAAAGGATGGAAAAGGGAGAGAAAGAGGGGAGGGAAAGAGATGAGAGTGATATGATGGAGGAGAGATTAAAGAGAGAAGAGGAGAGAGATAGAGAATTGAAATGACATAAAAAGATAGAGGAGAGAAAGGCAGGGAGAGGGAGAGGAAGTGAGAAAAGATATGAGGGAAATATAATAGTTCGTGGTAGATAATAAAATGGTAGTATTAAAATATTAACTTTTACGGTGTCTTTTGTCTTTTTATTTTATCTAATTTTATAACCAATTTTTTGAATTAAACATGATAAAACTAAAAATCATACAATTAAAACTGTATTGTCGAGTCTCGTAACCAATTTTTGGATAAAAATTATATAACTAAAATACGAAAAATAGAAATCTCTCGAAGACAAATTAAAATTTTAGACTTGAAGCATACTGAGAGTTCATTAGTGACTGAAGGTTTACGCTAAAGGTACATATACATTATGTGGTCGTGATATTTTTGGGTGGAAACAAATGTCATGATTTTAGGCTAATTATGTTTTTATTTGAGGTGTTTATTCATTTTCATCTAAAACCTAAATATTGTTGCAATCTCTGTTAATATTGAATATGAAAGACATTTTATTGAAAAAGTACAAAGCTTCCAAACAGAAAATTTTATACACAAGGCTCTATGACGATCAAGATTTTTGAGAGGTTGGCATTGCCATGTTAACCTTGCTTCCGCCAACTGCATCCTTCCACTGCTGAGTTATTGTTTTGATCTGCGTATAAAAGTTAACTCCTGCTTTGCCTATAATTCAACAATGCATAATATCAAGTTTTAAATCAAACAGTATAGTCTATATCATAAGATAAACAATACTATTAAACAATGTAACTGATAAATGATTGCAGAAGAGCTAGATTTTGAAGAAATCACTCTACCATAGAAATTGAGATCGCCAGCAAATGACGCCTTGTTGCCAGTAAATGAAAAAAATGGCAAGGGAACTGGAATGGGAACGTTGATGCCAACCTGGTCCAAGATCCATGATGAGTATCACTATCAAATAAAATTTTTTAAGTGATAGAGAGAATCTAGTCCGTGTTAAAATAAAATGTGACTGGTTGACAAATAATACCCCCAATGCATATATCGGTGTTAAAATTTTATATTACATCTAATTCATCTTTACAAAATCAACTTGTAAAGTCAAAAGTGTCACTTTGTATAAATTATTTACGTCCGACATTATTGGACTTAATAAGTGGATAATTTAGCCGGTGACCCAAATGGATAAACTCTGATACCAAATTAAGTTTTCATATTGGTCTTAATTCATCTTTACAAAAACAACTTGTAATGTGAAGACTGAGGAATGTCTTTCTTTATAAAATATTTTTCAGGTTTTATCTATTTTCAATGTGAGACTTTAGTTTTTCTCAAAATTTATCAACATTATTATTTATGTTTTTCCCAGAGAAAATGCAGAACAGAACTTCTGACTTGGGTAACATTACCTGTCCAGCCTCGATCTCAGTCTGAAATTTCCTTGCAGCAACACCAGAAGTAGTAAATATAGAAGCACCATTTCCATACCTGTTGAAAATGTTATGAGTGAGAAATGAATATAAAGCAGTTTATCAAAAGACAATGACAACAGCCGTGTGTTAAATAAATACTTGTTTTTGTTGATAATATTTATGGCCTCTTCCAAACTATCAGCCTGAAGATAAAAAACAAAACAGAAAAACACTATATCAGCATCTAACACAATTCTGTGTCAAAACAGAATGGAGTATGATACCATGGTTGTGAACCTCCAACAAAAACAACTGTGCTGAGAGCCATGACAATTGCATGATTTTTAGCTCCCATATTAGACTGCAAAGCGTAGTTTATTAATTTACCAACTTCATATCATTTCATGGATATTAACCAACAATTTCACTATGAGGAGGAAAAACGAATTGCACCTACCTGAACACGCTTCCCTTTAGCTGCTGCTCTTGAATATATATGCATTCCAGCCTTTAATACAAATAAGAACATCAAATACGTGTATACAGAAAATTAAGGTGTCACGTATTTATATCAAATGTTGTGCTTCAGGAAGTCCTTAATACAAATGAAATAAATTTATTCGTACGTACATTACTTAGAAGATCTCATATTTTCAAAAACAAAGAGTAAATAAGATTCAATACCATGTTCATTGATACTTTTGAAATTAGAATGGAATGAAAGAGACACGGTGCAGAGTGGAATTTGCAGAAGGGTTAAAAAGTCGAGAAACCTCTCCTTCAAGCAATTAAAACAATGAAGAAATCAAAGTGACTTTGTAGGAAAATAGAGGAGAAAAAAATAATCCTTTCTATTAAAATAAACCTCAGCTATTTTTTAAATAATCCCTTTTATGCCAAATCACAGTGATTGTGTGAAGTTGTAGAACACTAAATCATCATGTTAATTCATCAGTGACAATCACAAAACTAGAAAGATCTTTGTTTGCACAAATATTTGAATTATAATAGACACACCAACAAACTAAAATTCTTTTAAATTTTAAAATAAATGTTAATTTATAACGATTTTAAAATTTTAATACATTTCATTACAATTTTAACTCTTATTTTTCAAACATCTATTAGCACCAGATAAAAAAAACAACTATACAGGGAATTCCTCTTGCATTGCAATAAAACAAAGCTGAAGTAATTTCTCACGAATTTAATTGTAGCTAGTCATTATCATGTGCCTGCAAAAATTTCTCAATGGATCTCAATCAGTAACCTTCATAGAACAAAAATGATCACATTGATAACAAGTACACCTTCCTTTCTGTTCATGTATTTAAGGTAAGGATAAGCAAAGAGAGATTGCTCCCTAGGTTACAAAATACAAAACAAGACCATAAGATACATATTCACTACAAGAAATGCATCACTATAAACTATTTAGCCTAAATATAATTTCTAGTTGAAGAAAGGACATCAACTTCCTCTGGTTATTGTTCTTTCCAAATCCTACCAGTAACCCTTAGCTTCAATTCCTTTCGGTCACCACCTGAAAAGAAGAGTGCCATATTCCTCTGAATGATGAGACCATCAAAACTATCGCGAACCCTGCGGTGGCTTTCTCTAATGCTTCTGGGCACTCCCTGCCAAACCATCTTCCTCCCATTTCCACCTACCTCTAAACTGTAGGTGTAATTTTTTGCCTCACTATCATCGCCCATAAACCGCAAAAAGGCTATGTAGACAGGAGCCATTCCAAGCTGAAAGGCTTCAAAATGCAGACAAAAGTATTGACCAAAGCAGCTGAATACCTGGTAACCAGGGTGAAATCCATAAAAATGCTAAAACCCAATTATTTTGTACAAATGAATATGGAATGCTTTAAAATACAACTTTAAACTATAAAACTCAGAGTTACTAAGATAATCCATAATTGGCAAAACTGCATTTTTTTTTTTTTGTTTAAGCAAGTTAAAGAAAGTTTTACATGGTTAATAACATGACTTAAATTATACATTCTCATTAACTGATACAAAAAGTCATGTACTACCAAACATGACCCAAACAACACAATCTACCCAACAACCTAGAAAATTTGTTGCAACAATCGAAGGCAGGGAGAACAAAGTTCAGGAAAACAATACCGTTAACATCCATGTGGCATTTTCAACTTCTTGAGGATTTGACTTGATTGTGCATGTCCACTTTGTGCTCATCTTTCAGATGGGTGACCAGGTAGGGTATATCACCGACAACAGAGCATTATGAACCAGCATATGGACAGTTATAGGGTCTATATGCACATTGAGATTCATGTTCTGGCTTATTGTAGTGACTAATAACTTATGTTTTAGTGATTAATGAGAAAAATCGCATTTGTATAACATAAATATATCCATGTATGATTATAAAAAAAAAAAATAAAAAAAAAAAAAGAAATAAAAAAAAATTAGAGAATTTTTTTTTTAAAAAAAAAGAAAAAGTTAAATTCTTTTTGTAACAATTAAGGTGTCACGTATTTATATCAAATGTTGTGCTTCAGGAAGTCCCTAATACAAATGAAATAAATTTATTCGTACGCACATTACTTAGAAGATCTCATATTTTCAAAAACAAAGAGTAAATAAGATTCAATACCATGTTCATTGATACTTTTGAAATTAGAATGGAATGAGAGAGACACGGTGCAGAGTGGAATTTGCAGAAGGGTTAAATAGTCGAGAAACCTCTCCTTCAAGCAATTAAAACAATGAAGAAATCAAAGTGACTTTGTAGGAAAATAGAGGAGAAAAAAATAATCCTTTCTATTAAAATAAACCTCAGCTATTTTTTAAATAATCCCTTTTATGCCAAATCACAGTGATTGTGTGAAGTTGTAGAACACTAAATCATCATGTTAATTCATCAGTGACAATCACAAAACTAGAAAGATCATTGTTTGCACAAATATTTGAATTATAATAGACACACCAACAAACTAAAATTCTTTTAAATTTTAAAATAAATGTTAATTTATAACGATTTTAAAATTTTAATACATTTCATTACAATTTTAACTCTTATTTTTCAAACATCTATTAGCACCAGATAAAAAAAACAACTATACAGGGAATTCCTCTTGCATTGCAATAAAACAAAGCTGAAGTAATTTCTCACGAATTTAATTGTAGCTAGTCATTATCATGTGCCTGCAAAAATTTCTCAATGGATCTCAATCAGTAACCTTCATAGAACAAAAATGATCACATTGATAACAAGTACACCTTCCTTTCTGTTCATGTATTTAAGGTAAGGATAAGCAAAGAGAGATTGCTCCCTAGGTTACAAAATACAAAACAAGACCATAAGATACATATTCACTACAAGAAATGCATCACTATAAACTATTTAGCCTAAATATAATTTCTAGTTGAAGAAAGGACATCAACTTCCTCTGGTTATTGTTCTTTCCAAATCCTACCAGTAACCCTTAGCTTCAATTCCTTTCGGTCACCACCTGAAAAGAAGAGTGCCATATTCCTCTGAATGATGAGACAATCAAAACTATCGCGAACCCTGCGGTGGCTTTCTCTAATGCTTCTGGGCACTCCCTGCCAAACCATCTTCCTCCCATTTCCACCTACCTCTAAACTGTAGGTGTAATTTTTTGCCTCACTATCATCGCCCATAAACCGCAAAAAGGCTATGTAGGCAGGAGCCATTCCAAGCTGAAAGGCTTCAAAATGCAGACAAAAGTATTGACCAAAGCAGCTGAATACCTGGTAACCAGGGTGAAATCCATAAAAATGCTAAAACCCAATTATTTTGTACAAATGAATATGGAATGCTTTAAAATACAACTTTAAACTATAAAACTCAGAGTTACTAAGATAATCCATAATTGGCAAAACTGCATTTTTTTTTTGTTTAAGCAAGTTAAAGAAAGTTTTACATGGTTAATAACATGACTTAAATTATACATTCTCATTAACTGATACAAAAAGTCATGTACTACCAAACATGACCCAAACAACACAATCTACCCAACAACCTAGAAAATTTGTTGCAACAATCGAAGGCAGGGAGAACAAAGTTCAGGAAAATAATACCGTTAACATCCATGTGGCATTTTCAACTTCTTGAGGATTTGACTTGATTGTGCATGTCCACTTTGTTCTCATCTTTCAGATGGGTGACCAGGTAGGGTATATCACCGACAACAGAGCATTCTGAACCAGCATATGGACAGTTATAGGGTCTATATGCACATTGAGATTCATGTTCTGGCTTATTGTAGTATGGATATATACCGATGCACCCGAAACCTTTATATTTACAGGGGAGTGCAAAAGATGCAGCCACCTTCTCAAGTGCTAAGCATCTAATATTTCCCAGCTCATGCCTACATGTAGGACTCCGGTTATGTACCCTGGGTTTACATCCTGAGCATATAGTGTGACCATTTGAACACTGTAATAGCAACAAATGAAAATAAGTCAACTATATTTTTTTTTTTTAAATCTATTAATATTCTCAGAACTTAGAAAAGATACACTAGGCAACACATGGGAAATAGATATTGAATGATGAAATTAACACCCTGATACTGAGTTCTTACTTATGACATGCTTGAGATATTTGGGAATTGAACTTAGCACCTAAGGTTTAAAACACTCACCACACAGTGCAGTTATCACTTGCTCTAGACACCACACCAAAGTTGCTTGAGGGATAAATGTTTTAATTCAATATAATATGCAGTAACACCATTTCACGACCATTTCTGGTCAATTTGACTTTTCCATCCCAATTAAGTTATCAAATTCTTTTTTGAAGAAAAAAGGCCAGTATTTTGATCATATAGGAACATGTTTTCTCAAGAACCCAGAAAATCAATAATAAAACCAGCATTAATAAATCATAAATAACCTGATGGACTGGAGGGTACATGGCATTCAGGCATACAGGACACTCTAAAATTTCACGAACACTGCTTAAAACAGTCCCAATAGGTTTAGGGGCAATTTGTGCAGGATCGTTCACCAATTCACCAACATCGGTTGATTCTTCGTTTTGAGGAGGACCAACATCATTGCTACTTCGTATATCATAGAAGAGTGGATTACTCAATGCCATGATTACACAAGAAATCACCGGCAGCCCTGTAACAAGAGAAAAGAACATTGGAATCTACCAGGACGGCATGTATTAAAATCAATACCTAGTGATTCTTGTTTACATTCATCAGAATGTTAGTATAGCATTAGTTAGGTATTAAATGCACTTAATGCATGGATTATAAATCACTGGTTATTTTTCTTTACAAACTCTAGAATGAATTAATATACTATAGTAAATGTTGAGTGACTGAATTTACGAAAGAAAAACAACACACAAGAAGCCTCCAAAAGCACAAATATTGTCATTGAAAATACAACTCAAACGCAATTTTATAAAGACTGATAGGGAATGCTAGTTTCTTACCCTACAAAAAGTAATCACAATAATTGAATTATATGGACAGTTTGCCCATAAGACTACCATTTTTCAAACACTAATATTCCAACAGGAAAGACCATTTATGATTAACATTTTAAATATTACAGGACTAAAAACAATAGCATCAATTTCAACCAAACAGGTTCCACCACTAACCGAATCCTTATTTCTGGTCTTTGAAGTCATTTTTATGCTTCCCTTCTGAAGGATAAAATGGAAAAAGATGCTATTGTGCTTTGTCAAAAATCAATTTTTCAGAAAGACTAAGGACTTCATTAGGAGAATTGAAGAAAGGAGTAAATCCAGCATCACTGACAGAATTGGTGTTTGTGTTGCCTTATATGACAACGGCTATCAAAACAGGAATTGTCACTGGCATCATAGCTCTTGCAGTTCTTCAGTAATTAAGGACATCAATGGGTTGCATGATTCACAACTAACATGTGGAGTCTGTAAAGTTGTACTTCATAGTGAGGCCAACCCATTCTCTCACATATATGGGAAGAAGCACTTGGCTAAAATACAAAGTAGTTACATTTAAGGAAATAAAAGGTAAATGAACAATTTAGCCCAAATCAAATGGAGAAAATGACATACCAACCCTTACCATGAAATCAAATTGCAAAAAACCCTCTCTCCTTGCCCCTTTCTCTATAAATACCCCATTCTTATTTCTCTCTTTCATCCCAATTTCTCTCTTTTATTCATAATATTTAAGTTGTCATTTTATTTTTATTGTTTGCTTTCTTTTTTTCTCTATTTCATGTTGTGTTTCTTTCATAGTATCATTTTTTTTGTTATATTTATTGTCGTTTTCATTTTCTTGTTAATATTTTGTTTTTGTTATATTTATTGTCTATTTCATTTTCTTGTTAATATTTTCTCTACAGTGAAAATTAGTGTGTTTTATGTAAAATAGAATATATATATTTTTATTTTATAAAATGATAATATTAATAATATTATTTAATTGTTTAATTTATTTATTCTCAAAATTAAATTCATGTGATATTTTTAAAAAAATATTGAAAATGAAAAAATTGAAAGTAATTGATTTACATAACTTGAAATAAAATGGATTGATAAAAACAAATAATTTCAATTGTAAATAGCAATA
>JBBPBR010000003.1:11586691-11602206 GCA_037974775.1 Cicer pinnatifidum | reverse complement strand
ATGTATTTTTTTTTTTAAATCCTACTATTTATTATCATTTAAAAATTGATAAATCTTTATTTTTGTCGTCCTTAAGTTATTGTTCAATTAATAAATAAATTAACTAACAAATAAATGATGAAGTTTACCGTATTGTTTTAGATTCAATTTTAAAATTTTTTACTATAAAATTTACCATTTCTTTTAAAAATAAAAAAATAAAAAACTTATTTTTTGTCTTAAACAAATTCCGCCTATAAGAATTAAAGGCATAATAGGGCAAATGGTTTATAGCTCTTGAAAGATTATTCAAATGTTTATGAATTAAATTAATTTACATCGCTTTCCAGAACGGATACATTGATGATCTTACCATTTATCCCATAAAACCAGTCACATTCATTTTACACAACTTTTTTTTTTGGAAAACCATTTATGCCCTCTATTTTTGGCAATACCAACTTAATTCCAATAAGCAAAATAAATAAAAATCCGTTTGAAAAGCCACTTTTTGGTCAGAACCAGGGGTCACTTTGACGAAATTGGACCAAGGTCAACATTGTAATTAATAGAATAAAACATGTCTATTATCATAACACCAACCTTTTAAAACCACCACACCCAAGGATGTCCCATTCTCAAAACTCATTACTACACCTATTCCCTCATTCTCCCTGTCATCGTGCATTTTCTCTCTCTAAAACAATATTTTAGAGAGAGAAATCGTCGCCAGAAAAACCAAATAAATAAATCAAAGAATGGAGAAAATGAGTGGGATTGGGAAGAGGTTTGCGGTGTTGTTATGTGCAGATGATTCAGAGTATGTGAAGAAAATGTACGGAGGGTATTTTGGGGTTTTCGTGAGAATGTTGGAGGAGGAAGGTGAGAGTTGGGACGTGTACAAGGTGGCGCGTGGTGAGTTTCCAAATGACGATGAATTGGTTCTTTACGATGGTTTTGTCATCACTGGCAGTTGTAGTGATGCACATGGAAATGACACATGGGTCGGTGAACTCCTCATTTTGCTTAACAAATTGAACAACATGAACAAAAAAATCCTCGGCGTTTGTTTCGGTCATCAGGTACTAACATAATCCTATTCCTAATTTTCTTAATTAAATCATACATGCCTTCTCTTTGTTGGATATGTTATGCTTTTTTGAGGTTCATTTATTCACACCATTTGCTTTCGATTTCAAAACTTTCATTTGCCTTCTCTAAACTATTTACATTAAAGATCATATTATATGAAAATTATTAGTTTTTATCATCAAAGATATTATATTGGTGACTCTACTATTTTTTTTAAGATTAATTGAATTTAATTAAAATAGATTGTTATAAAAAGAAATCGGAATCAGATCAATGCCTAAAAGGAATGTGTTGATCAATTTTGTTTGATGAGAAACAATCCATATAGTCATATGGATTTTAGTGTGCGCTAACTATTATGGTACAGGTGGTCCACTTCCAAAAAAAAACAGAAAGTAAAAAGACAATTAAACATATAATGTCCTTTGATTTGTTTTTTTGGAATTGATCCAGCGGTTGCTATACTGCTAGGTATCACTCACGCAAAGAATTTGTGTAGGAATAAATACCTAAGTGACATATCCTAACAAATACTTTTGTGTAATATTAAAAGTGAAAATTTTATTCTAAAATTAATGTATCAACTCTTTAAAATTTTAAATTATGCTATTTTCAACACAAAATTAGGTAACGTGACCCATAATTTTAATTTACTCCATCAATTCTTAAATATTAATACATTAAAAAAAAATAAATGTATTTAATTTGAAATTAAATTATGATTTTTGTTAATTCAATTTTTTTTATATATTCTAGAAGGAATATTGAATTTCGATATGGAAGTATTCTATGCTGTAAAGAAAATACTCTGTCTAATATATATATATATATATACTCCGTTGGAAAAGTTGTGATTGGTTCTTCTTTGGAATATTTGACCCACCAAAGTCGGAGTGGATTTGCATTTGCAATAGTGTTTAAGCTTTGGTTTTTGGTTTATTATCTTCCTTCTATTACATATTTGTCTTATATATACTCCACTAGCTGACGTGGCAAATTATTTATAGAAATTGCTGAAAATTGATCCAATTTTGTCTTTTCATAAAATTGATATTCCCCAACCTCTTATTACTAAAATTTGGCCACACAAATAGAAATATATTTAAAATTGGGTACATGGCCCGTTATGATGTAATCTTCACATGCATCACATCAGAAACGCTACGACATGATATGGCATCACACCTGTTATATATAAGTGCTTTAATTTATTGATATTCGGTTTTTGTAACCTATGATGCATATAGAAAGTTAAGTTAGAAGTATAGTATTATTTTATCATAACTTTTTCCGTGCAAGTTTTCCCTACCATTAACTTTATAAAGAAGATAAATCAGCAATTAATATAATGTTATGTTTGATTAGATACTTGGTCGTGCATTGGGAGGGAAGGTAACTCGCTCTCCAACTGGTTGGGACCTTGGTGTTAGAAACATAACATTGTCACCATCCTTGCCATACCCTTTGTCTTCTATTGAAATTCCATCCAAGCTTTCAATTATCCAATGCCACAGGGATGAGGTATATACATTAATAACTTATAATTCTATATAAATAAATCAAGTTATTACATAATACTAGCATAACACATGAAGAGTTAGTTAATTATTTTTTGGTGTATTAAATTAAATTAATTAGATTCGAGAGCTACCTGCCAAGGCTGAAGTGATAGCTAGATCGGATAAGACTGGAATTGAGATGTTTATGTATGGAGATCACATTATGGGAATTCAAGGTCATCCTGAATACTCCAAAGACATTCTTTTTAACATTATTGACCGTCTTTCTCACAATAATTTCATCACGGTATTAATTACCATCTTCTTCTATTACTTTATTTATTTTCTATCTACATTTTTCTATGAATAGTAATTCAAATATATAAATTAACAAAAATCCTTTTATATATTTTTGTTCTAATTTGCTCTGTTATTGAAATATATTTTATTTGCATTATTATATAATACTAGGAATATTTTTTGTTTAAAAAATTTACTAATTAATTAAGTGGATGTTTTGAATTTCAATTAGGAAAATTTTGGTCAGAAATCAAAGGAGAAAGCTGGAATGTGGGAGCCAGATAAGGAGGCATGGAGGAAACTATGCATCACCTTTCTGAAGGGTCGCTATTGTGAAAGAAATGGAATAGAAACGATAAGTTACTTGTAGAAAAAATGTGTAATGTAAGTCGTGTGGAAGAAAAAGTTAATAGGGAAATTAATTAAGTGTACTCCATTGGAGTTAGCTACATGCATGTGTTAGTATGGTAAACTATAATTAGTGATAGAAAATTAGGTGTAGTCTATGTACCTGAAATTGTCAATATCCAAATTAAAGTAATAACAAGCTTTTCAGTTATCTTCCGTGTAAATTTGGAGTTTCTTAATTAACATTAATGTAGAAAGGCGTGGCAATTATAAAATGCATGTAAATAATGTGGTAAATTCCCAATATATATTTTTTTTTCCTTTTGGGCAAAAAGTCTATTGTCTAGGGATCTATGCATAATTTCAAACGCAAAGTCTTTCATGTGGTATTTTGTTTGTCCTGGAAACAGGCCAGGAAACAGCCTTAAAATAGTATTCATAATATTTATAGAAACGCAGCTAAATTTTATTAAAACAAAATAATATGAACTACTTGTTAACATATATCAAGACTCAAGACAGCAAATCAGCACTAAATAAGCGTACTCATTAGCTTTTATGGCCTCTATATTATTCCCATATTAAAAAATAGACTCCTATTTCCGTCCCAAATAATTGCTTCATTAGAAGAAAATAAATTAGAAACTTTTAATTAGTAATAAAATGATTTTTTAAAATTAAAAAATGATATAATATTGACAAATAGATTTAATTCGTATTTAGTGTAAAAATATTTTACATTAACAGTTAATTCGTTTGATTTTTTAAAATCACACGTATAAATTATTGTGATATCTTAATAGTATAAAAAAAATTCACACTATCAATATATAATAATTATACTCGTGACAAATTAATTAATAGTAGTCTTAATGGATATCTACGATAAAAAAAAAATTAACTACAATTTTTTTTACAAGACTAAACAGTTTTAAGTGTATCATATTTGATGCAAAAATTGGTTATGACTTATGAGACTAAGACAATAATACAATAATATAATGTTACCATTTTATTATTTACTACAAACTTATTATATCTCTCTAAAATGTTCTCTCGCTTCCTCTTCGTCTTTTCCTTTTCCCACTCTTTCTCTTCTGGATTACTGTCTCCGTCTCAAATTGAAAGATTCTCTTAAAAAAAATATTCTTTTATATAAAACACTCTTTAAATTACAATAAATATTAATTTATTTTTTTACAAAGGTACTCCTAAATATATTGTGAAGAGTTGCTACCTCTAATGTTTCATATAAAGAAATTCTGGTCTCTAATATAAAAAATTGTTACAAGTTTAAAGAAGTAATCATTGATTAATTTTTTATTTATTTATATTTTTTACTAGAAATATGATTAATGTTCATATTAGAGAATGTGTGTTGTGAGATTTAAATATGGAAACATACACAGCAACAAACAAGTAATTAAATATTGACCCCACGGGGATGGAGGTGCTAAATTACTATTTGTTTGTTGTAAAAATAAAATGATAATATTTTTAATCCACAATTAAAGGTAAATTTGAGTTATAAAATACAATTTTAAATGAAAGTGAACCTAACTTCATATAATAAAAAGTAGTTGACGACTTAGTTTGGTTATAATTTTGCTTACATGCGTGACTATGTTGTAGCAAATTTGATCATAATTTTGTATTTGTTTTTCCTATTTACATCCAAAATTAATTACAACACTTTAAAGGAGAAAAGGAAATATAAACCACAAACACGTCGGTTGAATGTTGGTTGATGATCAAGTCAAACAAGCAAACAATATTACAACCTTCTAATAGTTCTAAATCTTCAAGAATGAGCTCTAATAATTCTAAGATAAGTTGGTTGATGATCATGGAGATATAACTTTATAAGAGAGAAAGAATAAATGTAATAGTTTAGTGGAGACGCTGAAATTAAAATTAACAGTTTATAATTTCTACTTTTAAATTTTTGTACTTATATAAAATAAGTATAGTACACTATTATTATTTTTTTCTTGACTTTTATCCTTTTTTCAATAAAGGTTCACTTAATTCATTTAAGTTTATGTGACAAATTTTTAGGAGAAATTTGATCACTATTTTTTTTATATAGACTTAAATATCCCTGTAATATAAGTGGATACTGGATCATTATATGACGGTCATATAATACAGTTACAATTTGAAAATTAATTAAAAATAAAAACTAATTCTAAAAACACTACCATGTCCTAAATTACTTTTGTAAGGAATTGAAAACGTTATTATTATTTTGTCAAAAATAAATTTGTCCGGAGGAGCACAACATTCGGAATGGGCTAAACAAGGATACATAACAGACTTCTCCCCAGAGGAGCACAACAATTCGGAATGGGCTAAACAAGGATTAATAAGAGACTTAAACACCACATCACAACCCAAAACCTTAAGGCATTAGGTGTATGGGTCATTCTCCTTATATATCCATTACAACCTCCATTCCTGATCAATGTGGGACTAAAGACTCATAATTGAATACCCAACAGAGTGTTCATTGTTTATGTTATTTTTATTGTTATTCTAATGCTTATGTATATCATAAATTATTTCGTAGTAAATATTGTTAATTATGATTGTGTCGGTTAATACAAACATGTGCAATCCATTCAAATGTACATATACTAAAAGCGAAGAGGCAACAAAATAAAATAAAGAATTATTTTATTTGATTTAAAAATTAGTTATGAGATTTAGACAATCTAATTTTATTTGTATTATTTTTAGTTATATAATAGTTGATTTAAAAATTAATTATGAGATTAGATAAAATGGAGGGGAAAATAATCAGATAAAAGTTGAAATTTTTGTCGAGAAAACATTTTATCGTAAATATAAACTATCTACAATAATATAATATTACCATTTTATTAAAAAAACTATTATATCTCCCCTCCTGTCTTCTCTCACTTCCTCTCCCTCTTCTCCCTCTCTTCCTTTTCCCTCCTTTTCTCTTCTCGATTACTACCTCTGTTCATGTTATTAAGACTCTCTTATAAAAAGTTATTATTTTATATAAGACACTCTTTAAATTCCAAAAAATATTGATTAATTTTTTACAAAATACTTCTAAGTAATTGTAAAGAGTTACTAACTTTGGTCATTTATATAAGACTTTAGAGAAAATTTTATTTTTTAATATAAGAAATTTTTTGGAGAAAATCTTGTTCTATAATATAAAAAGATGTTACAAGTTTCAAGAAGTATTATTGGTTAAATGTATTTTATATTTTTTTACTAAAAACATACTTAATGTTCATATCAGTAAGCATGAGTTGTGAGATTTAAATGTGAAAATGTACATAGTATAAAACAAGTAATTAAATATTGACCCCACGAGAATTGTGTTGCTAAATAGTTACTTGTTTGTTTTAAAAATAAAATGATATCATTTTTTATTGACAATTAAAGGTAAATTTGATATATAAAATGCAATTTTTAAAGATTTAAGTAGAGACCAAATTGTCTGATTTGTTTTTCATTAAGTCTCAAAAATTTTACCCTGCCTCTAATTGTTTAAAAATAAAATAAAGTGGTCAATCGTACATAGAATTGAGAATTGAGAAAATTGAGGAAGTTTTAGAAAATAGAGTACCACAAAAGGAGATAAAGTGAAGGAAAATATGTTGAGTCTTTCCATGAAAATGGTATAGGATTAAGAAGCACCAAGACGACACATGACTCAATAATATGTGAAAGCAGAGTCCACAAACAAATAATCAATAGTTAAAGGCAAAACAAACAAACAAACAACCATTCCAAATCACAACGCATTAGAGGGAAAAGAAAGTAGAAAAATGAGCTCCTTTTTTATCCTTTACCTTTATTATTGAATCAATCCTCCATGTATGTAGACTATAATTTCGTGAGGATTCGGTTTTCTTGGTGCTTTCCACTAAACCAGCACTGAGTAAAATGCACGTAATTAGTGAAACATTGTGTGTGATCTTCTAGCTCAATGTATTGGCTAGTTAGTTCATTTGAAATATAGAAATATCTCAATTCATGATAAGTCAATGTTAATTACTTTTTTTTTTCAAATAGACAATGTTAACTATTATTTTTTTATGTAGAAAAATCATAAATAAATTTGTATAAAATTACAAAATTTTTAATTCAAACTCGATTGATATATGATATTCAGCCTTACAATATCGATATTTTTCATTAAGTTAAATCTTATGAATAATGTTAATTATTAATATTGTTATTTAATAGAAAAAATTAACTTATAACCTGCTTATCACTTTAAAATATTATAATTTTTCTTTCAAACCACCAAAGTACTTTATCACTATAAGTTAATGTTTAATATTACATACATGTATACACAGTAGATATTACAATTAATATCAACCGTGATTATTATTTTCATTAATAGAAATAATTTCTTATTTTACCATTTAAAATGAGAGCCCACTTTGAAAATCAAATCCATATAGACCAATGATAGTAGCACGAGAAGATTAAGATGGAAGAAAAAAATGAAAATGTGAAAAGTTAGATATTGCGTACGTTAAGTGCTATCAATGTTAGGATCGCAAGGATGCAAACTATAGGGTGTTGTCTCAAATGTCACCAAGGGTGGGAATAGGCAAAATCGAATTAGTCTTTATTAGACATATTTGATATGTAGTCGGTCATATATTTACTTTTTACAATTTAAATCTTACATCCATAGAAATTTGATATAGTTTGTTAGTCTACTTAAAAGTTTATTTTATTTAAACAATTTTAAATAACTAATCAAATATATCTTTAAATAGATTAACGAATTAATATGTCCATGAAATTAAATTTTATTTTGACATTTAACATGATATTTTGAAGAATATGACTTTATACATATCCTACTTCAGTTCTATTTTATAATAATACATTTAAATATGTCAAAAACTAACAAAAAATCAAAATTTAATATAATGATTATAATAGTAAAATAAATATTATTTATATTTATTTAAATAGATTTGTCTAATAGACTTAAAATATTTATTATATGACATATAGTATATCATTTTTAACTAAATAGACTTTTTTAAAAGTCTCATTCTTGTCTATTTAAAAGAAAATTATGGTCTAGCTTAGACTTGACGTAAGTTAAGCATAGTCTTTAGTCGGTCAATCTAACTTATTTTCATCCCTAAGTGTCACTAACATTCTCTCATTAGATGAAAAATATCTTGGGAATATTATAAATGAAATATTTCATGATAATTTGAGAAACTCTCTTCATGACTCAATAGTTGTATTAGAGTGTAATTAACACCTTTAATAGTGTTTTTCTACTAATATTGTAGTCAAGTGACATCTCTCTGTACGTGAGTCAGCAATATTGCTTAATGAAATTTTGCACTTGGAGTATATCTCAAATAAATAAATGAACTCTAAGTTGAAGGAAAGTTTTTTTCTTGTTTCTTTATCAAATTGAAGGAAAGATTATTGAAATGTAAAATATTGATCAAAAGTCTCCTAATGAATGAAAAGTTAGACATTGAATATATATAAGTGAAAGTACTCATGTATTAAATGTTGCAAAATTTTAGGTGAAATTGTGTCAAAACTTACCGAACACTTTGCATAACAAAGATTTTAATTCTATTAATTAACATTTTTTTGGAGTTTATCAAGGAGTACAAACACTTTCAATATGTTTGTGAGAAATTATGGAAATACCTTATTCATTTATATTTATATGATTATTTTTAATTTGTTTATATAAATAATTTTTTCAACATATCCTACTAGAACAAAGATTGTTCTCGTAGTGATATAGTACACCGTAAAGATATTTTATATGAATACAATAGATGATATAATATTATAATACTAAAAATAAATTAACTAACTTTTGACTAAATATATTAATTTTAAAAAAAATCAATAAATTTTAAATTAGATATTAATAGATAAAAATACACGGAGTTGGACAAATTGACTATTAGTAAATATTTAGCACTTAACTTAAACCCCCATAACTCAAGCATGATCCCATAAAAAGTCATCACAATTCACAGGTAGGTACTTCACGTTGTGAACCATTTTTCTTAATGAAATTGTTTGTGGACGAAGTATTATTTTATCATGTTTAGATTTTTCGAAGTATTCGCTAGATTGAATCATGATCTTTCAATTTCTTTATTCTCTTAAAATTCTTAACCGCAATCAATTTTATTTTTCAGATCTAAGTTTGATTTGTCCAATGCTGTGATGTACTAGTATATTATTCATCTTGATGCTTATGTTAATGGGTTTTTTCACTCAAAGTCGTTACAACCCACCCGACCCCTAACCCATCGTATCTTTTGCTAGAAAATTTTACTTATAAAAAGTTATATTTTTTTTTATTTATTTATTTCAACATTTTCGAAATAAAAATGTGTTAACAAAAAACAAATTTTAATTTATTTTTTAAATACGTGATATAGAGTATTATTTTCGAAAATTTTTTTTAAATTTTTTTGAAACTACCAAAAAATTTATATTAATTTTTTAAAAAAATTTACACTACTGATAAATTTCAACGTGACATTTCCGTAAACTATTGGAAAGCTTCATCTATAAATTGTTTGATAGTTGTTTGATTTTTTTAAAAAAATATTTTTTAAATTAATTTTTTTTTAATTTTTTTATTATATTAGTATTTATTTATTTTTGTTTAAGTAGATAGGAGTGTAGGACTAGAGCTAGAGTAGGAAGAATAGGTGATTTGAACCTTTACCCATAGAGCTGGGAATAGACTAGGCCGTAAGGGCCTGTGGCTTGACCTACTTATGGTTTGGCCTGACCTAACCTATTTAATAAAAAAGCTAGACTCAGGTTGTTTTTAAAGCCTATTTATTTAAATAGGTCAGACTCAGACTTATAAAAAAATCTATTAAACTTGAAAGACCGGCATATATATATATATATATATATATATATATATATATATATATATATATTATTTATTTATTAATATTATTTTTATTATTATATTAATAATATTATTTTTTATTTTAAATTCTATCAATTAGGCAATCACTTAATAATCATTTCATATTCAGTAGTCAGTCCATAATTGATAGCGGTTCTATATTTGGCAGTTGGTAACTATTTCAATTTTCTATTTCAACATTATTTGTTTAAGAGGTAATAATGGTTGCGTTTAAAAAGGCTTTTAAAAAGGCTTTCAGACCAGGCCAGACTATTAAAAAGGTCAGGTCAGACCGAAAAAAGAAAGTCTATGATAGGCCGTAGACCAGGCTTAGGCCGAAAAAATAAATCGCAGATCAGACTCAGACCTTTCAAAGTCTGGTCTGACCTGACCTATTCCCACCGCTACCTAAAGATGTTGCTGCTCCAGAAAAGAGTATTAATTATTAATTATGAGATATTAATTATTATTTATTATAATATATTTATAATGTATTAATTATTTAATGATATATTTACATTATATTAATTATTATTTATAATATATTAAAAAGATAGTGAGTATCTAAAGATTTGAAGAAAGTTTTTCCGATCATTTAATAATATATTTATACGATATTAATATTAATAGTATCGGTGTAAAAAATATTTGTAATATCTACACATATTTTATTCAATAATAGTATTTATATATCTATATAATATGTTAACATTTATAAAAATAATAAAATTAAAAAAAAATGTATGTACAAAAAATCTTTCTTAAAAAGTTTTTCATAAATATTTTTTAAAAGAAAAAAATTTTCAATGAAATTTTTTGGTAGTACAATTTTTTTAATTTTGTACCGAAATTCTTTTAAAAAAATTTTTGATAAAAACTATCGAAAAATTTGCAATAAATTTTCCGGAAGTAAAGTATATCAGAATTCTTCAAAAATTGAAAAAAATTTACCTACCAAAAATTGAGAGTATAATTAGTATTTTAACTAACACTAACGAAATATTTCACTCTAACAAAATGTTTTATATTGTTAAATGGTATGTGTGAATTTTCCTAAGTCATCTACAAACCAAAAAACTAATATTCAATTTCTTTTAACACTTCAAACATCCCCAAAATCTTCCTCTAGTAAATGTTTGGAATTCCGCCGTTATAATTATAAATTCAGTATTATGAAACAGAAGAAATCGCCAAATTAAGTCGAACAATATTATCCCTTCCGCCTAGTCACTCTTTAATGTTGTAATTCTTGAAACAGAATCGTCACTAGGAATGACAATAAAATCCGCACCCGCGAATATCCATCTGAACCCGTTTGATTTGGACGGGAAAAAACTGCTTGATTTAAGTGCGGGTGCGGATTTTCTCTGACATTAAAATTCGAGGGCGGGTTTGGGTGAAGATACCCACCCCACACCCGCATCCGTCCCGCAAGTAATATTATTATAATTTTTAAATTATATATATATATATATATTAATATTTTCTTAAATATTAAATATTATAATTTTATGTTTATAAAAAAATATTTTTTAATTTTATTATTATTTAATAATTATTATTTTATTATAATAAATATGATTTTATAATTTTATTTATATGAGTGGGTGCAGATAAATTTTACACCCGCTATGAAACGACAGGTGCAGATTTTCTCCGATTAATCGGGTGCAGGTGTGGAGGAAGCAAAATACTCCTCCGCCCCCGTTCTCTAATCTTTTATTAATTTGGCTAAAACGTCTCTAAGACAACATCGTTAACAAGCTTATTGTCAGAAATTCTAACGATTCGTTAACAAGCTAAGTAATTTTCTCAAAATTAACCAAAGCCGTGAATTTCAACTTTCTGAGGATTGTCACAAAACGTTGTTAAGTATTGGCCCGCTACAGACAAGACAATACGTTGTGATGTTCACTAAAAATGAGAAGTTGTCAACGTTGTTAAGTATTGACCTCTTTGATTATATTTTTCTGATATAGCACTATTTCTACTCTGGGTTCAAACTATACACGAACAACATTAAGGATATTAAACACCTAACATCCACCATTCAATATTTATAATTGACAAATAAGCACCCAAATGCAGAAAATAACCCGCACAATTAAAACTTCAAATTAACACCTGTTTTATGAAAAATTGGGTTTAAAATATCTTTTGAGATATGGTATTTTATAAACAAATCATAGGATTACATCGGGCGTGTATGTTTATCGAAGTATTGTTTGCTGCTCTTGTAGTATTCTAGAATTGCCTTGGATTCTTTTGTTCACAATCATATAATTTTAACAAGACACAAGCAGCAAAATTAATGTAACCACCGATCAATAAGTATGCTTTATAATGTCTGTTTATATAAACTTTGTTTCTAAATAAAGTCAAATCAACAGCTTACTAAAAGAACGTCTGGAGGAAAAAGGGTTCCCAACAATTCAAGGAAATCGAACCATGTGAGCAAGATTTGAGAGACCAAACAATTATAATTTTCAAATGTCAATAAGAAATAGAACAGTAGATTGATGCAACTGTCTCTTCAGTGTGTCATCAGACAAATCGAATTTATTGAAATTATATCCTAGGCCACAATATCCTAGGCCACATTTGCAGTTGTAGCCATCCAAAACATGACCAAAGGGCATTTACATACCCAATGAGGATCCAGAGTTCTTTCTGCATTCTGCTAGCATATCCATGTAAAACTGGCACTTGCTGATCTCATTTCCAAAGTTGTTAATGCACTGCAACCATTCGAACAAGAATCATGTCAAATAGAAAAAATTACAGTCAGAAACTCATTAAAGTCAGGGATACTTGATTTGAAACACAACACGGCAATTCTAACATAAAGATTTCACTTTTAGATGACAAAACTCAGTGCTTGTACAACAGAAAAAATGTATGACAATATATAACGGGAGCTCAATCCATAAGGACGAAAAAATATACTCTTCTAATAGACACACATTATGGCATTACTTAATTAAAATATAGATGGTTGAATATATAATAATTTAAACATAAACTATTAAAATAAAATAAGATAGATTAACAGTCACAATAACAAAGGAAAAGCCATACATTCAAGTATCATCATCAATTTAACCTTCAACAGAACAGTGTCATATTATTTGCCCAATGCAAAATAGCCAAAACAATAGACGTATGAGATTCTTTCACAACCAATAGGAGGCTACTAAAAGGAAAAGAAACGGGATTGTATAAAAATTAACAGCCCATAAATTGCTAAAACATTGGTTGAATTTTACTGCCTTCATCTTTCTATGCGAATAACAGATCTTTAAAGGCTTGTCAATTGTGATTGGTATTTTATTATCAGACATATGATAGACATCTTTCTATCTAATTATGCCTAAGCTTCACTTATGATACTACATGGCATTCAATGTAAACTAGCAGAAGTATAAGCCAGAAACTATTTATGATTTCAAATAAATGAAATTTTCACAAAATAACAGAACAATGTTAGTAACATACATCCTGGAATGCCTTCGAATGCATATTGCATGCATCACCACCAAATGAGTTGGAAGTTGGTGCAGGGGCAGCGGCAGCAGCCTCAGAAACTACAGTTTCATGTTGAATGGTGCGAGGACCCATAACCGCATCCACAGCCCTGTGTGCCACTGCACTTCCAGTGCCAAATGCCATACCTGCAATAAAAAATAAAATAAAAAAACAATAGAAATTTAGTACAGAGAAGAATAAAAAAAATTCCACTTATATGGTTCCATATGTCAAATGTAACATTTGATTTCCTTGACACACCTTGAGCTATGGTTGAACCAATGCCACTAAGTATACCACCACCACTCTGAACAGGAGCTGGAGGAGGAGCATGGTTGACTGCATCAAGAAATTAAAACGTTTATTAGAAAAATAGCATACACCACAATATCTTCTTGTTTGGAAAACAAAAAGTGTATGTTCGTAAAGCTTGATGTTTGGAAAATATTGGCTTGCTCATGTACTGCATTAATGCATACCTGGAGCAGGGCGAGCTGGTGCAGCTCGTGGAGCTGGACGAGCAGATCTTCCTGCAGTAAAGAACAATTCAATGGCGTCAAATAACTATAGCCAATCATAAGTTGAATCAAGATCTAAAACAAACAATTAACTATATTAGAATTCATTTTTACCAAACTAACAATCAAAACGATTAAAATGTATCAATATTAATTATGAGAACAATATTTTCACTAACAACAGTTACAGAGGTTTTATCAATTTGAACTGAACATTTAGATCAGGTTTTGGATTTTATCATTTCAATGTGACCCAGCCTAGCACGCAAGTGGGCAGAGCAGACTGTTTGTGTTACACCCTAGACTGTGTTACACTTAAGCGATTAATAACGAAAAATAAACCTCTCAGAAATAAGAAAGCAAATATATTTGCAGGCGAAACAACTAATCGAGAAAAAAAACATAATCAGAACACAATCCATAATTTCCCTTAATCTGGGGAGAGAAGCAGCTAAAATAACGACAATTCATGGATTAAAAATTGCACACATACAACAGAAAACGAAAAACATCACGAAATTTCATAAGCAAATTATCAAAAGCCGAAAGAAAAAAAAACCCTAGATTCATGGCGGCCGAAAATATGGAATGAAAATTAGGGGAATACTATTGAACTTTGGGAATCAAGCAGGAAAACAATTAAAGGAGATCTAAGATGAGAACATTACCACCAGAGCTACGGCGAGCCATGTATTGAAATTTTAGGGCAACAAAGGCAAAATGGTGCAAATGAGATTTTGAGGAGCGGAAGAAAACGAATGAATAATAATAGGAACAGACACGGTTACGGCGTGCGAATGGTCAATTTAAACCCTAAATACCTTGGAAATGGTCTACGAGAGACGTGTCGGGTTCCCATTGGTTTGTTTATTAATACGGATCTCGCTAGAACAGTCTAGAATTGAACTCGTCGTTAGTGTGGGTATCAAGCTAGGATTATATATTGTTATTTTTAATTATTTAGTATTTAGTTATAAAAAATAAAACGTCTTTTGTTTACCGTTAAATATGAAGTTTATTTTATTTTATTTATAATTGTTTTAGGATTTGTTGCAGTTTTCTGATTATGAAATTTATTTTATTTTATTTTTATTTTTGAAATGTTGTTCAATATTTATTAATTATAATTTTATTATATATAATTATAATTTTATTAATTTTTTTATTTTTATTATTTTATTAGTTTTTTTTATATAAAAACATTGTTAAGTTTATTTAAAATATACAATTTAAATATTTTAATATTAAATATATTTTCAAGTAAGATTTTTTAAAAAAGTTACGTCAGGTTAGAAAAAAAAAAACTATAATACGTTGTAGGTCAAA
>JBBPBR010000003.1:11570136-11586408 GCA_037974775.1 Cicer pinnatifidum | reverse complement strand
GTATATTTATTCATATTATTGTGAATTATCATTTAAATAAGATTATATCTCGTATGAAATCATATGTACTAAAATATCAAATCAGATATAAAAAATAAATGTGATGTCATTGACTTTTGACCTTGTTATTCGAGTCAAATTACTTATTTAACAAACACGTAATGTAAAATAGACTTTTAAGTAAATTAAGATGTTATAACATACTTTCAAAAATATCATATTAAATTTTAAAATGCTTATAATACAGACGTCACATTTAGACCATAATTTTTTTTAACATGACTGCCTATTTTATTCAAGATTTAACTCAACATAGCTTATTTCCTCTTTTACTCCTAATTTTTGTTAAAAAAACGTGCTGATGCTTTTATAAATATGATTAGACGAATTGTTTCATAAAAAAAGATTACTTGAGGAATTGCAGTATTCAACTTTATTTGAAGAAAAAAGGATTTGAATACGACAAATATTTGTTTAATACTTAACTTGAAAAGTGATCATAGAACTGGACAGAAAACAGACTGAAAAAAAAAAATTTATTAACTTACCAAACCATGGTGCAAAAAGTAGTCAGTAGCTAACTACATAAAATACAACTATTTTCACTTATTTATTATATGTTCCCTCTCTCAAATACTTAATCCAAAATTTGGTTATTTGATAACGATTAATAAGACCACCCATTTCACAAAGCGAAGTCTGCCACTGGCGAATAAATCAATAATGAAAAAAAATGCAACCTCAGAGCACAGCCTGGAAAGTTCCTATGAACAATATCTGACTAACAAAAAAATGGTAATGATATTATACATGAATGTAATGAAGAATGTCGGAGATCAACCGCTCCTGTTATTCGTTCTGCCAACGCTATATCAGAAGAGAAGGGAAATTGGATAAAGAAAACACCAACCAACACTCCGCACCATTTCAGTTGGAAATAGTAATTAAAAGAGTCCAGCTCCAGGACCCCAAAAATTGCAGAAGTGCAAACGTATAAATGAAATACTAGGTTTTAGTCAATTCCCTCTGCCAACAAGCATGACCAGCTAGCTAATTTGTCAGCCATGGGATCAAAACCTGACAAGTATAGCCCTCAACTTCCATTTGAAACTTCACAAGCATGCAAATGTTAATTAAGCCCCCCAGAATGTGAATACTTCTTATGCACTAGGTTCTTGGGAGAACACGCAAACTTCTTAGACATTGTCTCCCGAACTGCTAGTAGAATACATTGAAGACGTTGGTAATCCACGAATTTTAGGCAAGCCAGTTGTTTCAGGTGAACCGTGTCCCCATTCAACTGTTTCAGCTTCAAGAGGTAGTTCGTCCAAGTCCTACCAAGATGAAATACAGACATCAAAGACCAACCATATTTTGAAATCAAGGTGATTATGCAGAAAAGCTCACAGATTTCAAGAACATTTAAATATCTTGGAAAATATATATACATCGGCAAGTCATGAGAAGAAAGTGATTCAGAAACAGTAACAGGTTAACTGCACTCATGTAGACTAGTGAGGCATCATGTTGCAAACCTTGAGGTCACAGCTTAATTAATCACAGAAACCAAGGTTTCAATAATAATCCCACACTAACAAGTGACCATTATTATGAGTGTTTACCATGTTAGAACCAAGTATCAGAAGTCAACAACAGAAACCAAGGAGAACCAACAATGTGTTATAAATAAAATATTAATTCCACCAAATATAGATAAGCAGACTAAATGAGAGCTTTGACATAATAGTGTTAGTGTTGTTACTGTGTGATCCTAAGGTCACAGGTTGGTGTCATGGATTCGCCATCTTACAAATATAAGATAAGGTTACCTATTATAAATCCACACAATGATGCCAAGCCATTCCTGGACCCAGGACACAGCATAGCTTTATAATACCCCTTTCATTTTATAGGTGTTGGTTTAAAGTGAGCAGATCAACGTTAATAACAAAGATAACGACCTCTCCGCAAAAAACCAAAGACATTCTTTTAAAGGAGGCCAAAACATTTTCATATAAAATAATACAGAACTTCAGTTAGATAGTGCAGACTGAAGTGAAGTGTTAAAATAATCTCACCCTAAAAGCTTGTTGATAAGCTCGGAGCAGTTCTCGACAGCGTTTTCTTTTAACAGCTATCTCATTAGGTTCTTGCAACATCTCTTCAAACAGATCGTCTCTGGTTTTTAAAGTGACATACAGGGCACAATCAGTAAGCAACATCAGAAAAATTATATAAACCCCAAAGAAAATGTGAATCACGGGTTACCTGTATAGATTTGCGATGAAGACATTGTGCAGCTCTCTCTTTGTGTTATTTACCTAGTTATAGAGTGCATGGAAGGTAATTTCAAATACTCGAGTTCATACTAAAATGTGATGAATGTAAGCTGTTGGAATATTTGGGAAATATCTCATAACATATTTTAGAGATCTCTTAATACTTGTTTCCATCTTTCCTATATTTCCTGAATTGCTTCCTTATTTAATAAAGACTGCCCATTGGGAATCTAGTTATAAAATAAATAAGGATAAGAATTGGTGCATTGTCATTTGTAACAAAATATCACACACCATATATCAATATTATATTCTATTATCCAGATAAATTTTCTTACCCTTCTTTTTTACTTAAATCATGTAATCTCTAAAATTTCAATAATAACAAAATACATACCACAGCCTACAAAAAACCTACCCAAATTATCAATGATTGAGCTCACAAATCAAGGACAGACATTGCAACTACTGATATCACTTCTAACCACACATTGAACAGAAGCATCTGGTGGATTAGCACCAAATATTGCATTAGATCTGGTGGATAGCCATATCAGATTGCAAACATACAGAGGACCATAAGATTTTTGAATAAAGCATCACATCACTTGTTTTAAATTTATCACTGAAATATTTAAATATAATAAAAAAATGCAAAGACCTAAAAGAAAGAAAGATACCAAGAAGTGCATAATCGCCTTAGGAATAAGGTCCTCAACATTTTTTCTGACAATCTCGTAATATGATCTCAAAAGCAACTTTGTTACTGCAATTTCAACAGCTAATGTCTCTGAACTTCTCTCAGATGGCCTCAAGACTTGAGGGGGCTACAAAACCAAAAGCACATTAAATACACATATGGGCAAACACACACACATACAACCATGAAACAAATTGTCGATACTGATGATAGTTAATTATAATATAATATATACACCTCTCTTAAATGAATTGTAGAGAATGACTGCAAACTTTGAACTGGATCATTATGAGGTTTACTAGTTGTATCCTCCTTCACAGAGACACGGTTATCACCTCCACCGAAAATGGATGAGATCCCCCAACTAGATCCACCAGTGGTTCCTGTGGGCAAACAAACATCAAGCCACCAAAAAAATTATAACTTACAATAAGACTGATGCTTGTTGGTACATCGAAGACGGTCATCGAAGAAAAAAAACATAAAGGTGCAAAATTAAATGCATAAAAAGTACAATACAACATGCCTCAGAAAATTCAAACATTATAAAGAATTTTTTTTTTTAACCTGAATGTACTACTTTATCAGCATCTGATGCAGCACGGACACCCTGTTAGTTTAAAGCATATCATAAGAATCAACAAATCAGAACAAGAACTATCCAACAAAAAAAAACAAATCAGAACAAGATAATATAGTATCCCATATATTGACTGGATACAGCGTAAGCAAAACATCCAGTTAACTAAACAGAATGAAATTACATGATCAGCCATTACTCCATTTGAATGTCTTGCAAGAATAGATCGAGACTTCCCACTTCTTTCAGAAGCTGGTGCCCTATCAGACTCCAAAGCATCCTTTTGGAAATTAATGATTGATAGGAAAACACAAATTAGTTTCCACAGCTAGTATGAAAAGTAGAATATGATTGGACAGGAGCCCACATAACGTGTACCTTCACTTTAGAAACTGGCAGAGAAACTGGAGAAGACTTAGTCTGTTGCACTGCAGCTTCTAATGCTTTACTTCCACCAATAAAATTTGGGTGGGAAGTGTTTATGTAATCCATCTACAAAATACAGTAGTTTAACTGAGAAATTGAGGATAAGGAATAATATGTGGCATGACAATGGTTTTCTACTAGATTCCCTATAAAGAACAGCGTTCATAAATATTTTAACAGTATACAAAGCGATCGTTAGCCAAGAACGATCATTAAGCAAGAGGTAGGTAAAATGCATTATCAGTTTAAATTTCTGCAACCCCAAATCGAATGGGTTAAATGCTGAAGATATATTCTATGAAATGAAGGCATTGTATATCAAACAATAGCTATCACACTCAAACCAGTGTTGTGAATCTCAAATATCAGCGCAAGACGGCCACCCCAAAATTGCGATAGCAGAATGGAGGGATCAAGTTATAATAACTCGTTATAAACATTATATTTTACCAATCCAACAGTTTAATATTCTCATATTATATTAATGATCGAACGTATAATTTCATTTAAATTGAACATTTGTCGCTATGTAATCTTAAAATCAATATTTACATTTTTAAGAAGCTTATAGAATTAATATATTCAATAAGAACTCTTAATTTGAAGGTTGGATAATAAAATTTAATAGTTAAGTGAGTTATTAACCAAAGTAACTCTATCCAGACTCCAGAGTTACTCTTGGAGTGACTTGATTCCTCCTATATGAATGCAAAAGAAATAGACAGAAGTGGACAAAAGATAAAAAACATAGAAGGGGACAAGAGACTGATTTCTATCCTGCTGGACAGTGGACATAAAAGGAAAGAGACTGTCACACAAGAGGAAGAGAAAACAGAACAAGAAGACTGGGTTTGCTGGAAAGTGAGAGGGAAAAAACATTTGAACAGAAAAAAGAGCATGAATTAAGAAGAAAAAAAAAAGAAAAGGAAAAAAATAATTGAACATAAATTTAGTTTTTCAGAAAGAACAGAACACAAAAAGAGAAGAAAAAAGAAAGACAAACATGTGGAAGGAGACCTACAAGGATCAACCCAAAGGATTTTGTTCCTTTATTTTGAGAATATTTTGATTAATAATTTAGCATGTTATTTCAAATTAGAATTAGATTTGAATTAATCAGGATTTTATTCAGATCAAAAGAGAGGTTCTATTTGGTTCTTCGAGATTTATCGATTTGTTTGTGGCAATCAAAACTGCCTTATCAACCAAAACATCCATATCCAGATGTGGCATATTCACTACCAAAGGTTCATCGTGGGAGGTGGGTCACTGTGGATGTGGCTCTTGCTCCATGTGAAGCAATGGGTCGTGTTCGCCCATAGCATTCAATTCTCCATCGTTGACATTAAATTGTGGTCTCCTCCTTCACAACTCAGGATTTGGTCCCAATGGCTCCCAATTTCCATATCATTTGGTACATAGCCAGTAAACATATGAAAAACAAAGCAATAGAGGGACTCATTGTTATAATGTTGCGTGAAAAAAGTATTAAGAAACCGAAAAGTTGGGATCAATCCAAGTGTGAGGATAAGAGTATTGGGCCTTGGCCCAATAGATAGGTCGATTAGAGAATAAGAGTTGGTATATTCACTGATTTTATGGATTTCTGTTACAGATTTCTGTTATAAAAGAGAGGGAAGGGTAGTTAAAAAGGGATTGAGAAAAATATTGTTAGGCAGTTAGGAGAGTCTCTCTCAGGATTAGGAGCAGATTATGTACTGGTAGGAGTTCTTGGAACTCTGGTTGTTTTCTTTTTCTTGCTGATTTCACCATTGTAAAGCTTGTTGCTCATCACTTTCATTCAATAGAATTCCATTATCATTCTGTAAAGTTTGGTTTCTATCATTGGTCCGACCTGTCGGATTATCGAGAAGAGCTAGCAAAATCGAATGCCACCAGAAATGTCAAAGCTTTGGAGATACGGTGCGCCAAACCTTGGAGGAATTTCGTCAAACTATCTTGACGGAGTTTGCAAAATTGTTGAATCGGCCTTCAAAGGAGATACCACACTCATATGTTGGTGATGAAGTTGTGATAGAATACAAAATGGTGGTGAAGAAGGTGGAGCTGCCGTTGTTTGACGGAGATGATCCAATTGGATGGATCACATGCGCAGAAATGTATTTTGACGTATAGGAGACAACAAAAGAGGTGAAGGTTCGTTTGGCTAAGATTAGCATGGAAGGAGCAACGATTCACTGGTACAACTTGCTGCGTGAAATCGAGGATGAACTGACATGGGAGAAACTGAAGCAAGCTTTGATAGAGAGATATGGTGGGAGGCAAACTGATAACCCCTTCGAAGAATTGAAGGATTTGCAGCAAACTGGCGATGTTGATGAGTACATCACCACATTTGAATACACTTCTTCGAAAGTGAAAAGGTTACCAAAGGAGCAGTACTTTGGGTATTTGTAGGGAGGACTCAAGTCGGAGCTCAGATTGAGAGTGAGGACGTTCAGTCCTCAAACTAAACTACAGTCAAATAATTGGAAGAGGGGTGGATCTGACCGAAATGGGTCGGTCAAATGGTTATGGTTCTGGGCCCAATAAGAAAAGTGACTCTAGGTCTAATTATAACTCGAGTCCATATCAAAATGGAAACGGGTCGAATGTCAGAGTGGGTCAAATCAAACCGGGTTCTACAATTTCGAACAGAGGAACGAAGCATCTTCCCTACTCGGAACTGATGGATTGCAAGGCACATGGGCTCTGTTTTTTATATGGGGAACTATGAAACGATCAATGACGTCAGCGAAGTATAGCAATCGAGTTGATGGAAGATGAGAGGGAAACACCATTAGAGTGCCATTCTTTGAAGCTGTGCGAAGTGGAAAATGGGAATAACGTCAAGAAACCTCTCCCAACTATCTTGCGTTTGCAGGGAATGGTGAAGGGGGAATGCATAATGATAATGGTAGATGTTGAAGTTGAAGTTGTGGGATTTTAGAGAAAAGTAGGAGAGAAAATAATAAGGGTCTGAATACTATTGATAATAGCTTTATGTTAATTTGATTACAAAAGACTCAATCCTAATCTCTATTTATAGGGAAAACATAAATTCAATCATAAATCAGGAATAAATCATAATAATAATGACGGATATTCTAAGATATCTCTATGATTATAAATCGATCCTAGAAAATAACTCAAGATATATAATATAATATAATAGATATTATAAGATATTTTCTAATATTCTAACACTCCCCCTCAAGCTAAAGTTTAGTAAGCTTTAGCATGCTACAAGTAAACAATGTTTTGTTAAACAAAATAATAAAAAAGATGGAAAAGCAACCCAGTGATGCATGTGAAGTCGCAGAGAAGTGCTATAAATATAGCCTAGGCAGATAGTTTGACTGATCATCAGCCTGAAAGAAATTCATGGCAGACAATTGAACAAAGCAAGCTACGTTCTTCTAAAAAATGCATTTGGAAGCTTCAAACCAATAACAACGGAGACTCAAAATATTAAACTTTAATTTGCTTCAAGGAAAGAGAGGCATGCTTGAGGTAGAGAAAGGCAACGTCAGTACATCTGTGACAAAGATGGGGCCAATGTATCTGGGACAAATTGCCAATATAAAGTGAGTCATAAAAATAAAAAAACATCGTCAAAATAACTATCAACGGAGGAAGAAGTCATCACTAATATGATTCATATGTGAGAAAAAAGACACCACCAGAATAATCGTAGGTGGAAATAAAAGCCGCCGTTATAATCTATTAGTAAGAACTAATTTGCATGACAAGCACCAAAGAAGAAGCAGCGCGACTCTAACGAAATGAAGCCATGATCGATAAACAGAGCGAGAAAGCGCGTCCAAAACAGGAGAGATAACGGTTGACTCAAACGAAATGAAGCCATGATCGATAAACAGAGCGAGAAAGCGCGTCCAAAACAGGAGAGATAACGGTTGTTTGAACCAGGACGCATATTTTCATTGATCAAATTTCAAACCAAGAAAGGTTGCATCCTAAACAATTGTTGAACCGAGGCAAGACAAACCAAGAAAGTTCACGTTGTAAACGATTGTCAAACCAGATACCTCTGACCTCCTCTACAAGTGGACTTATCAGTTGCATTAACCATATAGCCTTCAGGTATGGTATGACAACATCATAGTATTTTTGAAAATGATCCTTAGATGAATCAACAACTGATGTCAAAGAGTTAAAGCTCCCTCTTGCACCATTTGTTTACCATTTTGAAGAAGTACAAGCAGTTTGCAAACTATTCCATCCAAGTATGGTGTTAAAATATCATGTGTGCAATTCTCGCTGAAGTTGAGCAGAGCTGAAGCAACATGAGTCTCAACACGAGGATTCTGAAAATCATCCATCGCAGCAGCTTGGGCTAGAAACACCCCCTGATGATATTGAACTTGCAAATATGGACCCAAATCAGTAGACAATAGCCCACCAATTGCATTAATAGCTGCCCACTTACATGAGGATGCTGATCAGGAGATGAATTCAATACCATAGCCACCACTTGCTCCAAATTCTTTATCATGACCTTTGAGCATCCTTCAGCTATCTGAGCAAGTGCAATCATTGCAGCAAGACGTTTTTGCCACTCAGGTGCAGCCAAATATGCAAGTAATTGTTCAGAAGCAACAGCAACAATCGGATTTCCTCCCAAAGATATAGATAACCTATCCAAACATTCCTGTCCAACACTATAATTGCTAGTTTCACCAGCATCTTCATCCTCAGTCTCCGCAGTGTGCCAAGCTGGATCATCCTCAATATCCAAAAGCATTTTCATAAGAATCGCAAACAACCTGCTAGTAAACTGCGACATCTTCCTCGCCATACCAAGAGCACACTCCCTCGCTTCAATGAGAGTTATCACAAACTGCTCAAAGGGTTGTTTTTTCGCAACAGCCTTCAGTGCCCCAGCCTCAATTAGTTTAAAGTGATCATCATTCAATCCCGAGTCGCCACAAAAAACATCAGAATAGAATCCCTCTCCTCTTGTAGTACACAGCCCAATACAAATCTTGCATCCATACTCCGTCTCATGTGACTGGCCAAGAATGTGAGCAATAGAATACCAAAAAGTGTCATGTCCTTCATCATCATCAAACCTAAAGATCTGAAGTTGAGAATCCTCTTTAAGAGGACGAGTCATATCCCAGAGAACACAATTAACCTTAGCAATAAGAGCAGTATTGGCCAAATTCTTTGAGATTTCACGAGCAACGTCCAAATGAGTAGTTTGCCATTTTTTTCCTTCCTTAATTAGATCTGTATATGGGGAAAGCAGGCATATCTGCTGCTCCTCCTGAATACATTCGAAGATACGGACGCGCTTAGGGATTGAGGCGGCTAGGTAGGGTTCATCCTTTGCGTGAAAAACCATGGCGACGGCGGTGGTGGATGAATACAAATAGAAACGAGCAGTGGCGGCGGAGGAAGATGAATAGAAACGCTTGGTGATTTTTTTGAAGGAGCGAAGAAGGTGGTCGTTTGCCGGAAACAGTGACGGTGGCAGTAACGAACTGAACAGAAACGTAAACTACTGTTGTTTTAGAGAAAAAAAAAATATCACATTGGAAAAGAAAAACTATAATTATATTCTCTAACTGTTGGGAACTTAGAAGCGGAACAACGGCAAATTGTTAAAGGAGGATCGAAATAAGCTCTAGATACCATGTTGAAGTTGTGGGATTTCAGAGAAAAGGAGAAGAGAAAATAATAAGGATTTGAATACTATTGATAATAGCTTTATGTTAACTTGAATACAAAAGACTCAATCTTAATCTCTATTTATAGAGAAACATAGACTCAATCATAAATCAGGAATAAATCATAATAATAATGACGGATATTCTAAGATATCTCTATGATTATAAATTGATCATAGAAAATAACTCAAGATACTCTAATATAATATAATAGATATTATAATATATTTTTTAATAATCTAACAGTAGACATTGGTGCTAGTCACAATTTTGTGACCCCTCAATTGGCAGCATTTCTGAACTTACAGTAGAACGAATCCAGGCCAGAGATGTGATATTTGGGAACGACACCCGTGTGACTACGACAGAGAAGTGTGGAAGGTTTGACATTCATTTTGGAAAGTTTAACACTATGGTGGAGGCTTACATATTGGAATTGGAAGAGGTAGTTATGATTTTGGGAGTGGCTTGGCTACACAAGCTTGGTAAGGTGATGTTTGATTGGGAGGAAATAGCCATTTGTTTTAACTGGAAGGGGGACACTGAAATTACAGTGTCAAATTCCTAAGGACAAGGGAAGGGAACAGGAGAGGAGACTTACTATTGCTGCTATGAACATGGTAACGGCCAAGGAAAATCACCAACTGGGAAGGAAATAAGGAAATCATTAGTTGGGAACCTGGAGCATGACTGAAGAATCAGTGCCCATATGCGAGCCTTGAGGACACGTCTTATTCTGAAGGGGGAGGTAATGATAGGACACTAGATATTGGGTCTTGACCTAATAGATAGGTTGATTAGAGAATAAGAGTTAGTATATTCACTGATTTTATGGAATTCTGTTACAAATTTATGTTATAAAAGAGAGGGAAGGGTAGTTAGAAAAGGGATTGAGAAAAATATTGTTAGGCAGTTAGGAGAGTCTCTGGTTGTTTTCTTTTTCTTGGTTATTTTCTTGAGGGAAGGGTTGTTTTCTTAGTTAGAAAAGGGATTGAGAAAAATATTCTGTTACAGATTATGCTTTGGTAGGAGTTCTTGGAACTCTGGTTTTTTCTTTTTCTTGGTTATTTCACCATTGTAGAGCTTGCTGCTCATCAATTTCATTCAATAGAATTCCACTTTCATTCTGTAAAGTCTGGTTTCTATCATATTATGAAGAGAAAAACTTCTCATAAGTTCCACTCCTTGCACAAACTTTCAATATCAGTTGAGACAAATCAAGGTAGTCAATAGAGCAATATAGTTGTGGAGTCGCATGGAGCAACCTCAGACCACCACAATGCTTCCATCATGGAGCATTTATCTGTCGCCATCAATCACAGCCACTGTTTTCTACAGAGCTACACCATATAGATGAAAATCACAAAGAGTGACCTGTGTGACCCATAGCCCGCTTACGTCGTTTTCGGCCAACATACTCTTTTGGATAGAACAACTACTCTTCAGAATCCAGGTATATCTATTGCCTTTCCTCCCTTTCAAACTTCTGTCTTTGTCACAATAAAGGTATAGCTAATAGCACACTTCACTTTTCTCATTACTATCCCCTTAACTTGTTTCTGTTTTCCCCACCCTTATTACATCATTAGTTTACTTCATTTTCTATATTCTTCCCATTCTATGTTAGCTTCCTTAATAATATACCTTATACTGACAATGATGATGCATTTAGATTATGACTGGTTAACGTTTGATATTTGTCTTTTCTAAGCCTTCTTATATGCATATCATAAATACTGATCTCATATGGCATGGCGGACATCCCATTATCCCTGCCCACCTAGTGTCTTTGGGGTTAGCTGTTCCTCGTCTTGATTTGGGATAGATAACCACGACATTTATCACTATTTTGAGCATCTACTACTAACATGAAGATTGCAGAAGAAGAGGGGAACATATACATTTACATAATGAAACAAAATTCTGGCATACCTCCATTTCTATTATGTGTGTGATCATATTCTCTGAGGGTTCAAGGCCTTCTCGTAAAAAGTTCCCAATAACTTCATCCATGCGCTTTCTCAAGAAAGGGAACCGCTGCATTTCAGTCACCATACACCGGTGGCTGATCTGAAAATAATATATGTTATATCTGGCACACATTTGCGTGGAACTGAAAATGAAGTGAGGAAGAAGAGATGACAAGCTATAAACCCGTACCTTCATTAACTCATCATATATAAACCTGGCACATTGAAGACTTGGATCCAACAGGCGAGATATTTGCCGTCGCACAAGGACTTCAAATGGAACCTAATTACATGGAAATAATTGATACATAGGTTCTTCAGTTGAGGAAAAATCCATACTCAATAGGATACCAGAGAAGAATGTGTTCAATGAAGAAAACTTAAAACTACATATGAGGACAACAGGACCTACGTCTGGAACAAACAGTGCTGCTTTGGGTCCAGTTGCATTCTGTATGGCTGTACGAATATCATCATCAGTCAAGTCTTCACATGGATCCACTTCCTATAAGATACATTAAGTTGCATTATATAATAGAACTCATGAACTAGTTCTGAAGAAATGAACAGAGAGACACAATCATTGGATCACATGAAATTCAACATAACTTAACTGTTGCCTAAAAATCTACACGATATAACTACGCCCATATAAAATTACTTATGTTTTTCCTTTTCCCTTTAGGCTATTCAATTTGATACCATATATGCAACATAGTTTGCTTGGAACATAAAAACAAGTTAAAATTAAGCATTATGTTCAACATTTACAAAATCAAGATGGGTATGTGACTTGCAACAAAAAGACTTACTAGAAAATTAAACATTTGATTGTTTATACTTGATATGACCATTGACAAGCAAAGATTAAATAGTACATGAATGATGTATGAATAATGAGAGGAGAATGAGTTAACGGGCATCTATCAATTAAATAGGATAAATGGATGAGATGAACACCCATTACAACAAATAGATGTGGGCCAGACAGGTCGATCTTTAGTTAATAAACTACGCATGGATTAATGGCCTAATTATAACTATACTCATTTTATGTCCCTAATTTCGACATCTTATGATAGTACCTGTATATTTTCAAACACCATCATATATAAAAGACAAATTTCATACCTCTAAACTCCTCACAAATATGGATTGAAAAATGTAATTAATCCGTGCTCCACCTGATAGTTCAGATGTAGACATCGCCTCATTCTTTCCCTCGACCATGGAGGAGAACGCTTTTTTCAACAAGAAAAAAGAAAGTGTTACTGACTTTCGGAGGTCGTTATAAGTGGAATAGCAGTTCACAAATGTGATAAGAAATGGTATGAGATTGCAAATGAAAACCATAAAAGCTGAAGAGAAGATTAGAAATCAGATGGTAGAGATAGTTAAATACCGTCACAGTATTTTGAAAGAATATTCAGGACAAGAGCACCCTGTCCAGCCTGTATGACATGAAGAATCATTTAAGGTAAAATAAGGTACATGGTCGGTCAAAACAGAAAACATGTTGGCTTTATATTACAACAAGGATAATCATTGTACAGTATTATTTATAGATGTAAACCGGAAGCATCAAAATATTAACACATGCCTTGGACTCTGTGATTTCACCATAGCTTGCATGTTCTTTAGCAAGAGTGACTAGTGAAGTGCTTATACGTGCTTTCAGCCCTGGTAGCACAGCCTTGATGTGTTGTGCAAGAATCTGCAAGAGATGAACAGGCAAATGTGGATATGAAATGCCAAGTCCAGAAACTGGAATCATCTACGAATTTAAAATGGTTTGATCTTTTGGCCAATTTCTAAGAATTTAATGTTTTTTAATAGTATATGTAAGCAGAACGTGTAATTAAGGCCAGCATTAAAGAAAATAAATAACAAAAACTAATTGGAGTTTTCAACATTGCAAAGCCTACCTTATTCAACTTCTTTGCCAATTGAGGAACGCCACAACTATCAGCTAGACCACTATATATCTTGAATTGCACAGAAAAAATATCAGTATATAGAAGTGACATGTATCTAATATTACTAATTACTAAGCAATGGTGCATCCTTACAGGATGACTGCGGAAAAATTTCTCTTCAGCAATAAGAGCCTCCTTTATAGTCCTGTTCACCAGAATATCCTGATTTGATATGAAAACAGCAACTGAATTTCAGTATTACATGTTGACTTAGACACTAATCAAGCAATTTACACAAGTGCATATTTGTTTGTGTTGATTAGGGATGGGAATAGGCTGGGACAAACTAGGCTCTGCGTCTGGCCTGTCAAAAAATTCAAGGCCTAAGCCTGACCTGCCATAGACTTACTTTTTAGGCCTAAGTCTGGCCTTGATAGAAGTCTGGTATGACTTGTTAGCCTAGTTAAAAGTCTATTTTATCTTAACATTTTTGAATAAGTAATCAAACATATCTATAAATAGATTTAACATGAAATTAAGTTCTATTTTGATATTTAACATCATATTTTGAATAATATGACTTTATATACATCCTACTTAAATTATATTTTATAATAATATATTTAAATATGTCAAAAATTAAATAACGTTAATATGCGTAAATTAATAAAAGTTGAACATATATAACAAAAAGATCATCTTAAAAGGCTTAAAAGACATTTTTAACTAAATAGGCTTTTTTAGAAGCATTGGCTTTAACTGTTAAGAAAAAAAGTCTGGTCTGACATAGGCTAGGCCTTAGGCCCCTGTCGGCTGTCCTGGCCTATTCCCATCCCTAGTGTTCATTACATATTTTCTTTATGTGCATGCATTTATTATTCGCTAACAACACATGCAAAGGCTAAATGTTCCCAGTCACACACTCTTCAATTCATTACAGCAGGATAGAATAGAACACATTACCTCCTGGCTCCGATTTACAACACCGACATAACCAAGTCGGAGGGGAATAATCTTTCCTAATAACAGATTCCGAGCATCCGTACCTCTGTCCATGATATCCAACTACAAGACAAGACAAAGCAATACCATTCTGAAACTCGTCAGAACAAGCAAATAGCAAAACAAAATTCACAAATTACATTTGAATGTCGGAGAGAAAATATACTAAACCTTGGTTATGACACCTATAGTTCTATGACCTGCAATAAACGTAAAAAATAAAATCAGAAACCAATAACATATATTTGAAAAGATTAAATTGTTCAAGTACAAAAAGAATCAGAATGTTGTTACCATCAGGATCAGCATTTCCGGCCATTTGAAGTGCATCGGAGTTTGCCAAATCTGAATTAGCGGGCGTGACGGCGAGAATGAGACAAGTGGGAACTTTGATGTAAGACATGATCATGGTTCTAATACGAGCTTCAATATCTGAAGGTTGATCACCGACGGGAACTTTGGTAATTCCAGGAAGATCGACAAGAGTAATATCAAGAACATTAGGCGAAAAGATCTTGAGACGAATTTGTTTATCGGAAACGCCTTTGTTCCCTCCAGCTTCTCTATCAGTTTCAGCCTATAAAAGCATCGCCTAATCGATATCAAATTCAATTCGATTAAACTGAACTAGTGTTCTTTGAAATTGATGAGGTGGAAAGAACAAACCTGAATTTCGGCACGGACTTGGGAGAAATCATAGAATGTACGGCCAGGTAAGTGAAGAAACTCGGCGGATTCGGATTGGGAGGGTGGAGTGTGAACGAGTTGAAGGACGAGTGGTCTTCTTGTGCAGATTTCATTGCCACGTGGGAGGAAGTCACGACCGACGAGGGCTTCGAGGACGCTAGACTTGCCGCTACTTTGGCTGCCGACAACCGCTACTTGAGGGAGGTCGATGGTGGATTGGCTTCCGACGCGGCTGAAAATGTCTTGAAGCTTGTTGACTAATGAGATTACGGAGGAACCTAGCGGGGCGCCTTCATTCGCCACCGCCATCGTTTGATTAGGGTTTTAGCTAATCTTGTTACTTATTATCTGAGCTGAACTCAATGCGTGATTGTTCTTCTTCGCCTTCTTGTATTGTGCCGCTTTTCAAAAACTACTTTCAGTTCCTATCAGAAATGGTACCGATTTTTGAATGATGATGGAAAGGGAGATAACTTCGTGAGTTTCGACTTTTCAATAATTCTTCATTCATCTATTCGGAAATTGATTTTTCAATAATTATTGTTTAAGATTGTTTTATTTTTCAATCCTTTATATTTTTGACGTTGTTTACGACTCTTTTATAATAATAATAATAATAATAATAATAATAATAATAATAATAATAATAATAATAATAATAATAATAATAATAATAAATACTCTTTTTAAAATTTAAAGGATGTATTGGATTGAAATTTTAAAAAATCATTTTGAAAAGTAAAAAATTGAAAATTTTAAAATATTTTATATAAATTAATGTGTAGATTTTGAAAGAATAAATTTTTTTTACAAAAATTTGCGATCAAGATTTTAAAATACTCTTTAATGGATTCATAATACAAGATTTTGAAATATTTTATAAAATTAAACGATAAAATATAATAAATATATTATAAAATTTGAATAAATGAGAACAAAATTAATATAGTTGTTAAAAAATTTCAACAAGAAAATAGTTTATAATTTCATGTTCATTTAAGTAGCATTTTCAGAATATT
>JBBPBR010000003.1:11516737-11535442 GCA_037974775.1 Cicer pinnatifidum | reverse complement strand
AAGATATTATCCTGGTTCCCCTTATAACCAAGGGTACGTCCAGTCCTCTTGCACACCACAAGAGATTAATTCAATACTTGTTAGAAAAGTACAACTCCCACCCTGGGATTCTTGCTACAAAACTTCTAACAATACTTCTAAGATAGAACACCACTATCTTAGTTTAAACTAATTTATACAAATGATATAATCAGGTTTGAATGAGTCTAATATGTGGTATATTGATAAACAACTCAATAGCAATTCAAGTACTTGAGAACCTTTTGAAATGATATGAAAATCTAATGCAAGTACTTAGAAAATTCAGAATTTTGTTCAAAGTTGTTCAGTGAATTGATTCAAGGATCGTTGTCATTTGATCTGAAGTTATGGGGTATTTATACTCCATAAAACATCCCTTCAGATTCGTGGCCATTGATCCAAGAGGTTTGATGAAAAATTACAATGTTCTAAAGACATCCCAGATCTGAAAAATTGTAATGTTTCCAGGTGTATTCGAATACAGCATATGTGTATTCGAATACAAGTCTCTGTAACGTTTAAAAAATTCAAATTTTACATCTTGTATTCGAATACACATTGGTGTAGTCGAATACAGATTAGTGAATTTTAGCCTCTGACTTAGCTTGTATTCGACTACATATATGTGTAGTCGAATACACATATAGCAATTTTGGCCTCTGACTTAGATTGTATTCGACTACAGATATGTGTAGTCGAATACACACATAGCAACTTTGGTCTCTGACTTGAAGTGTATTCGACTACACATTGTTGTAGTCGAATACAACATTTAGATTTTTGCCTCTGACTTAAGTTGTATTCGAATACAACATGGTGTATTCGAATACACTTATACACTTAGTTAAAAATCTGATTTTCAACTGCTTTGTTAATGTGTTTTGGTCTTTTGAAAACATTTTAAATGCATGTATAAATGCGACTTGTTCTCATGTACTTGAAGTATTGATGAGTATCATATACCTTTACATTTTATCATCTATGGTTTTACTTGGAAGCTTATTAGGAAGCTTATGAATCTTCTTTTTGATCTTGTTGCATTATCCATAATCGGTGGTTTTGTTGTCATCAAAAACATGTAGTTTACATAAATAAAGGATCTAATGTGAATAATGTTGCATGTTACAATCCTTATTTTATACTAATACCAGATTCCTAATCTAAATTAGACATGGAAACAAATCATGATATATGAGGAATATGGAAACATATTTTATGCATCGGATGTAATTAAAAAGAGGAAGGATTATTAAACACTTTTTAAACAAGTACTTATTATGTAAGAGTTTATGTCATTAATGCTTAAGTTCAATGAGGTATTTGCATTTGGATATACAGTTAAAAACTATTTGCATTCTCAACAATTGTTTTCACTATGACAAAAAAATTTGGGGGAAATGGGAATTGAAGAGAGAACAGGGATATGCTCTATACACAAGTTGTTTCAGTAAGTAAATTATCTTGGAAAGCTTATAACATATTACGGGCATATCACAAATTATTCTTACAAGTTTTTCCAAAAACTTACCCCAAGTACTCATGTCTGATATAAGCCAAAATTAACACTAAACAAGTTGTTCCAAACACTCCCTTATTCCCAAGTACTCCAGTCATGAGAAAGCCCAAATAAGCTAAAAAAAAATTCTTCCAAACAGTCCCTTTTATTAATACTGGATTTCTAGAAGGAAACAATTCATGATACATAAGGAAATATGTAAACTAATTCTAAGAGATAACCTAAGACACAACATTTTATGATAGAATATTGACATAATGCAATATTTTCAGGTATCTAACATGTTTTGTTTTAGTTAAGGGTCAAACTCAAAGATAAATAGTTTGTCTTAATGATAACTTCACAAGTTATGACGCTTTCCATACATAACAGGACAGCTGTATATGTGTTATTCATGTTTTATTATTCAGTAATAAAAGAGTAGCAACACATTAATGAATCTCACATATCGCATTTCAAAGTTTTCTCCTCATTTAACACGATAAGCAATCTCACACCAATCACCAACCAAGTCTCAGACTGGTGTTGACCTGTGCACTGCATTGATATGCACGGAGACATTGTCCAATTTAAGTAAATTGAGTGGCTCCAATTTCAGACAGTCTCCAAAACTTCAATCCTAAGACCTAGCTAGGACTAGGATTTAATCATCAATTGTGTGGCATTTATCTCCATTATCCACAATGTGCCAGTGATTTTCATTATGTGAAAGCAATGCACACTAGAGTACTTGGAAGATTACATCGGCAACCCACATACCAAAAAGTAGATTCCAGATACAATTCCATGTTTTAAAATCGAATCTAATTTCAAGATTACTCAAGAAAGAAAAATGTGTACACGACAAATCCTTGAAACTCCATGACATAATTTGTTTTTCCTTTATTACTATTGTAACAATTTTGTTACTGTCATTACCTTAATTAGGAAGTGACTGCATACACTATTTATTTTCTGACTTTACATCCTGAAACTCCTTAATTACGATAGATTCCGATAGAGCCTACAAATCTGTATCATTTCTATACTTTGAATAAGTGTAGTACAATTCAGCGTCACATTGAACAGAATACCCCAATTGATCCAAAGTATAGCACTCATGACAGCAAAGATCAGCAGAATTGTATGTTTTTCTCCAGTCCCAAGGAGATTTGGGAGAACCTTCTTCAGTCTTACTATGAAACAGGAAATTATATCTTAGCATTTAAGATAATGATTTTCCAAACAAACAGAAAAATCCTTTGGTAAGCGACTACTATGGTAAATGGCTTGCGAATCAAGTTGGGCCAGTATCAAAAGTTGATGAAATCAAGTGAAGACACCATGCTGGAGAGTTTGTTGAGAGTGAGAAAATATTTTCTCTCTACCATGAACTCCAACAAGATACATCGTAATTATAGCAACTACCCTCAGTACTAGGTAAAAGACTATAAATGGTACCCTCTCTATCATAAAAATTTTCTGCTCACTATCATGAATATGGAAACCCTTAGGATAGTTATCCAGGAACTTGTTTATAAATATTGTAACGAAAGGAACATAGGAGTTTGTCGCTAGATATTCGACCAAATAGGATTGTCCAGTTCCTATCGAACCAATCACTAAAATACCCCTAGGAAGGGATAGGTCTAAGCGGAGTTAAAAGGGTTTCCCATGAGATGGGAAATCTAAACTACTAGGCCCACGCGGGGTTTCTGAATAAGCGATTGTGTAGGCCTCACGCCCATAATGGTGAAATCATTGGGGTAAATCAAGCGAGGGAAAAGAGGGTGGGGCCAATAGGAGAGAATAAGTTAGTTAGCAAGGTATGCACTAACTCCATATGAGTTGGTTATAAGAGAGAGGTATTGGGTAGTAGGATTCACTCATGTAGATTGTTATTTGAGTTGGTTACAAGAGAATATCTCTCTGGTTAGGATTCACTGACTCTGGAATTGCTACCTCGTCTATTTAGAGCCTTTAATTCATGTTTTCCATTTCATAACATGCCGAATTACTCATTTTAGTTGGTTAGGAGAGAATATTTGTCTAGTTAGGAGTCACTGACTCTGGAATTGTTATCTCATCGTTGTAGAACCTTGAGCTCAGGCTAGTTATCAACTAAAAAAGGCAAGTAATTCAACAAGCGAGTCTAGCGTGGAACAACTTAACATTGAATAAATATGAGTTATATTATTTATACTATTAACTTTATAGTATAATGAAATTTAATATTTATTTACTTCTATAAATTTGGAAAGGAATAAGAGAGGAATAAAGAATATCATAGCTGTATAACCCGTATTTGTACCCGGCCAGCTAATGAGAGGGTTCCGCCAGAAATTTGGGATACAGGCCATGCAAACTATTCTTTAAATTTAACTACTTCCTCCTTCTCTCATTTCGTTTTCAAAGTTTCTTTCCTTTGCTTCTCATCAAGCCTGTCAATAGTTTTTGTCCGAGCAACCAACCAGTCCAGTACATATAAATATATATAAGTGTGTGTGCACGCATCTTAAAATGTAATCTTACGTTTTAAGTATTTGTTTAATGTTTTGTTTATTTTTAAACCAACCATAATTTTAGTGGTAAAATTTCATAATAAATACTTACCCTCTTTAAAATATTTGTTTTATTATGGAAGTGAAATGTTGAATTATTATTGTTGTAATGATATTATATTATGTAAGTATATATGCCATCTATAGGTTTTTTAATATTATTTCAAATATTAGAAAAACACTTACTAGTTTACGAATTGAGTCTTTGTAGGCTTAACAAGTTTATCTAAACTCTCAAGTTCGACAATCTTGGACTTGGACCCGTCAATAATCTAGCTCGCCATTCAGCCATTAAAAAGGGCCATCTGAGCCAGGCCTTATAACAATCGCCTTTAGGAAACCTTATACTAAATACTAAAATAAAGCCATTAAAATATCCCAAAATTAGATGTCGAAGTAGGTTATTCCAGGCTTCGCTTAAGTTGGCCAGGTCACATTATTAAAACCTGGCCTTGCCCATAAAAACATATAATCATGTTATGGCTTGAAATATGCCTATGAGCTAAAGCTTTATAGGTTTCAAATATTTCCAAAGCTTTGAGCAAAATTATTATATATAATAATAAATCATAAAAATAATAGATAAGCTGGCGAGTGAAGTTAAAAAGGCCTTTTTAAAGAAAACTTACGCTAAAAATCTGAAGAAAGAATTTACAACTCTCTGATAGTATGAACAACGAAACACTATTGTTGAAGCCTAAGCCGATTGAAGAAGACCAAAAAATGATACTCGGGGGCCCAATACACAAATCCAACAACAGGTCCTGCTTTTATGTGCTGCAAAACCAACAAAAGGCAAATTGCAATTAGAAAAAACTTGCGGAAAAGTAAAGGCTAAATAATTAAATACCAGACTGGAGAATACAAACCTTTCCATCAAGAATCACAAGTTCACCATCAACCCATCTAGGATTCTGAAACCCCGGCTCAGCCAACCTCCCTTCACCTTTATAGCGAGCAATCTGAAATGTCAGTAACATCAGAAAAGATTAGAGAATAACTATACACTACTCTTTACTGTGAATTAATGCCAATTCAATGAAAGTTGAAGGAGTACAGAATGGAATAAGCAACGAGACTTAAATGGGAACCCCTGCAATATAAAATAAAAATCATACCACACCAAATTCTTCAGGAATTATCCCTTTATGTGGAAGTTGATACCTCTTTCCGATTTTTGCACGAAATGCCACCTAAGGAGATCAAGTAACATGATTAATGAGGTTTATGATAAATACTGCATAACATGAAAGTCAGTAGGAGATCACACATTTTTCACAAAAAAATAATCAACACGAAATATCTTGGTTTCTGTTGAACTTGGTCCAAACCACATTGTATCTGTGTCTCAACGAAATAACTATTCACTTCTAACAGAACACATTGAGTATCTTCCCCCAACCTAGTAACAAACTTGATATTTTGGTTCTCATATACAAAAATGTTGGTTTTCAATGTTTAAGCCGATTAACTACCACACAAGACAAACCAAGTTGAAAAGGTTGTGCAGCAGAACACAAAAATATGTATCAACCATGTTATTACGATAGTTATAATACCATAATGATGCTTTTAAATATAGCAGAAACGCATAATATAATCATGTCATAGAACAATATATGTGCTACGGCTAAACACAGCCTACAACAATTACCTGCTTGACAGCAACAAAAATTGTCAGTAGATTAAATCAAGCCATCCAGCAAATCACTAGCCTTGTTACCCCACATTACTTCTATAAACAACATTTCAGTGTTACAAAACCATTTATGAGCTGTATGAAGCTCAACACCACACAGCACCTCAAATACAAAAATCCCTACTAAACAAAGAACAGCCTAAGTTACCAATTTGCAGTGTGGGTACAAGTCTTTGTACACGTCTTCTGAGTATCTATAACTTCAAAATCACAAACAGTTGTTTCTAGGGAGCCCCTAATATAGACTGGGTTGAAAGGTGGGATGCTTGCAGTTTCATTGGGTTTTTCTATATGCTCATATATTTTAGATTTGGGGCCCCAGAAATAGTAACTTTACAATGTGTTCCACGTTTGGGGAAGAAGGTGAACTTGGGTATCTTAGAACTGCCACCTCCATGGTCTGAACTCTGAAGTAGTATGCCAATTAGGGAATATGAATCTCTTCCTCAACAACGTCAATTTTCTCTTTGAAAGTCAAAAGCTTAAAGTTGTAGGGGTGCAGCACTTAGGGAGGGGTAATGTTGTGGTGGTTCGGACAAACAGGATCCATGGTGAATGTGTGGTTGTGCGTAGAAGTACAGTTGCAAGATGGAAACCACAGCTCATGGAACAGGGCAGGGCTATTATATGAGCGGAGGAGTTCTGGGGGAAGAAGATGATGGACTGCCGCGGTTTGCAGCAGATCGAGAGGGTTTTGTTGAGGTGCTGACAATGGTCATAGTAGCATGAGTCTGTGAACAACGGAGGTTGTGAGGGAAGTGGTGGGCACCGCACATTCTATCTCTCACTCTGTTTTTCAGTTTTACCATCACTAAGAGTGTTACCAACTGTGCTATGATCATCTTCGCAAAAAAAAAAAAAAAAAAAAAAAGAGATTTTGGCAAGCTGGTTGAGGAAGGAACATTTATGGATCTGTTTGATTTTGGCTTGCTGGCGAGACGAGAGGGTAGAGAAGGAAGGTGTAGTGTTTTGTTTGATTTCTCACAAGTTGAATATTTAAAGGCTTAAATATGCTTTTAGTCTTTGCAAATATGAGTCATTTTGATTTTAGTACTTATAAAAATATTTTTTTGATTTATACTCTGCAATTTTAAATAAGTTTTAAAAAAGTCCTTATTATTTTTTTAATAAAACATGACGAAGTGGCAAATTTGTGCTGATATGACATGTGCTGACTCTATCAATGGCGCTGACAATCCATTTTTTATTATTAAAAATTAAATAACAATCCATTTAATCATTTAATGAAAAAAATTACCAAAAACATTTTTAAGCTTTCATAAATCAAATAAAAACAAAATAAATAAATTCAACCCAAAACCCAGAAATTAAAATCCCAATCGCAGAAATCGATCATCTTATGCAATCCAAAAATCTAGAAAACAAATAAACCCAAAATTAATTTCAACAAATATTGAGTTCATTTCTCCAAAGAAGAACAATCTCTATCTTTCAACAAATACTTTATTAAAATAATAAATAAATAAAATATTTCCTTATAAAATAAATAAACCCATATGCTCATCTTCAAGAAACTGGGTTTCTTACTGTAGATTAAGCCTTCAAAACCTATTGATTAATGGGACTGATTTCTTGCTAAACAATATACATTGTTTTTACTAAAACTAAACCCCAAACAAATGGGTTTTAAAACAAACTCTTTCTATTAGTTTTATTCAAGCTCCCACTGCTATCAGAGCTGATGACAAGTTCTATCCGAATCCAGATCCAAGCCGAACACGGCCGCCAATGGGAAGAAGAATTTAATAACAACAAAGCCTTATACCTTGCTGCCATTGGTGATGCCGGAGATGGGTTTAAGATGGAATAGTTGAACCTAAGTTTAAGATGGGTTTGGATGAGAGCAGAGTGGTTCTTATTTCCAACTTAGAGGTTAAAATCAATGGAATTCTTGTTTCTGAGTGAGGCTTAAACCTAAATCCCCGAATATAGAACAAAAAATTGAGCAACAACATAACATAGAAGAAAAATAATGGTAAAAATAGGTGGTCTGAGCCTTTCAAATTAAATATCAGAAGGTTGAAGAAAGCAATGCCCAAGAGAAAGCATATCTGGTTTTTTTTTTTCTTCTATGGGATTTATTGATTTTTTTATAATTGAGAATTTATTGATTTAAAGTTTTAAACATTAATTAATGAATTGTTATTAAATTTTTAATAATAAAAATTGCACAATCAACATATTGATACAGCACAATGTTTCTTATTTTTAAAAAAACTCAATAAGGACTTTTTTAAAGCTTATTTGAAATTGCAGGGTATAAATCAAAAAAATATTTTTACAGGGACTAAAATCAAAATGACTCAAATTTGCAGGGACTAAGAATATTTAAGCCTTATTTAAATAACCAATTTTGGGCTAGCATTAATATAGCTAAAGTCAAACTTCTCCTCAGTGCAATTTTATTAAAGTGAATAGAATATATATTACAAAGCCTGCTATATCATCTTTGGACCCCTTTTCATGTAGTCCATATTAGAGGGACCCTTTTATCAATTAAATTATTCAAATGTTTTAAATTCATTGCGTAAGAAAAATGTTAGAAAATAATCAGCTTAAGTAACAATTTTGATTTGAATTTAAATAATCATTTATTGCTGTCAAGTCGTCAACCTTTTTCTTTCAGGTCGATTGACGTTGTATAGAAATCAATATCACAGAATGACGATGGATGTAAGTAAAAAATATTAATTCGTAAGTGAATAAAATTCATGATATTACCTGGCCAGCTGGTACATAAGGATCCCCAGTTATTTTCAAAGCTTCTACATACTCATAAAACTCAAGATCCGATGGCTCTTCTGCCTTACCGTCCTCCTTCCATTGACCATATTTACGTCTCATTTGAATAACTTCGGAAGAGTGAAGACCATATGTACCAACATATAAGCCTGATATCAATGAGAATATTTGTTACTTGGTTTACACTACATTACAGATTAAAAACAAACATTCTATTGTCATAATAGTCCAATGACAAATACTCTAGAAAATCACCGTTTAAAGGGTCAAATGAGGTTGGTATTTGAATGCGATTGAAAATCGTTGACCCAGATAATGGTTGATGATTCTGAGCCTGGCTTAGTGTGAGACTTATCAACTCTCCTACCTCTTTCAGCACCTATAAGATTGAAGAAATGCATTAGTTGAAGCAACTTATGACTAGATTTTTACAAGAATCATGATTTTTGCCTAAAATATCGATGATTTGCAGATTTTATTGATTACTTAGCCAACCTTTGCAGGTACGTTTCCCTTGCCAATGAATTTAGCAAGGTCAGAAGCAACATGATCAGCTCTGCGACGACCTTGAAACTTAATTGATTTATCTGTTGAAGATTTCCCTTTGTCATGACCATCCTGCAGATTGACTTCTTTTTCAACAGTAAAAGAAAATGAACCACGCCCCTTCATCTCCAGTTTAGCAGGCACTCGAAGCAAATCTCTAGGTGACAAATTACTGGAAAGTTTCTGCACAAGACCACCAATGACAACTTTGACAGCAATTTCATTCTGTTCTTCACTTTCAAAAGTTCCCAGATCAGCATTTATCTCAATCTCATCGTCTCCCTCTTGATCACTTTCCAACTTAATGTCTTCCACTTCCAGACTTTCTGTATCATTTTCCTTCTCTTCGTCTTCATCGTCATCAGCATCTTCTTCTTCATCATCATCTTCCCCATCATCATCCTCCCCATCTTCATCTTCATCCCCACGCTCTTCTTCCTCAATTATCTGCTCAATCACCTTAGATATTAGATCCTTGTCAACTTTCTCTGGAGTTATCACTTTGAAAATCTTCACCTTCACACCAGGAATCATATCTTTCAAGACATTCTGAAATCCAGGCATTCCATCAGCAGGGTCAGAGCCATCACTCCTATCATCACCACTTTCTGGATCTTCAGTAGTCACAACAAACAACTCACTTTTGTCTTCTGTAGACTCCACTGAATTCGATCTCCCACTAGCATCCAATGTTTTAGAGGACGATGTTGGAGGACCATGGTAGGATCCTTTTCGCTTTAGGTACACAGCCTGAAAATGAAAAGAATACTCATAAATGCAGTATTGCTATTAGATATCATAATAGGTTGAGACTGAGTTGTATATTATTGTTAATATACACTCTTTAAAAGCTATTATAATTTTCATTTTACTTTACCATTGTTATTGGATGATACCATTAAATGCAGTAAATTAAGTAGAGGTAATATAAAAGCTTGAAACAACAAAAAACAGGTTTAAACCCAAACCAAACCAACAAAGGTGGTTTTCCTTCAAAATTTTCACACAAAAAAAAAGATTCAATTGCAACTTTCTCTATTCTAGAAGCAGTTAATAAGAATATTTAAGTCTCCTTCATGTGTACCATTCTACACACTTTCATTCGAGAAAACAACCTTTCTCAGAAGCTGATATTTTTAGCTTCTAAGATTAGCGCTAGTGCAGCTTTTGTTTTATGTTTGAAAAAAAAAAACTTATTAAAAAAGCCCTTTTAGAGAATTTAACGCGATGATGTCTATTTTAGTAATTAATAACCTAATTAATCAAATTAGGTTTTCCTATCCCAACCACGGTCCTCCTATAAATCATTCTGTCACAATAACTAACGATTAAACTTTCTCTTTTCCAACAACTACCATCTTCATAAACTGTATCAATTAAAACTTCAAGCTTATGCAATTAGTATTTCGATGTTAGACAATTTTAAACATCAATCAATGATGATATAAAAATAACATGTCATCAATTATACATTCATGTCATTTTTTTATTATTTAAGATTACTAATTTTTAATGATAGAAGTATCATCATCATTTCAATTTTAAGACAGGGAGTTCAGTTGCAATAATAGAGTTGCGTTACTGAAATATAAGAAGGCCACGGACTAAGTCATTAAATTGACATCTAACAAATGTAAGGTAATATTGATCCAAATGGATCAGCCCCTTCCTTAAATCAGGTTGCTCACTTTTAGTAATATTGATATTTTAACAATACATACATTGAGGTTTCTCTTTATTTTATTTTTTTCAAAATTAGTATTATTTGTTATAAAATAGTAATGAGAGAAATGTTTGAAGTGTTTGCCACATATTTACCATTTGGAGAGAGAAATACTTGTCTATTAGGAGAGATAAATATCTACTCATTTAATTCTTAATTTTTAATTACTAAAACAACAGTGGCATATAACTGATATAGTTCAGCAGAAAGAGATTAAAACAGACTTTTTGTCCAATAAAAGTGTGAAAATGCTAACCAACACGTGAAGGAGATTAGGTTAGCATTCCCCATCAGCAGGGTCTCCTAAGTATTTTGGGTAGCACAATGGGGTGACAAGAATTGATGATAGTAAAGAAGACTATATTTTCACATCCAACACATCTTTTCCGCCACCGGTACATAAAAAGCTTCCTGCCGCAAAAGTGGGTCACAAAACCATCCATTCTCTATCTTGCGATGGTAAAACAGAGATTTTAATTTCTAACCTTTCAACCTTAGTAACTTTTACTTCGGACCACCCTAAAAAATCTCTTTTGCACTGCACTGCACTGCACCAACAGTTGCACAGGTCTAGTTGACAGGACACTCTCTCTATATGTATAAACACACAGCGCATGATTTTTGTTAATGAAAATTGAAAATATATTTAACAAAACAACAATAGCAAGTTGGGATCTGCTTCATAAGGAGCACATACAGTGACTCTGCCATTGGGTTTGAATGCTGAGACAGCGAGACGTGTAAGAAAACAGTGCAGCGCAATATATATTATAAACTTAAAATACATATATGATATTTAATTATAATTTGTAGACTAGAGTAATAGATAAGATTTTCAATACTAATTCCTGAGATTTAATTAATTATTAATTTAATTTGATTAGCAACCCAACATTCTAATTGACTCATTCTCTATCTTGCGATGGTAAAACAGAGATTTTAATTTCTAACCTTTCAACCTTGGGACCTAGGGGTTCGGAAACACGGAGGAAAATGCTTGAGAAGTACTATTAACAGGGGCGGACCTATGTTGAATCTAGGGTGCGCACTTGCACACCCTTGCACCTATTATGTTAGTAACTTTTAATTCGAACCACCCTGAAAAATCTCTTTTGCACTGCACCAACAGTTGCACAGGTCTAGTTGACAGTACACTCTCTCTATATATATAAACACACAGCACATGATTTTTGTTAATGAAAATTGAAAATATATTTAACAAAACAACAATAGCAAGTTGGGACCTGCTTCATAAGGAGCACATACAGTGACTCTGCCATTGGGTTTGAATGCCGAGACAGCGAGACGTGTAAGAAAACAGTGCAGCGCAATATATATTGTAAGCTTAAAATACATATATGATATTTAATTATAATTTAATTAATTTTTAATTTATTTAACCGATAATTTGATTAGCGACCCAAAATTCTAATTGACTCAATGGCTATTTGAAGTCTTATAACATAAGACGACATAGAAAAAAATGTAAAATACTTATTTTTGCCTTATTTTTAAGCAAAAGAGAACCATAATTTAGTGGCTTTAAATATAAGTAAAAGTCACCAAATTTAACTCTATTTGATATCACCATTTACAAAATACTCATTCTTAATCCTCATGTTTTCCAATATATGAATGTATACTCAATGCAAATTTAATGTGATGATAATTGTAGTCAAGTATTTTTTTAGTAATTACTACCACCAGTCTCAATTATAAGAATTTTTTTGGATTTTAGGTTTCATTTATAAGAAAAAGTTGTGACTTTTAAGATGCATTTATTTTTTAAATGACTTTTTTATCCTCATTTAATGTTTGCCTTTTAAATATTAGTGGATGTATTTAATGTCTCACATTTTTCTATGAGGGATATATTTGTAAAATATTCAAAAAGTTTTAGTAATAAAAAAAATTCATTGGTAGTATTGATTTTTTTGGTTTTTCTTCTTATAAATGAGATCAAAGGGAGTATAATGTTTTCACAAAAAATCAAGACCATTAAACTAACTTCTTAATATGTGCGAAGTTAGATAATTATGCTTATAAATAAAGCTGAACGGAATATGTTCTTTTTTAGATTGTATATACATAATTTACACCCCCTAACAAAGGGTCTTGGATCTGCCACTGACTATTAACATTTGTTGTGTTTACAGCATAATTTTTTTTTCTTTCATAATCACCTTGAGGACAAGGCGATAGTTTTGGGGGGAGTGTTGTTAGTAACTGCCATTAATAATGTAACTGTTGCTGTCTGTTTTTAACTGCCATTTTATTACTAAATAAATAGAGAATAGGGGGAAAAAATAGGCATTGTGTATCTTGTTACGGTTGGTTAAGGAGAGTCTAGGCTCTCAAACTCCTAGTGATTATTGGTGGTTATCATTCCTTTATCCCATATCTCTTATTGTAACATCCTTATTTCTATTCAGCAATTTAAAACATAATTCTGACCAGTTCAATCACATTTATTAATCGAAACTGAAAGACAATGCAAAGTTCCACATTAACACTAGGAAGTAACATTGCTCATGTATGTTTGAATCTGCATTTTCCCAACAACAAAAAATCCAACCTAAGAGAGCTCCACTTTCATATTTAAAATCCAAAATCAAATTGGCTGGTATTCCGGACTGTCTTAAAAAAGCAAGTATATGAGCAAATCATAAAATTAATGCTAATATAGATAGACATTAGTGATTAGTGTATAAAAAGAAAAATTGAAACTTAATAGATTATGAGCTACATGCAATCCCAGTTCCTTAGCCACCATGCATGTGATTAATCTTGAGTTTTTTAAACAGAATAACTATTAGAAAATTTGTTTAACTGTCAGCATGGAAGATGATCCTTAACATACACAGGTATTCAGATAGCAAAATTTTGAATGGGAATAGAAAACCCATATTCAGTGAAATGAGTTTTCTCAATGAAAATAAGTAACTTACAGCTCAAACTTTAGATAAGCTTGCTCTGTCTAATTAGCAAAGATCCCAGAAGAAAAAAAGTTATGAGGTCAGTCAGGAAGAGATACCTGCGACTTGAATTCACCTTTTTTATCCATTGTAAGAAAAAACTCAAATAGAGGAACACCAGCAGCAGATGTTGCAAGTTGCCTAGGAAAATATGGTAGAAGTGTTAACACCAGAAACAATACAAAGTAGTGGGGGCAGGACCACCAAAAGTATCACATGCAGAAATGGTTATAAACATCAAAAAGTGGAAAGTAGTTCCCAAAGATATGTGAATAATAAATCAATAATATTAAGATACATTTCATACAAGGAATGAAGGAAAACAAACGGCATGAATAGCTGTAAGTTTTATACAGAGAATCGGTGCATACTGCTCTATCTAATGACAATCTGATGTCTAAGCATAAAACCCCAGGTATAATTACAGTTGAAGACAGGTTTTTAGTCTATTTAGGTATAGAGGGAAGAAAAGGGATGCTCAAAATAATAAAATAAAATTGATATTGACGTGACGGATATGGTGGATGTTATTAGTTATTACAGAAGACAAAGCACTAATCAATGTCTATACTGATACTAGACTCGCAATCCTAACTGAATAAGGAAACAAATCATGATATATAAGAAAATATGGAAATCACTCCTAAGAAAGAATCTAAGACACTAACGTATTTTATGTTACAATGATGATAAGGATCATATGGTGCAATACGTTTCAGCTTTCATAACAATGACCATTTATCTATTATTCAGACAATCTCAATTGCAGAGTGGAAAGAAGAAATATATAAGAAGTTTAAGCAGTGGGGACAAACTTTGAATTGAGAAAATCCAAACGGGAGAGTGGAGAGAAGAAATATGTAATATATAACAAGTTTAAGTTTAAGCTGTGGGGACAAATTTTGAATTGAGAAAATCTCGACAGGAGAGTAGAGAGAAGAAATATTTAATAAGTTAGAACTGTGGAGACAAACTTTGAAAGCACAAGTACAGGTAAAACAAAATATAAATAAGTTTAGAAGCAAACACCCAACTCTAGCTTAGAAGTGAAAATTGGAGACCACACCATGCCATATGTTCCACAATTAACCGTAGGAAAATAGAGGAAAATGTAAACCATAAGCACCAAGCAGGGCAGATAAAAAGAAAGAATTCTTCCAGTGCAATTTTTTATAGGAAGGATAGACTCAAGCTTAAGGAAAAGTTTTATTGCACAACTGAAAAACCTGCAATGGTGTATGTGACTAAATGTTGAGAGCTGGAGCCAATACAAACTTAAACTCAATGTTGTAGCTTTGAGAATGTTAAATAATGGATTGCACACACATGCAAGATAGCATTAAAAAGGAAAGCATTAGAAGAAAACTTGAGGTAGCCCTATTTGGAATCGGAAACAACGATAGAATATTGACTTAGGTGTTTTAGACTTTAGATGTTTGTAGAGAAGACCTATAGAAGCCCCAATAAAGACGAGTGATCAAATGGAGAATAGACCAATAATAGAGATAAAGGAACATCAAGATTCAAGAAGAACTCTAGGCCAAACTGTTAAGAAGGATTTAAATTAAAATGAACTGACATCAACCAGGATTGATTATATGATATAATGACATTGTAGCACTTAGTGGGCACTTAATGGAGAAGACTTTTGTCAATGTTGTATTCGAGAAATTTTAATTTCTTTGTCGATTGCTTTATTCTCTCATCTTAATGGTTAGAAATAAGATTCTTCTCGATATTCCCCCTAGCAAACTGATCATCTATTTCAATATCTTATGTCTACATTAAATTAGGCAAAATATGCATAGTTGATTGACTATATCACCTTAATATCACTAGGGTTTTGTACTACACCTAGTCTTGTACATGTATATGCACAAAGGCTCTTACCTAGTAAGTAGTTACTCTCATCTTAATTTATACACAAAGAAGCCAGAGTTACAAACAAGTGTGTCAGCATGAGCATATATGATAAGGTTCCCTTGTGAGATTAATGGACTTTATCTATTACAAGAAGCGCATGTAATATTGACCATGTTTCAACGAGCTTATTACGACAGCTTTTTAAACCGCAAAGAGTTACTTCGGGATTAAGATTAATAGTGTGCTAAAATTCAGTGACCAAAGAAAAACTAAAAGAAAAGGAGTCAACGTGGGAAAATTGTAAGATTTGAGATAAATGAATTTTCAAGAACTGAGTCTGTAATTGTATTCTAAATTATATATAGATATAGAGATCTGAATCTGATATAATGTATGCATGCAGTAAGACCACGATCATGAATGTGCCAACTACACCTAAACTAGCATATATCAGTTTAGAGACCTAATAGAAACACAAGCCAAGACACATGCTCTAGAGACTAGCTACTCTTAACAGAAAAGATAAACGCAGAAATAGGTTAAATTATTCCGGAACACCCCCTCTGCCTAGAAAAAAAGGGCTAATGTTTTCTGTCTTAGTTTAAGGTTGAGGTTGGGCATAACTTGAAACAATTGATAATCTAAAAAAAAAAAATACTATGGCTACATATCATAGGAAGTGGAACTCCAACCCAAATATTTTAGACATTTTAGCTTAGTGCTGAACTGGTGGCACATCACCTTTACTGTAATAAGTTATTTCATTCAAGAGGCAAATTTCCCAACACGTTTTTTATCATCATGATATAAAAAATACCTAGGACTATAACTCCTTGCCACATATCTTCCATGCTCTGGGGTTATGCGAATAATTAAGCCATGTGGATCATTAACATCTTTTGAAATACCAGCCCACCAACCCACCTGCAAAAGCCAATATATGTGTAAGTTTAAATAGTTTTTATGGATGAGTTCAAGAGGCATAAAATCATTACAAATAACACATAAAACACAGATGCTTCAAACAGTGCAATTTATTGGCTTAGCATACATCACTAAAATGTCAGTCACACCACAGCATTAATCTATTTAAAAGAAAATAAAGGATACAATCAACCCATAGATATGTAAAATGAATTAGAATCATATTTGAAATGTGTGATAAAAGATATGCACCGTAAATTTGAAGTCCTGACAAAAAGCAAACCAAACATTTCCATAAATAAATTATTACTATTTGTTATCTCAAAATATTGACTGTCATTTGGTTCTACAACAACTCCCAACAACAGATAAAGTATCAAGGAAAGTCTTGTCTTGACGTCAGAAGCAAATTTTCAACCCAAGTATTAGTAGCAAATTAAGCCCCTGTATGTATTACTAGGGTCGACCTATGACATTGTATTTTTTTTTTGACAAGGCCTATGACATTGTATGTGGCATTCTATATCCACCACAATGCAAATATATTCATGCAAGTTGTCATTAAACAAAGTCTATAAGAACTCACGAGTCCAGCCCCAGCTTTATCTCTTAAAAAAGCCGCATCACTGTACCGCTCGTCTTTTATGGCTCTCTGCAAGATTAGAAAATATACACATAATTAAAATACAAACAATATTGTGAAAAAGTAAAGCACATAAATCAGCTAACAGTTTAAAACAGCCTTCATTTATCAGAAAAGCTTCATGCACATCTAAATCCCTACCTTGAGAAGAGATATCACTCTTCCAACACTGTCATTGTTAGATGCAGCTGCAATCGCCACCTTAAGCTTAGCAGCTTCTTCATAATCCTCCACATATACAGCATGACGTAACTGAGCCTATAGAACACAAAAATCGTGCCAGCAAATAATTGTTACCAAACCCAAAAAGCCAACTGATTAATTAAAATGTTAACTCTCTTGGTTATTATTCTACACGTGACTATTCCTGAGAAATCAAATCTTTCAAGAAATAGATTATTTCGCACCAAAACAGATAAAAAAAAAAATTACCAGAAAGTTCAAGACGATATATGCAAAAATCGAAATTCATTAAGCATCAGAAACAGCGAAAAGAAAAGACAAGAATGTAACGGCGGTGCACCTTGAGGATGGTGACAAGACGTTCTTGGTCGTCAACCTCTTCGAAATGTTGGCGCCAGCGATTCCAATCCCATTCTTCATCGTTAATATCACCACGTTCTTTGGCGGCGGCGCGGCCACTCCTGAGCGATTTCATATACGAATCGAATTGTTTGATAGCGCCGGAGACGAATTCGTTGAGCATCGAATCCCATCGGCGGTTAGTAGAGTCGTTGTTGTTGGTATTGCTGTGGTTGTCGTCGGAAACGGAGTTGAGGCAGAGGCATAGTGGTTGGGAAGGGAAATGAAGAAGTGAGGGACGTTTGAGAGGGAAGGTAACTGAGAGGTTTTGCTTCGGGAAAGTGAGGTTCGGAGCAGAGACACTGGAAATTGAAGCCATGTGGTGTTGTGTTGTGTTGTGTGTGAAAGAATAGAAAAATTGGGAAAATGAAAAATGTTATGAGGCTATGATATAAGTATATGATGATGTGGTTAATTAGTGTTGTTGATGAATGGAACAACGAGTCGTCAAACATGAGGCTGCGATATTACACTGTCAAATTATTTCGGATGGATACTCACCGCCGCTGAAACTATTTTTTGTGGAATAATAAGGGGATAAGGATCTACCTTCTTTAGATTATTATTTCTATTTTCCTTTTCGCGATTCATGCATTTCATGTAATAATAATATTGCTGAAAGTATTGTGCCAAAAAAAAAAATACATAGTACATGTGAAACTCCAATCATTTTGTTTACTACTAAAAAAATAAGTATTGAATTTAGTTGAACGTTTAATCTCTACTAATATTATTAAAGATAAATATAAATTTAATTATAAGTGATATTTAAAAAAAAAATAATTTAAATTAAAATATCATCTCTTCACTTTAAATTTTGTTGATAACAAAATATATTAGAATGAAAGTAATAAAATTTGTGTAACAAATAACAATAAAATTAGAATAATGATATATATATATATATATA
>JBBPBR010000003.1:11490269-11502758 GCA_037974775.1 Cicer pinnatifidum | reverse complement strand
ATTTTGGAAAAAAATTCACAAAAAATCATTTCTTATAAGTTAAATAAGAAAGTAATATGGAATTATTTTTTTAAAGGAATAATATGCAATTCTATAAATATGGAAGTCCTTCCAAAAAAATAATACGGAATTCCATTCATTTTTCTAAGACAACGAATCACAAGTTAAAAAAAATGATGATTTAAAAACTTTTAACTTTTAAACCAATATCTATTTTTAAAAAAGAGAAAATATAAATGCAAGTTTACCTTTTTAGAAAAAGTAAAAATGTTTATCATATCTGAGTAATAATATCAACAGTGTTATTTGGTACAATATTACTTTCTTTTAAATAAATAGATAGTAATAATTTTGGTTTCTAAAAAAAAAATTGTTTTTTATTTATGATAAAAAACAATGGCCCTTAAAAAGAGTAGAGACGTGTAAGCATTGTGAGAGGAGTTATTTTGGGGAGCGTTAGTCTCGTTACTTTGGCGCTAAAGACGTGTTCAGCTTCAAATCTCTTTCTCTCACAAACATAACACACATCCCTTCCTTATTTCTCTCCTCAAATTCTCTCTTTCTTTAATCTCTATCTCTTCATTGTATTTCAATCTCTCTTGCTTATTTTTTTTCTCTCAATCTCAATCTAACCATGGATGAAGAGTACGATGTAATTGTCCTTGGCACTGGCCTGAAGGAATGCATCCTTAGTGGTCTTCTCTCAGTTGATGGCCTCAAAGTAATTCATTTCATTCTTTCACTCTTTCTTTATTGTTTTTAGTATTTGATTGTGAATCAAGTAATGTTAGATTGATCACCTATTAATCACTGAAATAGACAATCTCACATACATATAAATACTGATAATAATTTAATAAAATAAAAGTGATTGAATATAACCATGCATCAGTTAATGCCGTGTATATATTGGACATAAGCAAAGTTTTTGATTTAAATTCATTGAAGTTATTGATCAAGTAACTAATTGTACCTAGTGAGATTTTCATTCATATTGTTAATTAAGAATATATATCTAAACATGCCAATTGCTACATGGTAATTGATCTATACACACATAAGGAGAAAGATCTACCTATTACATAATTAAATCTTGTTATAGTTATTTGGTATTACAACTATTGGTAAACATCATATTTTTGTCAACAATAAAGTTGTTATTGAATAGATCAAATATATATAAATTAAAGCAATATTTATGTATATAGTATAATATTGAATACATTAAAGACTCAACAATATGTTTTTAACTGATTAATAGGTCTTGTTCAATTTCACATTTTTTGTTGATGTTTTATGCATTGCAAAAGATGTTTACTGACTCAGAATGCTGTATCACATGTTAACCATTTTCTATAATCTCCATGCTTCATGACCATGGTCATGTTGTCTATTTCTTATTTTTTTTATTCCTATCCACTTAAATCAGGTGTTGCACATGGATCAAAATGACTACTATGGAGGGGCTTCTACATCTCTTAATCTTACACAGGTCACTCTCCATTGATACAGATTTTTAGTAAAAGCATGAAAAGTATCGCTTTTTTTTTTTTTTTTTTGTTTTGTTTTTGTTTCATGTTAGTTCTCTTTTCATACCAAAATTCATTTTCTGTTATATAGCTATGGAAGCGATATAGGGGAGATGACAAGCCACCAGAGAACTTCGGCTCGAGCCGGGAATACAATGTTGATATGATACCTAAGGTACCTGTTCTCATAGTTCATGACATGTCGATCAATAGGAATTTTCATATCAGAATTTGTATTGTTTCTTTCATTTGCTGATGAAGTATTAAAACATTTATGAATGCATGTTTTAAGTCTATATTGTTGGTTCCTTACTCTTGGTTTTTTCTTTTTGAAATTTACCTTTTAAATTTTAGTTAGACAACAAACATGTGTTTATATGTGTAGACAAGGTTCTGTTTCTTTCTATTTGAGCATACAACTATTTTCTAAAACAATCTCTATGTGAAAAAACATTGCCATCTGCTTCAGGTTCTCTGTCATGCATTGTATGGTCTTTACTTTTGCTTTTTTCTTGGATTTTCCATCATTCGAACTATACGTTTTTCTTATGTGTTCTTCATTTTCATTCATTTATTGGTAAAACCAACTTTTCATCTGTTTTTATGGTAGTTTATGATGGCAAATGGAGCTTTGGTTCGTGTGCTCATCCACACAGATGTTACAAAGTATCTGAACTTTAAAGCTGTAGATGGAAGCTTTGTGTACAATAAGGGAAAGGTATGCACCATATTTTACTTTTAAGCTCTTTACTTACAAACTTTACATTACATGAAACCTCAAATATCTTTCTTCATCCATTTTCAGATTTACAAAGTCCCAGCAACAGATGTTGAAGCACTGAAATCACCTTTAATGGGTTTGTTTGAGAAGCGCCGAGCTCGGAAGTTCTTCATTTATGTCCAAGATTATGAAGCCAATGATCCCAAATCTCATGAAGGACTTGATTTGAACCAAGTTACAGCAAGGCAGCTGATTTCGTATGTATCTACTTCATTTCTTTTTATCTTCTTATTGCTTGATTTTACATCCCTTTAAATCTGTCTTCAATTTTTATCTTTAAATAATATTTTCCTCACTTGATATGAGCATAAGCACAATTCAAATCACAGTTAAAGGATTTTTTTATTATGAATGTTTTTTTTTTTAAAAAAAATGAAGTTTTATCATCAAAGTAAAAATATGAGCACCACGACTGATTTTATTTTTTTCTCATAAACTGTAACATTTTTACAGTGTAGTTTACCATCAATATTAATTATTCTAACCATATTCAATACTTTGATTCAATCTACTTTTCCACATTTTTAATGATTTCTCCAAAAACAGGAAATATGGATTGGAAGATGATACAATTGACTTTATTGGTCATGCCTTGGCACTTCATCTTGATGACAGTTACTTGGACAAGCCAGCCAAGGATTTTGTGGACAGAGTCAAGGTAGTAATTTGAAAATTATCCTTATATGCTTTCAAACATTGATATGATGCGATGGACTCTCGCAGTTGTTTATCATATACCGATTGAGTACAGAACTCAAAGATAAGGATTAATATATGAAAATTTCCATAGAGATACATAAATGACATCAGAGAATCACAAATCAGATTTTTTTTTCCTACATTTTTCATCCAAAAGATATACTAAAAAATGAGAAGGATATACACAATTGTATCATGATATTACCATGATTCATATTCCTGAATGGCTTAAAGATCCTAGAAGTTACATGGCTTTTCTTCTTTAGTCTTTATTAATGCATGAAAAAGGATAGAGTTGCCACAGAAGGATGTGTCAAATAAGATATTGATTTGTGCTACAAGCCAAATCCTTAATGCAAAGTAAGATATCGACAATGCCTTTAATTAAAAGGAAAGCTAGATTATAGTTTTAAGATTTTTACCATGTGCTAGAACTTTAATGCCGTTTTTGGAATCATGACCATATAGTCATTTGGCATATGTTTTTTCATGGCTAAATTTATTAGAGCATGTAATGCTGTTTGTTTTATACAGATTTATGCAGAGTCGCTCGCACGCTTTCAAGGAGGTTCACCTTACATATATCCACTATATGGACTGGGAGAGTTGCCTCAGGTTTTCCATATCTATCTTTCCTTTTAAATTTAATATATTTACGAAACTAACTTCAATACCTTTGATTTCTTGAAGGCATTTGCGCGTTTGAGTGCTGTGTATGGTGGAACTTACATGCTGAACAAGCCAGCATGCAGGGTAAGTTTGTGATGCTACTTCTATATTCAGGAAAATCAGTTGAATTATTACAAGCTGTGTTAAGAAGCTTGTATCTTATCAAGAGAATAAAATTAAATTTTGAGGTTTAACTTACATGCTTTTTCAGTCCATTTATCCTCACATTTTAGATTCTGGTACATAGGTAGAGTTTGGTGACGACGGAAAAGCCATTGGTGTGACTTCAGAAGGAGAAACAGCAAAGTGCAAGAAAGTTGTGTGTGATCCATCATATCTGCCTGATAAGGTATATCTACTAGCTTTCTAAGGGTACAGAGATTGTCAGTATCTCATTAAAATACTTTTATTTACTTATTGAAAATGTTAGTTTGCAACTTAGCATGAATATCCAAACATGACTAAGCGTGATCTTTACCTGCCACACCATTTAATCAACCCAACAGGTTCATAAAGTTGGAAAAGTTGCGCGTGCAGTATGTATTATGAGCCATCCTATTCCAGACACCAATGACTCTCACTCAGCACAAGTCATTCTGCCACAGAAGCAGCTCGGTCGTAAATCGGATATGTAAGTTTGCTTTGAACTTCTAATTAGGTTCCTTCAGTATCAAGTAACTACTTACAAATTATGAAATTAAATGAATGGACTTTTACTGATTTCCATGGTTATTTTAGGTATCTTTTCTGCTGCTCTTATGCTCACAATGTAGCTCCAAAAGGAAAATATATTGCATTTGTTACAACAGAAGCAGAAACTGACCAACCTGAGGTGGAGTTGAAGCCTGGGATTGATCTTCTTGGACCAGTAGATGAGATATTCTATGATATCTATGACAGATTTGAACCCACCAATGATCATGCTACTGATGGTTGTTTCATCTCTACAGTAAGTACTATGTAGAATCTCTAATAAACATGTTTTCTTTTCTTGTTTGTTACATCTCCTAACCATTGTAAAGGGTACTTGAAATTTCATACGACAGATATCCAATGTAGAATGAAATTTCTTACCTTATTTTTGTCTTTTGAAAATTGTCATCACCTGAAATTAAATTCTTGCAGAGCTATGATGCTACCACACACTTTGAAACCACAGTAAAAGATGTGGTTGAGATGTACAGTAAGATCACCGGAAAGGTAAGTAACTAATTTTCAGTTATTAAACCGATTGAAATAACATATTATGTCACAAGTAATGGCGGAACAGTTTGAGAACATTGTGAAATCAGAAACAACTAATAACAAGCAAAAGTAGTGAGAAACTAAACAAATTGATAGATATATGTCTAGTTCTCTAAATGACTATAGAATGTGATGTTGATCATATGGATTTTTGTTTTGTTTTTTCAGGTTCTTGATCTTTCTGTTGATCTGAGTGCTGCTAGCGCCACAGCTGAAGAATAAGTTTTCTTGCAATTATAATATAAGCATGCCCAAGTATTAGAAACAAAGCATGTCACATTTTTTTTTTTTTAAATTCCAATTTGTTCGTGTTTAGATGACTTAATGGGAAGATATGAAACATATCCATTGTTCCTTTTGTTTAATGGGTTTTTGTGCCCCATAAGTGACTGCATTAGTTTGTAGTTTTTGCAATACACATATTGTTTTTTATTAAATTTAAACTGTTTAAGTTATTATTTTTCTCCCTATTTATGCGCACATGCGTCCAAGCGATTACACTTGGTTAATATATATGTATAATTTGTACAAAATTTTATGGCAAGTGAGAACAAATTATGTAAAAGTAATGTATATTAATTTTTATTTACAACAAATAAATTATTAAAATTATATTTTAATTTAAATTTGCAGTGAGAATGAGAGAGAAGTAAAATGAGAGAGCGAGAGTAAACTATAAATTTTAATCAAACTGTTTTTTGAAGTCTTCATTTAGCCATTTCACAAACACCACAACTTCAATCCAATATACTTTATTAATATATTTTTGTTACTTTTTAGGGTTTATACACAAATTTTGTAAGCAAAAGTGATGATTTACTGTAATTTTGTAAACAACAAAAATCAGTGAGCGTTGCACACCATCAAATATATAATGAGAGAAGTCAAGTACTACAGAAAAATCCATTGAGGAAATACCCAAAAAAATTCAGTCATCATATGAAAAAGAAATTAAAATCTATCTTGCTCAACAAATTCAATGCAATTTACTACTAACTTTGCGTTTCTTTTTTTATGACCAAACTAAATTCCAATCTCACACAAACAAAAGAACCTCAACACTTCATGACATAGACATAGACCAATAGAGACTTTGGAGATTTTTTTAAAATTACCAAACTTATTTTTTTTTTCAAACTCTCAAATTAAATAAGGGTATTTACATGAAATTCATTATTTTTTTCATCTTATCTTGAGTTTGAATAGAGTTTGAATTGAGTATAACTTATCTTTACAAAATCAGTTTATAAGGTAGATGATATTTTATCATATGTATTGTCGAGTTCTAAATGGACCTACGCTCTTTCATTTTCACTCACTACTAATAAAATATATATCTCAATTTTAATTAATTGGTTTATGAAAAATTATTATTTTTAATTAATTAATCGATAACAAATATTTATCTTGTGTATAATTTATATCACAATTTTTTTCTACATAAGTTTGATTTTGTATGAGTTTTAAAATAAACATTATTATATCAAATATTTATATTGATTTAACTATAGTTATTAATTAATCTTATAAAAATATTATTAAATTCGTTAGTTAGATTCTCATTGACTAAAATTGAAATAGATGTTAATTTAAGATACTCAAGTTTATCCATTTCTCTACTTTTCAATCTACGGAATCACAAGTCTTTTTCTAAAAGTCAACTTTAAATAGCAAAAGTTCTCGTTTGTTATTTTGTACCCCATTCACCACTTTACTTACAATGAAGGTTCTATCTAATACTTATTTACCAACAATATAAGTTGTTTGTTTTTTCGAAATTAACTCATTTCTCACATGTTGCAATCTATTAGCCATCACCTAAGATACGACATTAAATATACAACCTACTAATGATATTTGCTGAAAGTCTCGCAAGTTTTGCATACTCTCCTTTTTTGGAATAAACACAATGAAAGATGTCGACGAAAGGAACTTTTTCATTAGCAGTGGCAAATGAAATTCTTCCATTCTATCCCTTCTCAAATGAAGTTCTCTCCGTTTTATAAAAAACTATTATTATAATTTTTATGTGAATAAAATCAATAAATATTTAATTTAAATCATATATTATATAAATATGTACAAATATACAAAATTACAGTAATAAAAAAAATGGAGAGATGAAAAATGTGTAACGATGAATGAAAAGTTAGTTTGTTTTCGAAAAAAAAAAGAGTGGGGGAAAGTAAAAATAAAATATAGAATTTACTGATGAAAAGTGAGAAAAAGGAAAAAAAGAAAATAATGTGTTAAAAAAGGGGGTTTACCTGAAGAGAAAGACGAGAGAGAGTGAAGTAGTAGGCGAGTTGATTAATTTTGATAATTCAGCAAACATAGAATGGGTATGTCCTTATTAATCAAATCCAGTTTATCCGGATATCAACAACACTCCACACTACTGTACTGTCATGACTCATGGACACAACCCCAATTCACTAGAATTACCAAACTGTCCTCCCTCCACTGCTAACTATTCATTCGTCTCTACCATCACTCACCATGGAGGGTGGAAACAGAGCTGAAGCTGAACGTTGGCTTTACACCGCTAACAAACTACTTAGCGCACGTGACTTGCATGGTGCACGCTCCTTCGCTATCCGTGCTCGTGAATCCGACCCTACCTTCGATGCCTCTGAGCTTCTCCTTGCTGTCACCGACACTCTCCTTGCCGGAGAAGCAAGGATTAGCGACCACCACCGTGACTGGTACGGAATTCTCCAAATCATCCGCTACACTACCAATATTGAACACATCGCTAATCAGTATCGCCGTCTAGCTTTCCTCCTTGATCCAAATTGGAACCCCTTCGCCTACTCCGGCCACGCCTTTTCACTTATTCATGATGCTTGGTCCGTTCTATCCAACTCTGCCAAGAAGGCCATGTATGATAGCGACCTACGATTGCTCACTTCCCCGCCGGCGCCGGCGCTTCTTCATCCACCGGCGCATCAACCTCCACCGCCACTGGTGGCTCATCCTCAGCCTATTCCTCTACCGGCGCCACAGCATCCTCCTCTTCCGCCATTGGCGGCTCAGCATCAACAGTATCATCCTCCTAACCCAACGCCGAGGAAAAACGCAAGACAGAAAGACAGCTCGACAGAGGCGACTCGGCAAAATCAAAACCCTAGCGAGCCAGCCGAGTCGACTCAGCAGACACCAATGGCGAGTGCTACTGAAACGGAAGGTAACATTAGCTTCTGGACTTTATGCCCTTACTGTTACGTTTATTATGAGTATCCGAAGAGGTACGAAGAGTGTGCCCTGCGGTGCCAGAGTTGTCGGAGGGGGTTTCATGCAGTGGTGGTACGTTCACCGCCGTTGAACGAGATAGATTCTTCGTTTTGTACTTGGGGATTTTTTCCGTTAGGGTTTTCAGGCGATTCGAAAGATGTGAACGGGACTTCTTCAAATTGGAACCCGATATGCCCTCTATTTCCATGCGCTTCGAAATCCAATAAGAAAAAGAGTTGGGTTTACTATGATGAAGAGGCTGCTGCGGCGTTTATCGATATCTCTGATCCCAGTGATGATGATTCCGATGATTCTGATTGGAGGGGTGGTAGTGGTGTGATGAGAGGGGTGAAGAGGTCAAGGGCTAATGGCAAAGAGAATAGCAAATATTCTGGTAATGGTAGAAGGGTAGATGGAGAGAGGCCTAGGAGAAGTGCTACTGCTGCAGTGAATGGTAATGGTAATGGTAATGGTAATGGGAATAGGAATGTAAATGAGAATGAGAGTGAGAATGAGAAGAATGTTGGGGCTGTTGATGCTGCTGGGGGTGTAAATCCCGATTCTACTAAGAAACTTGTGCCCGTTAATTCGAGAAGGAAGGGTGATGGGAACTTGGGGAAGTTGGATTTGAATGTGGAGTTCAGTAATGAGGCAGAGGAGCCTTTCCGGGGAGTGCATGACCATGAAGGGAATGTGACAGGCAATGCTGAGGATAATATTGAAGGGATTGGGTTTTTTGAGGGTCTTGATGAGTTCCTCAGTAGCTTACCCATTCTCAATGTGGTAGGAGATGATAAGGTTAAAAGTCATAATTAGTCATTTTGTATTCTAGATGTATATGTTGTATGATCTGATGCTTCTCTAACCATGCTTGTTAGCAAATTGTTTTGTGTATTAAACATTACAGTATTGCATGCAAGTGTTTATTTTAGCTTTTGTTCATTTGCCTGCATTTCCTTGGAGTTGGACGTGTTGGACATTATCTATGCAAATAGATGGCTTTTTTTTTTTTTTTTTGGGTCTTTATATGGCGTGTTCTAAGTAACATACTAGGTCTAAGCAAAGTACTATGTCTTTGTGAGGCACCTAAATAGAATGAGAAACATAGGAGCATATAACTTTAGCAGCTGTTATGGAGAAGATAATAGAATATCACAGTAAGTGATTTGGGCAAGTGTAGAAGCCGCCTTGTATGCAGAGTAGATTAAATGAAGAAGGGGGGAAGTCTACTAGTTAGAGGTAGAGGGAGACCTAGAAAAATTATAAATGAGACATTTTATATTGACAAGACTATCTTGATGTGGTGAAAATAAACTTCAGTATGCTGGGAATATGAAGGGTTATTATAGATCACCTTGCATATTGAGTATATTTATCTTTCAGTATGCTGAACGCCAAGGCACCTTGAAAATACCAATAATCGGTTTGTGTATGTACAAGTAGCTAGTTTGGGCTTGAGTATATTTATTCTATGGCACCTATTGTAGAAGTAGAACAAATTATTCGTCTATATATTTTACCTGTTTTCTGTGTGTTTGAGCAATTACCTTGAGCTTTGTTGAAACGAGTGAGCAATGTGGCTAAGATTTCTTATTAAATTGAAGTTAATTTTTTTTAAAAAAATTTTAAACTGATTTTTAAATTAAATTTGGTTAATTGGATTATTTAAATATATAATTCAATTTATAAACGATTTAATTAATTTGATTTTTTTATTTAATGCAATTTAATTTATCAAAATGATTTAATTAATCATATATTTTGTATATCCTAATTATTAGCTATCGCAATTTTTTGTTTCAATACAAAAAGTGCTTGTTAATGTCCAACCACCGCACCGAAGCAAATCTTTTCCATAAGAACAAATTGCAAACCCAAATTTGAAATAAAATAAATGAAAACCAAACTAAGAATTAAAACTAGGGATGACAATTAGTTCTGCGTACAAAAATTTGCATAATAGATATAGATACGGAACGGATAATTAACCATAAAATTAAGTGGATAGTATCCATTTCATACTTATGTAAATATATTATTTATTTATTATATTAGTGTTTAATTTAATTAATTATTTTTTTTATGTTTTAATATCTATTAATATCATTATACCACTACATTATTTATAATTAAAAGATAAACGCTTGCAAAAATTTTAAGAATTTGATTATGGTGAATAAGTAAATAATTGTGATTTTATAACTAAAAGTTATGTCTTATTAACCGTGACTTTATAATTATACTTGCAACTTCATATCAATTATTTTTACATATCTCAAATAATATTATTGTAGGATTTGCAACTTCGTAAAATATTATTACGGATATTTGAATGTGTATTGTAACGAATATTCATTTGAAATGTTGAGTTAAAAAATATTTTGGTTTATAATACTTTATGATTGCATTTTAGATATTTAGATAATTTTTAAATTTAATTACAACAATATTATTTATTTATCGATCTATTTTAGTTAAAGCATGAATATATTTTAGTTAAAACATGAGTAATTGGTACGAACACTTTGATAGTCAAAAAAATACAAATACAAATATTTTTTTAAACCACGGATATAAGGACGAATCCATTACCATCTCTAATTAAAAACCCATAAAAATATAATCTAAATTATTGAAATCTAAAAGTTTAAAAACCCCAACACACACTTCATGTCATCTTGAACTAACCGTTTTCTCAAAAGTGACTCCAATTTTACCCTATTAATTTACCAAACCATAGAACCAAACTCATCAAATCAAGCACCAAACATCAACAACAAAAGAGAGATATATATTTTTTTTAATGGATTTTAATTTTATGAGTTTGATGAAACTAAAAAACTTAATTGATTTTAATTTTAAATTTTCAGAGTTTAGAGTTTATGAAACTGATAAAAAATAGATAATATTAAGAATTTCAATTAAGATTTTAATAAAAATTGATTTAAATGCCACATACGCAACTTTTTTTTATAGAAACCGTTAAAAAAAATTAACGGTGCAAATAAAAAAAAAAACTTAAAAGATATATCCAAAATATGAGTAAAACTTAACCTAGCTCAAACTTGCCATTTTACTCTCTTTTGCTCTTTTAAAAATATATAAAACAGAGAGAGTTGGCCATCATACATTTGAATGTTTTGGGGGTTATAACTAGTAGTAGCTAACCAGTCTAACCATATAAAATGGTATAGTCAAAGTGAAACACAAGAAGTTGAACTAACTAAATATTGCAAAAGCTTTTATGGTTCTCCAAACTAATTTCTCTTTCTCTATATAAGACCATCCAATATCGCTTTGTTTCTCATTCAATCCCAAACCAAATCCTCTCAATACAAATAGAGTACATCAAGCTAGCTATATATCAATGGCCTCAACCAAATCCTTCATCACATCTTTACTTTTTCTTGTGACCATCTCAAGCATGAACATGATGAGCCTTGAAGCTCGCAATCTTTTGCAAACAACCACACAACCAAATTTGCCTAACATTCCCACTTTGCCAAATCCTACAACAACATTGCCACCTTTACCTTCAATTCCAACATTGCCTCAAGGGAACCTTCCTCCATTGCCTACCATTCCATCTATGCCTAAGCTCACTATGCCACCAATTCCAAGCTTTCCTACCAATATTCCAACACTTCCATCTCTCAACATTCCACCATTGCCAGCCACTTCACTTCCCAACATTCCTTCAATTATCCCAACCACTTTCCCATCCATCCCATTTTTCTCTCCACCACCTTCAACCTCTACCCCTTAATTAAACACTTTTTCACTTGTTACTTTCCTACCTTGCATTATGTGGTTTGCTAAATGCATGCAATAGACATTGCATCATTTCCTTTTAGCTTGTGATGAAATTGTACGAGGTTATGATTATAGCATTATCTTTATTGTATTGTATGGTGTGAAAAAGCCTTTGTAATTTTTTTTCTTCTATTTACCAGTTTGGCTCCATTGCTTTGTACTTTTGAATTTATACTATTGATGCTGAATTACAAATTTATATACAATACGATGTCTTTTTATTTTCTTGGTTGAATTTGAAGAATTAAATATTCAAAATGAGTTGTTATGCAATAGTTTTATTTACTTTTGGTAAAAAAAAACTAGCAATTCCCTTGCCATAATTTAAATACTTGTGTTGAAATATTTTGTTTTTTAATTATATTTCAATAAATATTATTTCACAAATATCAATTTATTATATTAACAATTTATTATTAATGTCATTATTTAATAGCTTTAGTAGATTAATGATCAAAATTAAGTAATTAATCTAATTATATTTCTAATTAAATTATTAATTATTTAATTAATACCAGA
>JBBPBR010000003.1:11456631-11467122 GCA_037974775.1 Cicer pinnatifidum | reverse complement strand
TGTATACAATATTATTTAAAATATATTAAATTATTATTTTTTAATTAAAAAATACAAAATAATTATTTATGTTATTTTATAAACTAAGTACGAAAAGATTTATTTCTAAACAAATTTAAGATATACGTTAAAATATCATTTTCTTTATTTAAACTCCCTTGGTGTCCAATGTTTGATCCTTTAAATATTTTATTTTGTTATAAAATTTTGATTCTTTTAAAAAATTAAGAAAAATAAATTTTGCCAATAAATTTTGTTTATATTTAATATATGAAGTGTAAAAAAGCCTACTCCCCGACCTAAATTTATTAGTTTCTGAATTTTGATATGTGAAGAATTTGTTATGTGGCACTTTCTTTCTGTCAAAAGCCCACATGACAAATCTATTGAAACTTGGCGTTTTTTCTTTCTTTCTATTCTTTGTAATTCTACATTGTTAAGAAAAAAAATCCTTTTAATAAAAGTTTTTAAGAAGTGTCCGAGAAAATGTTAATCTACTATCAATTTAAGAAAAGTAAACACTAACAAAAATATATTAATTATCATGTTTTAGATTTTAAACAACATTTTATTGCTACAATAGTTACATAACCGCGATTGATATATTTCTTTTTGAAGAAGTGATTGTCATTTATATAACTAACTCCTCTAATTAAAAAAAGTATTTTATTTCAAAAAGTATTTTGATTCAAAGAGTATTCTATTGTATGGAATCACTAGAAACGTTAACGGGTATTTTTTTTTTGGTACAAGGGAACAAATATTTTATTTGTAAAAATAAAAATTCCATTTGTCTTCTATTTATATTCTATTGTAGATTTAATTTTGTAAAGAGATTCTCTCTGAAATCCTCCAAAATTAAACTCAAAATTCAGCTATAAACAAAGTAGGCTTAGGCCCATCTAAGCTTTAGAAAGTAAAATTGTTTACATATGCGAACCCAAGAGAAGTCCATTAGCAAGCTAATTCAGCGGCTTCTCTAAAAGGACAATATTAATTATAAAGAATGGAGTTTGAATTGTAATTGTTTATTTTTAAAATAATTTCTACTTAATTTAAATTTAGTTAACTCAAGATCATTCTTGATTTTTAAACACAACAAAAGCAGAACGTTCTTAATTAGTGAAATCATAAGAAAATTTTCCTACGTGATCTATGGTCAGCTAATAAAAAATAAATAGAGATAAAGAAAAGATAATCACACTAATATATCGTAGTTCACCTAAAATGAGTTACATTCAGTTTTCACAATATGTAAACTTTTTCACTAAAGTGTTCAAACAAGATCGATCTTGCTTTTCACACTAACTATTACATTATCCTTGACCTTGAGATTCTTTTTATAGGCTTCATGAAGACTAATGATAACTCATCTAACCGTTGTAAATCCAGCTATCTAGTTGTAGCTTTTAATGGATAAGTGTTGTTTAAAAAGTAGGAATGTTCTTGCTTTATTACCAAAATGATCTTCGTTTCTGTTTTGAGTAAGTGCTGAATTTGAGAACATTTGACAATTGTTAGATGTCATGTTTTTCTTTGTTTCGTCTCGTGAGCAGACTGCTTAGAGGTGCAATTGTAGTATCTTATCAAGTATGTCATACATGTACTTGTTGTTTTATCAATCTGGAGATTGATCTTGCTTGTTTGATCATGATGCTTAGCTTTTTCCTTTGTTAAACTTTTTGAAATGGATCTTTCTAATAGGATCTTGTGTACATTCATTTGATATATTTGTAATGAAGGATGGTTTATTAGCAAACCATAATCGATCTTGTCTTATTTCTCTTTTATGAACAAGAACGTTCTTGGTTTGATAAGAATGAAGGTTGTGAAGAACGATATTGGTTTTACCGGACTTCTGTTTTTATTAACCATAATGTTCTTCGATTAACAAAATGATCTTGTTTCTTTCAACATGATCTTGTGTTGATATGTTAAATACCTATCTTTAATTAATATACTAAAAACACATGTTAAAAAGCAAAACACTTTAAAATCATAATTGGAAATTTAATTAAATTTGTTTGATTGATTTGGGATTTTGTCTCAACATTCTCTAGAGGTGAGAATAAGTTGGACCGAACTAGGCTTTGCAATGTCTGAGTTTGATTTGTAAAAAATGCAAGGTTTAGGTCTGACCCGTGGTCTATCATAAGTTTATTTTTTAAGTCTAAGTATGATTTTGATAAAAGTCCGTCCAATTAGCCTACTTAAAAATCTATTTCATTTTAACATTTTAAAATTACAAACATCTATTAAATTATTTTTTTAGAATTTACAGTCTATCGTAATTAGGTCAGTCTATTTAAATAAATATAAATAATAACACTGATATTACCCAAATAGCTCAACACTAATGCATTTGAATGGTCTACGAGCAACCATGCTCTTCTAGCAATTCTTGTTTAAGCTTTGTATTATTTTATGTTTACGAAGGAGGAAAAAAAAATGAATATCTGAAATCATGTGAAATATCAAAAAGTGAATCTCAGCTTTGAAAACATTGTAGAAGAAGCTTCTCTGTAACCATATACATGTCTGTATTGTGCATAAAACATACACATTACGTATCTGATGCTTGTGTAACTGTATGAATAACTGAAGTGTGAATGCTTCTAGTAGTGGTCTGTGGAGGTTTGAGTATATCCTGCACCTAGTTCATTTCGTTAGTTGTTATTCAAAGTGTTTCATGTTACTTATTATGATTAAAATATTCATACATTGGCACATCAAGTCAAGTTAGCTTTTTAAGTGATGGGTTTCTGCAACTTATAAATCTCTGTCTTCTTATTGGCAGACAAAATGTACAATTATCAACAATAATTTTGCATTGGAATTGATGTGACATGAAGTGTCTGCTTCTTACAATCATTGCTTGGTACTGTTTAACCAACTAGCTAATTTGAAACTTGAAAACATGTTGAATGCTATTTAGTGGTTAATCTTGACTCACTCAAGCCAATGGGTTTGTCACTTTATAACCATCAATTTTCCACTCAGGATCAAGGTGACATGATTTATGTTGAAACATCTAATCATGTTTCTTCATTTATATCCTCATACAATGTATATCTTATCTTCCTAATAAAAGTAACTATTAATTGTACGATTTTGCAAACAAAAAAAGTTGCATTTCAGCAGTGCCTGTTGAAGTCACACATGAAAATAATGATTTCACACAACAAAATTATGATTTGACTTGGTAATAAAATTACATGTTATTTGAATTTCATAGAATTTTCATTAATGAATGAAATATGACAAAGAAAAGACAAAAAGTCCAAACACAAATTAATTTGAGAGGTATCAATCAATAAATACTCATGAAACTGAGAATTTGATGTATCTCAAGATATTGAGTTTCTCCACCTTCTAGTTGTCTTTCTGCTCTGTTCTTCAGAAGTTGGAATGTGATTAGCAATATCATGATTTTCTACATTTGTCATTTTTGTAAGTTTGCTCAGTTTCTTCCACCCACTAGTCCAGGCTGATGTATGCTTTTGCTTCATCACCTTATCAAATTGTTTCTGCAGATTTTCCATATCATGTTGAAGTTCCAAATACTTTGTTTTCACACTCTCAAGTTCAAACTTTAGTGTGTTAATGTCTTTCTTAGCTGTTGACCATCCTTCTTGGAATGATTGTGGTGTCCCTTCTAGAAGTGTTTTCCTGTTTGTTATTATTGGTTGGAATTGAGATTCAACGCCGCCGCCGCCGCCTTTCAGAGAATTGTTGTTGGCTAGTGCATTGCTTATCTTTACCTGTTCAGAGAATAGAACTTGTACCACTACCCTTATTGGAAGCCTTTCATTTTGAGCAGCATGCATGCATGCATCAATGGAGAGTTTCTGACAATCCATTACACGGCAGAGTCGCTTCCTTTCGTGCTCAGTTAGTGTTGGATGTGCCTGTTATTTTGTTTCACAGGTCATAAAAAGTAAAAAGTAAAAAGTAAAAACCCATCGGCATATGTATTTATGTAAAGCTAAACTACTAATCTTTCAACCAAGTGGTTGAACTCAAGTGGTTAAAGAACTTCAATGAAAGGAAGAATCACTTGAGATAACCCGAGTTTGAACCGTGACTAAAAGAACCCTTGGTCGGGCTTTATTTACCTCTCAACCAAATTCCGAATTACTAGAACCCTTTTCTCCTTAGCACTCCAGGGTGTTTAGATAAAAATTAAGAAAAAACTACTAATCGTTCCTACTCATCTTTTTCTAAAATGAGTGAAACACACAAGTGACACAACACATCAATGAAATGTGAATCAGGAATTAATGTGTCTCCTTAAATGTATATATTAACATTCCTAGAATAGATTAGGCAAATCAGGAAATAGAATATTTGGCATAATGAGTTGTAATTACCTGTAAAGGCTCTGACTATTATTTATCAAACCCTTATTAATGACATGAAACGCTTACATTTATATAGTTCATACCATTATATAACAGAAGCTATGTTCATGGAAAAATCAACAAAAAATGTTCTAATGACTAATTACCTTGAGATATGAATCGATTGCTCGGTATAGTCCATCATCAGAAGTTCTAGCTGACTCAGGCAAAGCTTCTGCAAGAACCTGAAACTTTGTCAATGAAAGGTTTCTATCTCTTGATACCTCTGTAAGATAACTGTCCACAAGTCTAGCCACTCTTGCTTTAGCATTTAGGCTACTTCCCACAAGCTTGTCCGATAATGATTGTTGTCGGCTTGGACTAGAACCTTCAACCTGTTCTTGAACAAGAAAATGCTCCAACAACCTCTGAACAAGATCCACGTCATACATAGTCTCGCTTTTACTATAACAAGGAATCAAAAGATCATTCAGTGAAGCTTGTTCAAACTGCATTCCTACCCTTTTCTCTAAATCAGTAATCAATGCATGTGCAACCTTTAACATGTTTGCCATTCTCAGAAGCCTAAGAAGGAAGCTACACGAGACACTATCTTTCTGCGGCGGAATTATGCTGATGAGACTCTCAATAACCATCCTTTGATCCTTAGCTTGAAGACTTGAAGTTTCATCTCTAGTTCCGGCTGCAACAATCATATGAAGTCCACCTTTCCAGCTACCGTCGCTTCCACTACTAGAACTATTGTTACCGTTATTGATGCTTGTTTCCTCTACCGCGATTGCAGCGTCATTTCCCAATCCTGGTAGCCATTTAGTTGCATAGTGCATTATTCCAGCACCAATCAGTTCAAATCTCATACCTTTTACCTTAATAGCAGTAGTGACTCTAACAAAGTGATCAATCCTAAGGATCGAAACGTCTTCGAACCACCAATCAGGAGGAACCAATTGATTCCTACTAGGACTTGAGTCTTTCATTTCATTCCATTTTGGACTAGAAACTTTTGGTGCTCTTCCGGTATACGCCCACCTTATTCCTTTCGGATTAGCACAAGCTTTCCAAGCTATAGACTCGCTGCATCTTCGGACTATTTGAAGGTTTTCGGCCCACGGGGACAACTTCTCACAACTTTTCAACACTACTATTGAGTCTCTCCATGAAGACAAAACAACATAGCTAAGAAAAGCTTCAGTCTTGAATATAAGATTACCTTCTTCTAGATCCTCGGTCATTTCAAGGTACTCGGCAGCACATCTTAGGCCAGAAATGTTTCCTGCTGTCAAATCGATAGCAACTCCATAGCTGAACTTGGCTGCCAGTTCAAAAGCCTCTGGCCCTCCAGGAAGATCGTCCATAGCTATCTTATTCAAGTCGGGGTTGCGAGAATCATATAGGATTCTGTTCAGCTTTCCACTTCTAGATAGTAAAGGATACTTTCACAAGAAAAGGGAAGAAAAGTTCATCAAATTCAACACAATACAGGTTAAGAGTATATCTTATCTTTGGGAGAAAGAAAAAAATTACTTGAAATAAGGAAAGAAAAGATAGATACCTTGTGCAAGTGGAAGTTGGCTTCTCCAATTTGGACTTGAAGATCACTTGGAATATCAGCTGAAACATACCTGCATGTGAAAGAGATAAAATGTTTAAGAAACTTATATAAAATGGATAACACAATAGTTCAAAATAATAAACTGATAAATTCAAAAGTTTTAATAATTATTTTCTGCCAAGCTCTTGTGTTACAAAACACTTCACTGGCATTACCAGCACTGAAGATTAGTCAAAAGGCGGTACTATTTCTGCATTGAATTAAACATACCAAGAGTTGCCTCTTTGGTGAAACCCTTCAATTTTAACACCATGTTTGGTTGAGGTGAGAATTCCACCCCCATATTCCCTTCCAGCCGCTGCTTCACTTTCTGATTCCCACATGCTGAAAACAAACCAGATTCACAATTTAGTGGCTTTCAATGAGAGTGAGAATAAAGGTAAACAACCTTGGTTTCCTAATGCATGTTAAAATTTCATAATTATTATTTACTGAATTGCCATTGGATTACCAATAAACTTATTAACCAATCACCATGAGCGTGACTCATTGTGATGAAGTATACATGTCTTTAACTTTGTTCTAAATTTTGATTGATTCAAATCTCTAAATCATAACTCGTCTTTGAACCCAAACAAAATCAATGATATGTAGGTCAAATTAAGAACTAGTTTATTTAGAAAAGGATTAAGTTTTTCCAAAAGATAATTAAAACAATACTATAAGGTGGTTATTCAATTATGACTACAAATTAAAAGTGAAAGATTAAATATTTTTAGAATTGTATCATGAATTCAAACACAAACACGACGGTTACAATAATACTTCGCTACAACGATTGCTAATTAAACTAGACCTAATGTCAACTTGAATGTTTGTTTAGAATATTACTGATTAACAAAAATTTATTTCAACTTGGATATTTGTTTACCAAAGCCTCATACGAAACATAATAAAACTAGCAAGTTTTAATAAAAAATTATCCATAGGCCAAAGCATTCAAAGGTGGATGTGGGATTGATAGAAACTTGCTACAAACCATTTTGAGGTCTACCTGAATTAAATGCATGATACAATTGAGCTACATCCCATCTATACAAGAGATTGGGTGTTCACATAAAGAAGGGGAAAACTATACCGTGGTTGGTGTCAACTCTCGATCTAATGGAACATGAGGTCCCATATCTAATTAAAACATATATTTGAATGGTTTCTAGAGAGGAAGACCACAACCCTACAAGATTTGAGCAACTTTACCGTCTATATGGAAGTCGCATGTACATGACAATAAATGGTTAACATCTCATCTCAATACATATGGATGGTGATCACACAATTTCTTCATTTCATCATCAAGTTTCTTATTTCAATGTTATTATTTCATCGTCAACTTTCTTCTTTCAACATCATTAATTCATCCCAAATCATCTTCATTCAACATCGTTATTTCATTTCAAATCATCATAGATTTTATTCTCTAACATCATTATAAAAATTAATGCACGTCTGTAAATTTTCTTACCATTTTGAAAATCCAACTATACAAAAAATGTCTTGGATTTAAGATTTCAATATAGTTATAAGCAAAATAACAAAAGATTTACTAGCTTTCTTTAAATAAATATATGCTTACAAACATTTATTTTTTTCTTATTTAGCAGTTGACAATAGTTTTGAAAAATTACTATGTTTCCAACAAATTGATTTGAAATATATTTGTTTGTTCGGTAGAAACAAAATCTCTTTGGTAGAAGTTTTATAAGTGGTTGAAATAAGGTTTTGAGTTAGTTGTTCATTAAATGTCCCTTAAGTGCTAAAAGCTTGACTTTATAAGTCAATGGACAGAGTTTAAATCCCACACGCCTTTTCTTTACACAATATTTTTTTTAAAAATCACAAGTTATCAACAATTTCATCACTAGCAAATATCACTTCACCAAAGCAACACATCCAATCATAATCATCAACCAAGATTCAACATAGTATATATCATCAATGCCATTGTAGCAAAATCAATGTCAAATTAAGCCAAACTTCAAACCTTCTTAAGTGAAGGCCACTTAATTACCTCATTATCCCGAAATTCGACTTTTCGCCTTTGGTTGCCTTTTGGAAGTTTCACTACTTTTGCTTTTCTCCTTCAAATCATCTATGATGAGATTCCTGTTACATATTTAAGGAAAATAGAGTGAGTATACTTCAAATATAAGGTTGGGTGAGTAAAATGAAAGAATGGACTAATATACTTTTTTTTTCAAATTTGGAACAGTTTGGGTTCGGGATTTTTCAAAAATAGTAAAACAATTGAAATATTTTCCCAACTAACACTTGAAAGGAATATAATCATTCATCATACAAAACAAGGACCACAGTCTCTTATATAAGCAACATTTAATTCCAAAAATAGATAATGCTTCAATTCAAGACAACCACTCCTTACGTGCGTTTTGACCATGATCAACAACAATATAAGATGATGCAAAATCAGCACATGCAAGTGACAAAACAACTATCAAAAGATTATAATTAAAGAGGTCTGAAGAAGGTAGCTGAAATTAGTGTGTGTGAAAACTGAAAAGAGTTTTTGAAACGTTGGTGTGAGTGATTTTGAGATATGGTGAATCGGGAAGTAAGACTTAAAAATGAGAACAATGATAACTCTCACACTAATAAGGCTGAATCAAGATTTCTTCACAAATCGAGAGAGGAACAAAATAATGATGTGTCACAGTTAAGATCGCTAACTAGGCCACATAAAAATCTACTGAAAAAGAAAATGCATCCATGTCAATAAGATAAAGTTACTATTTCAATTAAGCAAATAAATTATATGATGCAATAATTGAATAATTGAATATGTAGTATATTCATCTTACGTTAATGTTATGCATAAATTTATTTATGAAATTTGGCTGTATGAAAGAAAAATTTATTTGTAATTGTCGACATATAAATTAATTATTAACAAATTATTTTATAAAATATTAAAATTTAATAAGTGAATTAATTTGAAAATAATATAAAATTAACGTCGAATATCACATATTTAATCAATACATTATATTATCATTTTAAAAAAATTGTAAATTACCTATTGAATGACATTTTAAAAATATTATACTTATATATATATATATATATATATATTTTCAATTTATAAAATCTAAAAATTAATTTAACCTAACACATATAATTTCAAAAACTAATTTATATATACAATCCAACAAATGTCATAATCACTGACATGTAACCAAGACTTAGAAATATTACATGAAAAAAAGACTAATGAAAATCTTTTCAACTTTTACAATCTATGTTTTTGAGTTCACTTTCCATTTTTCAAACTTTCAAGCACTAAATCAGGACTTTTGTCTCACGGACACGTAAAATAAAACCCGTAGCACGTAACATAAAAATATAATAAATTTATGACAAAATAATTTCTTTTTTAGTTGTTTAATTTCACATACACATTTAACAATAAATTTTAGTGGCCATATGAACGGATAAGATAAATTTCAAATACATATTTAATTATATTTAACATATAATTAATGAATACTAATAATATTTTACGAGTTATCAATTTTCTTAATCGATAAAAAAGTGATAATTACCACAAAAAATTCATACATATTATTATAAAATTTTAAATTCTAATTCGAAAAAAAAAACGTCACACTCATTTAAATTTTTTCTATAGAAACTCATATGTATTTTTTAATATATTTTTATAATTCTTAACACAACACACATTTTTGTAGTTATGATAAACTTAAAAAAATTATAAATTAAAAAAAAAATAGTTGATTAAATTAACAACCATAGAAATAGTATATAAAGAAATTCACTTGTCCTTTTTCTTTTGCTGTTTGATCTGCGAATATCCAACACCTCAAATAATTATGTTCTTGAATGTTCCATATATACAGTAGTAGGTTGTTTAAGAAAGCAATGTGACAAACAACAGTAAATAAAGATTATGGCAAATTTAAATGGTAGAAATGTAAAGACATAAATGAAGGCAATAAAAGATTTAGAGTGTATATAAAAAAGGACGAGCAACGTCTACATCATGTCTCTGTTTCCTAACAGCAATGCGGATAAGAATGGTGCTGGTAAGGTAGGGTCTCTGCTCCTTCACTATTAGTATGGGGTGAACGCCTCATTATATATCAATTTGTTCATATCATAATTAGAAATAAAATAAAAATTCTTTTTAAAATTTAGTTCAACAAACAACAAAAAAATTATTGAAATTAACGTCATATCTAATTACTCAAATTAGTTGCTACCAAAATAATACTATATTAGTACTTTTAAATTTTAGTAAATAAATTAAAAGTAGAAATAATTAAAAATAAATTGTATAGTTTCTAAATATATTATTTACTATTTCTCATATCAAGTAAGAATTGAAAGAAAAAAACTTAAATCACATACTAGAAAAAATGTCGATGTTTTAAATTATGAAAAATATTATTAAGAGTATGTTCACCAATTGTCTTTAAAAATATGAAATTTTATAATTATATGAGTTAATTATAATAAAATTTATTATTATTAAAAAATAAATAT
>JBBPBR010000003.1:11429904-11448828 GCA_037974775.1 Cicer pinnatifidum | reverse complement strand
TGACAGCTCAAAGTAGGCAAAAATCTTATTCTGATAAGAGGCGTCGTCCCTTGGAGTTCTCGGTGGGAGAACATGTATTCCTACGTGTTTCACCAATGAAAGGAGTTTTACGATTTGGTAAGAAGGGGAAGCTAAGTCCAAGATTTATTGGACCATTTGAAATTTTAGAAAGAGTTGGACCAGTAGCGTATCGCTTGGCACTTCCACCGGATCTCTCGGGAGTTCATCCAGTTTTTCATATTTCGATGCTTCGGAAGTATCTTCATGACCCTTCTCATGTGATTAATCATGAAGAAGTACAGTTAGATGAGAGTCTATCATACGTTGAGCATCCGGTAGCTATATTAGACCGCCAAGTGAGACGTTTACGCTCAAAAGATATCGTTTCAGTAAAAGTCCTTTGGCGAGGCCCATCCGGTGAAGAAACTACTTGGGAACCCGAAGAAGTCATCCGTGCAAAGTACCCGCACTTATGTTGAAATTCAAGGTTAGCAATGTTTATTAATTAAATAAAAAGTCAAATAAATTCGAGGACGAATTTTTATAAGGGGAGGAGATTGTTACGTCCTTGTTCTTAAAAAAAAAAAAAAAAAAATAATAATAATAATAATAATAATAATAATAATAATAATAATAATAATAATAATAATAATAATAATAATAAAAATAATAACAACTAACCTCCCCCTTTCTCTTTCTTTCATTTCACTTCCTCTCCCTTTCTTCCTTCTCTCTCAGCAACCCATCCTCCCCCATTTTTCATTTTTTTTCTTTTCTTCTCTTTCCTTCTTCTTCTTCTCACTTAAAGCCAAGCTATCTACTTAACTTTTAAACTCATAGGAAGGATATACAAGTGCTTGGGTGAAATTTTGGGTTAGGGTTTATCCTCTAAAGAAGGAGAAGGGTACCCATTGAGAGTTGTCGATTGAAACTCTTTGAGGTAAGTACACAACTCTAATCCTAGTATGAATTCATAGAAAAATATAGATTTGAGTAAAAATCTTATTTTGTGCTTAGGGTATATTTAAATGATTTTTAGGCTTTCCTAGAGCTAGTTAAACTTTAGAATAATTTTTCTAAAGTCTTGGAAATATTCTTGATGCTCAGATTTGTCCGCTGAGATCCTGCCGGCTAGTTTGAGAGTTGTTGGAGAGCAAAGTTAGACGATTCTCCATAACTGTGAGTTGACGACGGTCATCGTCATATATTTTTATACTGCTATTATTTTTATTTTACTTGTTTTCTATATTAAAGTTTATTGACAATTCTGGGAAACACAACCTTTGAATTTTATCTCAATTTCGTCAATTATTTAATTTAACGGTCTTTATTATATAATATGTTATTTGTTGGATTTACGTATGAGTTAAAGTATTTAAATATTTATTTGTTATACGATTGAATATATTTTTCATGAATTTCGATGAAATAATTTTAAATGCGTGTTTTGGGAAGTTGTTGTTATAACTATTAAATCGTCAACTGCGTTGGGTGCACCTAGTTACCACGTGTTGATTAGGGAAAGTTAACCGTTAGATGGAGCCGCCCCTACGAGAGAGGTCATCCGTAGGAGGAGAGGGCTATCAACGAGTTGTAAGCTTCCTAATTGATACGTGATGATGCGTTGCGGGATTGAGAGGAGAGGGCCATCCGTTAGATGGAGCCGCCCCTAAGGGAAAGGCCACCCTTAGGAGGAAAGGGCTATCAATGAGATAAAGCCGCCTCTTGATTCTAAAATTTTGTATTGTTACTTGTCTGATTTTATGAGGATTTTTAAGGTTGTTTATTTGGATTTCGTTTCGTTATTCACTGGGTTTTAAATATTTTGTTAAGCGATTAAACAATTACTCGTGCCTTTTGTGTTTCCCTTCTAATTGATGGTGGTTGTTGTCTCCTCACTAAGTCTTTGTGACTTACCCCTTTATGTTGCTTATTTTTTTCAGATTCGCAAGCAGCTGAGTAGGAATCAATTATTTGATTCAAGTCTCAACATACTTCTTTTTTTTGGTAGGCCTCTTTGATCGAGGACCATTTTTGTAACAGTTGTTGAGTCTATGTAATTTGCAGCTATTTTGGAGTCTAGAAAGTTTATTTAGTTTTGGGAAGTGTATTAAACAATTTGATTATGTTATGTGAATTATGACTGGATTGAAAGCTGAACAGGGATTTCAAAATTTGGGAATGTTGAATTTACAGAGGAGACTCTGTCGAAATTTCGAATGAAATTATGTGTAATTTTTGAAATGGTTAGAGAACGATTTAGTTATGAAATTGTCAAGTTAATTGATAGGCTTGCCAGGCTAGGAGTATAGCTTGTGCGCCGGTCACGACATTTAAATTTTGGGTCGTGACAAAGTTGGTATCAGAGCTCGGTCGTAGGTCCTAATAGCTGCAAACATAAGGTGATAATAGATTCTTGTTAGTAAATTGTGAACCCGGGCACAACTTACTTATAAGGGCTATTAGCACTTTATGAGAGTCTTATCTGTTGTCTGAAACTGTGTTTAAATTCATCATCACAATCTTACCACAATTTCTTGTCGTCTTATTCAATCTTTGATCAATGTTGTTCGAATAGGTGAGAATGCCACCAAAGACTCGGAATCCTACTATAAGGGAAATTGTTGATGAATCAATTTCTCAAGCTCGAGGTGCTCGTCAACGAGGTCGTGTTTCAGTTCGTGCTCGAAATAGGGGTAGAGCTAATGTTGGCGGACGTGGTTTGAATGCTAATGTTGAGGTACCTAGGAGGAGGCGCGGAAATCCAGCCATGGAAGAGTTTGCTGCTGGTTTGCAAGGATTACAACAGGTTGTGCAACAACTTGTTGGGGTTGTCGTTGGACAACAACAAGAGGGTGATCAAAGACATGAAAATGTCAATGGTCAACAAGAGGTGAGACAAGCTGAGCATTAGACGACTACTGCAATGAGGGGTATTGAGGTTACTTTACCAGATTTCATGAAGCTTAAACCCCCTACTTTTTCTGGGTCCAGTGCAACTGAGGATCCACAACAATTCATTGACAGTCTAGAGCGGCTTTGGAGAGCATTGGGTTGTTCTGAGGTAAGAGCAGTAGAATTGACATCATTTCAGCTAGTAGGCGTGGCACGTGATTGGTTTGATACAGTGTCACGTGGTAGACAAGTGGGGTCACTTCCGTTAGCATGGAGAGAATTCTCTCAGTTGTTCATGGCTCGTTTTCTTCCGGAGAGTGTTAGGGATGGGTTAGCTCATGAGTTTGAGCGATTGGAGCAAACGGAGGGTATGACAGTTTCAGAGTATAGTGCTCGTTTTACACAGCTCTTTAGACATGCCCCTTATCCTATCACTGAAGAGATGCGTGTTAAGAGGTTCATTAGAGGATTGAAGGATTATTTATTTAGATCGGTGGTTGGATCTAATTGTTCTACTTTTGCTGAGGTTTTGAGTTTGGCCCTTCAAATCGAGCAACGACAGAAGGAAAAAGGATGCAATAGGCAAGATACACGGAAGAAACAAAGGGTTGAAGGATCTTATAGTAGCTATTCGAATCATGGTGGTGGGTCTATGTTTGGTTATCAGGGGCAACAAAGACTCATGTCTCAAAGGGGTGGTCATAGTGGGCAGTCTTCTGGGACAGTGCAGATTCGTAGATCAGATTCTGGAGCAGCATCACAATCCACTTTCCCTCAGAGACATTCTGGTGTTTCAGCTACACGATGTTCTACTTGTGGTAGGTTTCACTTCGGGAGTTGTTCTAGAGATGGTAATGCTAAGGTGTGCTACCAATGTGGCCAAATAGGTCACATTAGGAGGGATTGTCCTGTAGACACGACACATCCATCCTCTAGTTATGCATCAGCACCAACAACTTTGGCATCTCCTCAGACTCATTCTGCATCTGTGCTTCATAGTGGAAATTCTTATATTAGAGGTTCGGGAACATTCCAGCAGCGAGGTAGAGGATTTGGTGGTAGAGGTCAGGTACCAGCAGGAAGAGGTCAGGCTCGAGTGTTTGCTTTGACTCGTCAGGATGCTCAGACATCCAATGCAGTAGTTACAGGTATACTTTCTATTTGTTCTACAGATGCTCATGTTTTGTTTGATCCTGGAGCTACACATTCTTTTGTATCTGCGTGGTTTGCTACTCGACTTGGTAAATGTTCATCTTCTTTAGAAGTGCCTTTAGTTGTAGCTACACCTGTTGGAGGAAATTTGCATGCTAAATCTGTGTATCGTTCTTGTGATGTAACTATTGATGGCAAGGTGTTGCCGGTAGATTTGGTAGTTATTGACTTGATAGATTTTGATGTGATTTTGGGTATGGATTGGTTGGCTTTGCATCATGCCACTTTGGATTGTCATAACAAAGTGGTGAAATTTGAGATACCAGGACAGTCAGTCTTCTCATTTCAAGGAACACATTGTTGGGTACCACATAATCAGATCTCAGCCTTGACTGCTAGCAAGTTAATGAGAAGAGGTTGTCAAGCGTACTTAGCCGTGGTAAGGGATACACAAGTGGCCGAAGAGAAATTAGAAAAAATTCCAATAGCATGTGAATTTACAGATGTTTTTCCTGAAGAACTTACTGGGTTACCACCTGATAGGGAGATTGAATTCTCTATCGACTTAGTCCCAAACACTCATCCTATATCCATACCTCCTTATCGTATGGCCCCAGCAGAACTTAAGGAGTTAAGGGAGCAACTTCAAGATCTTCTTGATAAGGGTTTTATTCGTCCAAGTTCTTCTCCTTGGGGAGCACCGGTATTATTTGTAAAGAAGAAAGATGGATCCATGCGGTTGTGTATAGACTATAGGCAGTTAAATAAAGTAACTGTAAAGAATAAATACCCTTTGCCACGCATTGATGAGTTGTTTGACCAACTTCAAGGAGCTCAATGTTTTTCTAAGATTGATTTGCGGTCGGGGTATCACCAGTTGAAGATTAAGAGGGATGACATAACGAAGACAGCTTTCCGCACGCGTTATGGGCATTATGAATTTCTGGTTATGTCATTTGGGCTTACTAATGCCCCAGCAGCTTTTATGGATTTGATGAATCGCATTTTTAAACCATTCTTGGATCAATTCGTGATTGTGTTTATTGATGATATCCTTGTTTATTCCAAGAGTAAAGAAGAACACGAGCGTCATTTAAGGTTGATTTTGCAAACCTTAAGAGATAACCAATTATATGCCAAATTCTCGAAATGTCAATTTTGGCTGGATAGTGTGGCATTTTTAGGACATGTTGTGTCTAAGAATGGAATAAGTGTAGATCCAAGTAAGGTGGAAGCAGTCCAGAATTGGCCCAGACCTACCACAGTGAAGGAGATTCGGAGTTTTCTTGGTTTAGCTGGTTATTATCGACGTTTTGTGAAGGATTTCTCAAAGATTGCGTCTTCGTTGACTAGGTTGACGCAAAAGAAAGTTGAGTTCCGATGGACTGATGCATGTGAGGAAAGCTTTCAAAAATTGAAGGAGTACTTAACTTCAGCACCTATTTTGGCATTACCTGTAAGTGGTGAAAGTTATGCAGTTTATTGTGATGCTTCTAGAGTTGGCCTTGGTTGTGTGCTTATGCAACAAGGAAAGGTTATTGCCTATGCATCTAGACAACTCAAGAGGCATGAAGTGAACTATCCCACACATGATTTGGAAATGGCTGCAGTTATTTTTGCTCTTAAGATTTGGAGACACTATTTATATGGTGAGACTTGTGAGATTTATACCGATCATAAAAGTCTTAAGTATATCTTTCAGCAGCGAGACTTAAATTTAAGACAAAGAAGGTGGATGGAACTCTTGAAAGATTATGATTGCACAATCTTATACCACCCAGGGAAAGCAAATGTTGTTGCAGATGCTTTGAGTAGAAAATCCATGGGCAGTCTTGCTCATATAGTAGAAGTCAAGAGGCCAATAGTTAAAGAATTTCAAGAAGTTGTCAAAAGTGGAATTCAATTTGAACTTGATCATTCGAGGTTATTTTTAGCCCACGTACAAATTCGTCCAACCATAGTTGATGACATCAAAGAAGCTCAGAGTCAAGACCCATACTTGGTGAATATGGTAAATAATGTTCAGAATGGTAAAATTTCAGACTTTTCAGTTGATTCTGATGGTGTGCTGAGGTTGAAGTCTCGGTTGTGTGTTCCAAATGTTGGCGACTTTAGGAGGAAAATTTTAGAGGAGGCTCATCATTCTTCTTACACTATTCACCCAGGTTCTAATAAGATGTATCAAGACTTGAGAGAATTGTATTGGTGGGAAGGGATGAAGAGAGACGTGGCAGATTTTGTCTCCAAGTGCTTAGTGTGTCAACAAGTAAAAGCTGAGCACCAAAAGCCTGCGGGGTTACTTCAACCTGTTGAGATACCTGAGTGGAAGTGGGAAGGCATCACTATGGATTTTGTCACAGGATTACCACGAACCCAAAAGGGTTATGACTCAGTATGGGTGATTATAGATCGGTTGACCAAATTTGCACACTTTTTGCCTGTGAAGACTACTTATACTGCATCTCAATATGCTAGACTTTACTTAGATAAAATTGTCTCTTTGCATGGTGTACCGGTGTCTATTATTTCTGATCGTGGGACTCAATTTACTGCTCAATTTTGGAAGTCGTTCCAAACTTCATTAGGAACTCGTTTGAAGCTTAGCACAGCTTTTCATCCCCAGACAGATGGTCAATCTGAAAGGACGATACAAATATTGGAAGATATGCTTCGTGCTTGTGTTCTAGATCTTGGAGGTAGTTGGGATCAGCATTTGCCTTTGATGGAATTTGCATACAATAATAGTTATCAATCCAGTATTCAGATGGCTCCATTCGAGGCTTTGTACGGAAGACGTTGTAGGTCTCCGATAGGATGGTTTGAAGTTGGTGAAGCTAAATTAGTCGGTCCAGAATTGGTTCAAGATGCCATTGAAAAAGTTAAATTAATTCGAGATCGTTTAATGACAGCTCAAAGTAGGCAAAAATCTTATTCTGATAAGAGGCGTCGTCCCTTGGAGTTCTCGGTGGGAGAACATGTATTCCTACGTGTTTCACCAATGAAAGGAGTTTTACGATTTGGTAAGAAGGGGAAGCTAAGTCCAAGATTTATTGGACCATTTGAAATTTTAGAAAGAGTTGGACCAGTAGCGTATCGCTTGGCACTTCCACCGGATCTCTCGGGAGTTCATCCAGTTTTTCATATTTCGATGCTTCGGAAGTATCTTCATGACCCTTCTCATGTGATTAATCATGAAGAAGTACAGTTAGATGAGAGTCTATCATACGTTGAGCATCCGGTAGCTATATTAGACCGCCAAGTGAGACGTTTACGCTCAAAAGATATCGTTTCAGTAAAAGTCCTTTGGCGAGGCCCATCCGGTGAAGAAACTACTTGGGAACCCGAAGAAGTCATCCGTGCAAAGTACCCGCACTTATGTTGAAATTCAAGGTTAGCAATGTTTATTAATTAAATAAAAAGTCAAATAAATTCGAGGACGAATTTTTATAAGGGGAGGAGATTGTTACGTCCTTGTTCTTAAAAAAAAAAAAAAATAATAATAATAATAATAATAATAATAATAATAATAATAATAATAATAATAATAATAATAATAATAAAAATAATAACAACTAACCTCCCCCTTTCTCTTTCTTTCATTTCACTTCCTCTCCCTTTCTTCCTTCTCTCTCAGCAACCCATCCTCCCCCATTTTTCATTTTTTTTCTTTTCTTCTCTTTCCTTCTTCTTCTTCTCACTTAAAGCCAAGCTATCTACTTAACTTTTAAACTCATAGGAAGGATATACAAGTGCTTGGGTGAAATTTTGGGTTAGGGTTTATCCTCTAAAGAAGGAGAAGGGTACCCATTGAGAGTTGTCGATTGAAATTCTTTGAGGTAAGTACACAACTCTAATCCTAGTATGAATTCATAGAAAAATATAGATTTGAGTAAAAATCTTATTTTGTGCTTAGGGTATATTTAAATGATTTTTAGGCTTTCCTAGAGCTAGTTAAACTTTAGAATAATTTTTCTAAAGTCTTGGAAATATTCTTGATGCTCAGATTTGTCCGCTGAGATCCTGCCGGCTAGTTTGAGAGTTGTTGGAGAGCAAAGTTAGACGATTCTCCATAACTGTGAGTTGACGACGGTCATCGTCATATATTTTTATACTGCTATTATTTTTATTTTACTTGTTTTCTATATTAAAGTTTATTGACAATTCTGGGAAACACAACCTTTGAATTTTATCTCAATTTCGTCAATTATTTAATTTAACGGTCTTTATTATATAATATGTTATTTGTTGGATTTACGTATGAGTTAAAGTATTTAAATATTTATTTGTTATACGATTGAATATATTTTTCATGAATTTCGATGAAATAATTTTAAATGCGTGTTTTGGGAAGTTGTTGTTATAACTATTAAATCGTCAACTGCGTTGGGTGCACCTAGTTACCACGTGTTGATTAGGGAAAGTTAACCGTTAGATGGAGCCGCCCCTACGAGAGAGGTCATCCGTAGGAGGAGAGGGCTATCAACGAGTTGTAAGCTTCCTAATTGATACGTGATGATGCGTTGCGGGATTGAGAGGAGAGGGCCATCCGTTAGATGGAGCCGCCCCTAAGGGAAAGGCCACCCTTAGGAGGAAAGGGCTATCAATGAGATAAAGCCGCCTCTTGATTCTAAAATTTTGTATTGTTACTTGTCTGATTTTATGAGGATTTTTAAGGTTGTTTATTTGGATTTCGTTTCGTTATTCACTGGGTTTTAAATATTTTGTTAAGCGATTAAACAATTACTCGTGCCTTTTGTGTTTCCCTTCTAATTGATGGTGGTTGTTGTCTCCTCACTAAGTCTTTGTGACTTACCCCTTTATGTTGCTTATTTTTTTCAGATTCGCAAGCAGCTGAGTAGGAATCAATTATTTGATTCAAGTCTCAACATACTTCTTTTTTTTGGTAGGCCTCTTTGATCGAGGACCATTTTTGTAACAGTTGTTGAGTCTATGTAATTTGCAGCTATTTTGGAGTCTAGAAAGTTTATTTAGTTTTGGGAAGTGTATTAAACAATTTGATTATGTTATGTGAATTATGACTGGATTGAAAGCTGAACAGGGATTTCAAAATTTGGGAATGTTGAATTTACAGAGGAGACTCTGTCGAAATTTCGAATGAAATTATGTGTAATTTTTGAAATGGTTAGAGAACGATTTAGTTATGAAATTGTCAAGTTAATTGATAGGCTTGCCAGGCTAGGAGTATAGCTTGTGCGCCGGTCACGACATTTAAATTTTGGGTCGTGACATTAGGGGTATTCTAAAACTATTAGAGAGCTTATCAGCTTCAACCAACTTCGTCTTCATCTAAAGTCAGTAAGGATAGTTATCTTTCTGAAGTAGTTGATGTATCTATTATTAGTTAGCTAGCTATATTGGGATGCATATATAGCTCAGCAGACTGTTCATTACCAAATTATGCACTAAATGCAGTATGATATTTCTCTCAATTCTCTCTACTTTCACACAGTTAGTAATAATTGTATTGAGACTGCATTTATCCGCAATATCAATAGCTGCACCTTTATCGCAACCACAATTTATAACTTATCACCATCTTAAAGTAGATGTTGCATTTGTCTGCAATATCAATGATCACATAGCAGGACTAACTCAACTCAAAAACTAATAGGTGAGTGAGTATCCTACAACACAAACTCTAGCATATGATCATTAAGTTTGTCTTTGGTTTTACGGGAGCCAAAAGTGATTTGAAACATATAAAAATGATTGACATGTTTGGATGATATGAGTTCAAATTGATTTTGCTTCTTAAATAAATTTCAAATTAGCTTTTGTTTCATTTTTGGAGCATGGAAAATTGTTTCTAGAGATCTAGAATTGATTTTGACATGTTTGGTTGTCTTCGAGTAGAATTGATTTGGTATCTAAAATTGATTCCGATTTGAAGCTAGAGTTAATAAATACAAGACAAAATATTTATTACTCACTCACTTTGAAGTAAATGTATCTAAACATAAATCACTTTAGTTTTAACTCACTTTTGTTCAAAACCAATTCTTTCAAAATCAATTAATGTTACTGTAGAAGTAGAACCAAACACACTCAAACATAAACTACTTTACATTTACATTTGACTAACTTTTATATACAATCAGTTTAAAAAAATCAATAGCAGAATTACAAAATCAATAGCAGAATCACACACACCCTTAGAATTACAAAAACAAATGGAGAGAATAAGATAAAACCTGAAGCCAGCAGGTTTGTCCAGTGAGTGAAATTCAGGGCGAACAATGATTTTAATAAAATCCCTCCAGAACAATATTCTGTCTCCTGAAACATTGAAGCTGGTACCATACCTTATTGGATCCATTACTTCCTTACCTGCATACACTTGCTTCTCTTCCTCTCTAAGATTAAAGAAACTAAAAACTTGGTCAACCATTTTCTCCAAGAGACTCTTTGAAACAAAGTGATTAACCAGCATGAAAAATCCCCACTCCTCACAAGCCTTTCCTATGTCATGGATGGTTTTGTTCCTTTGATCAGGTGTACCAATGACAAGGTGAGAATAATCAATGACTGGGATTGGATCATTTTCATCATCTGGGTCTACCACTATTTCATTTTCATCATTTGGGTTGGTGGTGTAAGTGTATGAGGATGGAATACTGTTGAAATTTGGTGATTCTGTTAAGGTTTTCACACTTGTGAAACTAGTAGTTTTTTCATTGTTGGATTTTTTGTTAACTTCAGGAGAAGTTGTTGAAGCCATTTTAGATAAGAGATAATGAAAAGAGAAGCTGCAAGACAACAATATTAATAGATCCTGTCTTGCCTCTTTAAATATCATTTTTTTGTTCTCTTCTTGATTTTAATCGGTTAATGGTTTTATCTGAAACTTGGATTTTTCTGACATAATAATATACAATACCACGACAACAAAGTAATCCTTGTTGTAAATATATATATATATTCCTTTTATATAATATATTTCCAATTAGGGGAGCATCCATTTTTTTTTCTTTTGTCTATGATAAAAAAGTGAAAACAGTATTTCATACTAATTTGGCATGTAAATAATGTTCTAGATTAAGTGATTCACTTCCATTTAATTCAGGAATGAGCATCCATGCATCACTTACGATAAATAATAAAATCTACATACATTGTTATGATTATGTTATATGTAGTGTAGTCATAGCACCTGAGCAAAACTTAGTAAGAATAATAATCTTCACTTTTGTTAAATGTGCCCTTTTTTGTTTTGCATATTATACACTTTATCGTAACACTGACTTATTTAACTCACACATGAAAACAATCAAAAGCTTCTAAGTGGATCATTTGATTTCTTCTGGTGTTTTCCATTGAATGATGTTGACCTTTTCATTGAAACAGGAGCACTATGAATCTTCACATGTTCCCTATTTGAATTCTTATGAGATTCCACTGACAAAACAACACTTGAAAGAGCAAGATTGATCTTAGAAGCAGAAGAAGAATCAAAAGACACTGATCTTCTTGGCTGCATGTTTACCATCTCCAAACCTGAACTCTCATTTTCCTCAACCACTTCTTCCCTTTCTTCCTCTTCTGCATTTCTCAAATGATCAACAACACTACCACTATTTTCAAAAACTTCAATTTGAGAATTTTCCACAGAATTTGAACCAAAAACATTATTAGGCTCCAAAGATGGAATCCTTAAAACCAAAGGGTCAACAGCAATAGGAGCTCTACACATAGGACAATTAGTATGTGAACTAAGCCAAGTATCAATACAAGGTAAATGAAAAGCATGGTTACACTTAGGCAAAAGTCTAAGATCCTCATCATCTTGAAACTCACTCAAACAAACAGAACAATCTGACCCATCAATCAAGCCTTCACCTTTCTTATACTTAATAACAGTGATTGCATTAATAATTGATTGTTGAAGACCAGGGGTGCGAATATACCATATGGGGTGGTCCACAACAGAACCATCATCATGTTCTTCATCAACAACAAAACCATGTTCTGTTTGTTGTCTTGTAAATAAGGTTCTCCTTGTTGACCTGTTCCTATTGGAGAAAAACTTGACATACAAGGCATAGAGGCAGAGAAAAAGGAAAATTGCTGCTACAATTGAAAAACTTATGATCAAGTAAGTGGGAGTTTTGTTGTGTTTGGTGTGATCAACTTTAACATCAACAGTTGGTGGTAATGGAGGGCTATATTTATTGGTGAGGCCGAGGCAATCATCACAGTTTGAGGGACAAGGCTGTTCTACTTGACCGATGAAACCACAGTCAAAGTCAGATAGCAGTTTTCTGTGATGAAGCACCATGTCAGAGAGTGGTTTGGATGAAGGGAGAGAGAGGAAGAATCAAAACAACATGGAAGTTGAAGAGGAAGGAGGTAGGTATTGATTGTTGGTTGGATGTATACTTTGGTTAGGTTAACGTTTGACTTGGGGAACATGTATTTTTCTTTTGGAGTTATCTTTTAAGTCTTGCTATTTGGCAAAATTTAATTCGTTCCACTGTAAATCATATTCGAAAAATAGTTTAAAACTCTCACATAATAATTAGTGTTTTATGGAAGTAGAAATGTATGGTCTTTTAAATTTAAAAAGTGATTTGATTGATATATGTTTAATAAAAAATAAAAATTTAAAAATATATTTTTTTTTAAATTGAATTTGTGGAACTTATATCTATTCTATTATTATTTCAATTATAAGAACGAATAGAACAGTAATTCAAATTTGTCGAATCCTATCAATTAGTTCATTTTGTGTAACTTTTTTTTATATTGTGTTACTATTTCAAATTCAAAATATGTTTTTTTGTTAAATCAATAATTAAATGACTAATTATCGTCCTATGGAATTTCAAAAGTAGCCTAAATTTTGAACACAATAAAAATCTTCTACGCGTTGAAGTATTGACTTTTACGATGCTTCCGCCTTAGATTTTCACGGTGGCTGATGTCGGTGGACTTGGGCTTACATTACTCCTTAGCCCAGCCCACTATCAATGGTGTTTTTTCTCCCACTCAATATTCTTACTAGAGAAGATTTTAGTGTCTTAGAGGTGCAATCGAATATGACTTTAAACTTTTAGGGATATCAATTTTGTTTACTAAGTATATATAAATATAAATGACTCATTTTTTAAACTAAGGTGTTCTTTAAAAATTATATTCTCATATTAAAATAATTTAAATAAAAAATTACTCTTTTATAATGTAAATTAATTTTGTTGGTTCAAGTGTCTTTTATAAAAATGACATAAGAGAGTATTTTATTATGTTATAATATAGTATTCTTTCATGTTTATACCTAAATTAAAATTTAGTTTTTTTATCCACTATAAAATTTTAACCCAAATTTTAGATATTCTAAAAAAGAAATCTTTGTTAAAGAAAAACAAAAGCACCAACTCATTATCATTTAGGCAAGAGACAAATTTGTTAAATAATTAAATTGAGTCTCTTAAACAATCTTTTACGATTCGCTATTTTTTATATATCGTAGATAAAAAATTCACACACTTAATAGAAGATTTGAGCAATATAAAACATATAGAGAGATTTTTGTATTTTTATTTTGTATAGAAAGACTTAAGTCTTTATCTATGAAAACTTGAAATTATGTCGCAAAGATCTTGAAACTTATTTAGAACATGGATGGTCATTTTTATGATCTTGAGAGTGAAATTTTGTTTCAGCTGTTGAATCAAAATCAAGATTTATGATATTGAGTTCTCTTAAAATATTCTATTGTTTTCCTAATACATGTTCGGTTTACCAATCCTGACATGTAAAATACATCTTCAAATTAACCAATTCAAACAAAATTTTGGAACATTTGAGAAGACTTTAGGATAGGAAAAAAAGTTTTAAAAAAATGACTTTGAGAAACCACTTGTGAAATGGTAAAATAATGTGACAAATGTTAATAAAGTTATATAACCAGCAAATATTGATATTGTTATGTTGGACATTTTATCTTAGGTTCAAACTCATAATCTCTCATAGCTATGTGTAAGTTAATCATGATATTATCGTATCTTCTAATTACAAACAAAAACTGGCCATCAACATTTTATTATATTTACCTGTATTAAATGTTTTTAAACATTTTTCTTAGCAAGGCTTGCAATATTTATTTCCCAGCACAAAACATGTGTTCCACCCGCTTATGATGTTTTTGTTACATATGTTAGACAATAACAAACCTAGATGACCAAAGAAAATGCCTAATTTCAGCAAGCAGCATAGCTCATAAGCATTGCCTTCAAGGTCAAACGTTTAACTTACTTACAAGGAACACACACACACATGACATATTCAATACTTGTCCTACGTTTCCTTAACTTTTGCTTGGAGTAACCAAATTGATATCCAAAAATATTAACATTCACATTATTTTCCAAACTTTGGTTTACTTTTATATACTAATAATAGTATTCAGTCATTAATTTCTTCCTAGTACTTAGCCTGCAAGTGAAACCAATCCCACACGTTAATCCCAATACAGAATTGAAGAATCTATATAGTTTTAGACTATAAAGTACTTCAAGCAAGGATAGATTATTTTTTCTTATTCCAAAAGTTGTGACAAAATTGAAAGTTCGAAACGATACTCAATATGTCAACAAAAGGTTCGTGGATAACTATGAAATTCAAAGGCGTTGTTGATGTAGTTCGTGCTAGCAGATTCAAATCAAGCTATGTTGGACTTCAAATTCAAAGGAACGTTCCAATTGTGTCACAAGCTAGGCTTGAAAGTAGTTATTGGATGCAACATAGTTTGCAATTCTTCAGCACCAAAAACAACACAAACACTAATGCAAATAGGTAGCTACCCTCAAAGGCTCCAACATTCATTTAAGTTTTATCTTCAAATAAACTTCAATATGACTGTTGAATTTTAATGCTAAAATTGGTTGTGATTCATCAGATTAAAGAAAGATGAAGTTCAACCTGAAGCCCCAGCATCAATCTCCACCTTCTCTTCTTGGTATCAACTAACATCCTTACTACTTGTATGATTAGAGGTTTCCTTTATTAATTAAGATTAACTAAGCAAATCATTTGAGAGACAAAAAATAAAGGAATTGCAAGTATTTATCAATGAATGGAAATTATACACTTATAACTACGCAAAAAGTTTATCTATACCAGTATATATATTCTAAGACAAGTATTCTCTTTTGATAAGTAGCGAAATTTCACACATTTGTTTCTCGCTATTATAGATATGATCATTATGCAGGTTTAAATGGGCTTTGTGTTCAATACTTTCTCTCGTGCTACCTTTTTTGAGATATAATTGGAGAAAATTACAGAGAATAGAAGGTATTATGCTTAGCCCCTCTTTTTTTTAAAAAAAAATGTTGACTTTTTTACATATGTTAAAAAAATAGGTTGTGTCTTTAATGTGTTTATTACTAATATACTTTATTGTGTATAAACTCGTCCAATTTTGATTTTGTCTTTCAAGATTAGTCCGTCTTATTGATTAGAGGAATATTTAGAACATACCTGCTTAATTTGTTTTCCTATGCTTACTATGTGAATTACATTATTTGTTAATTGGGATGAAACTTTGCATTCAGAAGAGGCAGTGGTTGTGGTGGATGAGGTTGAAAAAGTGGCAGAAGTGGTAGAAAAAGTGGCAACAGTAGCAGAGAAAGTATCTGAAGATGTAGCAGAGATGCTTGAGGATGGTAAACTAAAGAAAGTAGCATTAGTGGTAGAAAATGCATCAAAACAGGCTGCTCATGGTGCTAAACTAACAGAAGATTTCATACACAAAGTACAATATTTTCATTAAAATATTTATCATTCATTTTGATTATGTGACTTTACCAATTCTTCAAGTGATACCTGACTAAGTTTTTGTTTCTATTTTGAATACAAACAGGTTGAAGTAGTCACTAACGACATGGAGGATTTAGAATCATTCGTTGAACCAGTAATTGACAAGATTGTGAAGAAAGAAACAACAAATAACTAATTACAAAATTAAATAATATTTGTTGTGCATCGTTGTTTGTTTGTATTATATTAATTTATTGCTGCTGCTTTGATGTGCCGTGTGTCGATTTGTAGTGCATCAAATGTTTAACTAATTGTAACTGAAATAACAATCTCTGTAAATACATGAATTCATTTAAAGGACACTGGTCAAAATCAAACAGAATGCATTTCTTCCTAAGTCTATACACATTGTCCAAGACCATAATGGTTAATTGATTCTGAAATTTGCCAATCATATAACACTAAGATAAATATTATAGAATCAATTTCAATTTTTGATAGTTTCAGTATCATTGTGAAAAATAAACATTATCTCAAACTTAAAATTGAAAATCTTATCAAATTTAAGAATCATTCACGATTTAATAAACCAGCCAACCAGTAATATTGCAAATAAAATTCAAACGAATTATTCTCGTTTCAACAAATATTATAACCAGAAGTAAAATAGCAAATAATAATCGCACGGAAATATTAGTTAAAAGAATAAAATGTATCACTCATAAAAATAATAAATAGATTACAGAAAAATAATCAAATGATAGAATCGTCAAATGACGAAACAAAGTAAAAAGATGAAGAACAATAGTTCAGATTTATGTAAATTCATCAAAATAAAAAAAAAATAAAAAAAGCGTGAGTCTCTACATAAACAAGGCAGCAGCGAAAACAACAACAGCAGCAGATCCAGCGACACTGAATCTGTTCAAAACGGCACCACTTGGGGAAGGTGCTGGTGCTTCTGTTGGAGTGTTAGAAATCGATGATGGAGAAACTGCAGGAGCGCCGGCGGGAGAGTTAGGGGTAGTAGGAGGAGGAGATGGTGGAGAGTCGACGATGGAGGGTGAAGGAGAAGGAGCGCTCTTCACAGGCACAGGAGGAGATGCAACCGGTGAGCTGGCGGAAGGAGAAACAGAAGGAGCCTGAGAAGTTGAAGGAGTGGCAACGGGAGCATTGGTCGGAGATGAAGCAGGAGACGATGCGGGTGATTGAGCAATGGTGGAACTCACCAACAATGTAGCAATTAGCATAAAAACAACGGTGTAGGAAGCCATTGTAAGAGTAAGGAGAAAGATTAAACGGTTATAAAGTTTTGAAACAGTGAAATGAATTGAAAGAGTGCGTGAGTAAAGAGTTGAGAGTTTGATGAAGAAATGGGATTAGGGTTGGAAGGGTATTTATAGAAGCATAACCGCGTGAAGACGAGTTTCTAGGGTGAGTCGTTATGAGCCGTTGATCTGTTGAAATAACTTATCAGGGGTGAATATCAATCAGTAGGAGTATTTAGAAAAAGAACGATATTTGGTATACCGCGTCGTATTCCAGAAAAAGAAAAGTATTCGGTCAAAAAAATAAAATGTACTGCTCACTTATCTGTTTATCTACTTTTATAATAATGTATAATAATGCTATATCATATTTATGAAATAATGTTTTTTCAAGGGTTGAATAAGTTTTTTCTTTTTACGATAAAATTAAATAAGTTTTTAACTTTTAGTTTTTATTTTTAAGAATTTATAGAAAATTGATACTTTAGTCTTTAAAAAAATCTCTATATAATTAAAATAAAGAACAAATTATGAGATTAAATTTAAAAAATCATAATTTTGTTTGAATTAAAAATATATTTAATTTTTTTAATTAACATTGAATGATTATTTTTATCCAAATTGTAAAATAATATTAATCAATACTCCTTTATCATTATATCTTTGACTTTACTTTATGATTTTAGTTTTAAATGATTATTAAAATTTAATCTTGTTCAAAATAGTATAAAATATAAATAAAAAGGTAACGAATTATTAAAATTTAAAATTTAGAAATAATTCAATATGGACCACTGTCTATATATTTTTTGACAGACCATATTTTCTGTTGACAAACCATGTTTTCTTTTATAATTTATATATTTCAATGCATTGATAAAACTAACAATAGCCAACTAATGTATTATTTGTTTTAGAAAAAGTTGTGATGATAAAAAGAAAGTAAAAATGAATGATAAAAAATTCAATTGTCAAAAAAGGAAATTCCCATTAAAAGGAAAATTAAAAAAAGAAAATGAAAGGAAGGAAAGTTGAATTATAAAAACAGAGCTTCCTTTTGTAATAATAATAATAAAAAAATAGAGTTGGAGTTGGCGTGAAGGGGCAGCACAATGTCAAAAGAAGAACTGTATCTCGCTTAACGGCACGCGGGAATGAACGTGCAATTCCAACCTGGTACAGCTGTCTTCTTTGAATAATACTAACAACAAAATATGGATTAATAAATTCATGACCGTTGGATTCATGCTCGTTAAAGTTAAGTAAAGTCGTAACGGTAAGAATACAAACTCGTTTTCTTTTAAATAAAACTTTTTACATGTATAGTAAGTAACAATTAAACTCAAAAATATATTATATGATGTTGTTTCAATAATTAACAAGAAGAAAACAAAGTGATTTGAAGATAGAGAATCTTTCTTCTGAAAAAGAATTCAGGAACATAACCAAAAAAAGAATTCAGGAAGAATACATCGCAATGATTAAGAGATTGACTTTTAAAATTTGTCAGTTAGAAAATTTATTTAAGCATTGATGGTTTGATTACATTACCTTTTGCTAAATAGTACAGTATATAATTTCGTTGATTAAATGAGATTTGATTAATCAGGATTCGTATCCTCTATAAATAAGTAATTTTATACTTGTTAATAATATTGATATTGTTTTTAATGATTTACCTATCAAGAGATAATAACTATTATTCTTTTTTAAGGAAAAGTTTATGTATCATCCTAATATTTTGAGCTCTGGTAAAAAAGAATCTTAATATTTTTAGGGTAGAGAAGTCTCTTTACAAAAAGAAAGAAAGAAAAAGACTATTCTTTTATGG
>JBBPBR010000003.1:11411749-11429376 GCA_037974775.1 Cicer pinnatifidum | reverse complement strand
AAAAAAAGTAGTTGTTCATAGTGACATAGTTTCTGTACCAGTTGACTTCCAAAATTCTAAAATTATCTTTTAGCTGTCTTTAAGTTGTTTCCTTTACTTTGGGATTAAGCCGAATAAGATGATAATTTGAAGATAATTATTAACAATTTAAAAATAATAGGCTTATTTTGATCGTTAATTGGGACAATAGTTATGCACCTCAGACAACAATTGTCAAAGAAGAAAAGGAAAAAAATACATGTATCTTGTTCAAATACATATATTTTTATCTTCAATAGTAACAGAGTAGACAGAATGCCATCAATGGTAACAAACTTATTCTAAAATCTTATTCTAAATATGTCTTTTAGGATAACAGTACTTATTCTAAAATAGTTTTGAGGTAAACAATAGTTTGGGTCTCGAGAATCATCGCAGCACCTTTATATATATCATCAAAAAGAAAAGGCACCCTTGAAGTCACAAAATTGCACCTTTATTATCGATAATACAAGGTACCTCCATAAAAATAAAAATAAAACTCGTATAATGAAACTACAAAAAAGCACCTGTATACGAGAACCTCTAGTTTTCTACAAAAAACCAAGAAAGAAAGCGAGAAAAGTTTACCTCAAAATTGTCTAGGTATTAGACAATGCCCTGGCCTCACCTATTCTATTTATTATCTATTACACATTGCATGTCACTGTATAAAGTTTCAAATGACTTATTGAGCCAGCCACGATAAAAATCAAGCAAATGAATTAGAAAAAAATAAATAAAAATTCACATGCAGAATCAGAACTCCTTTATCTTATTAAGTCCATCTGCAGCAGTATAGAAATTTACACCTCCCTTTCTCTTCTGGCGTGTGCAACTCAATTTGTGAATCTGATAGAAAAACAGTAGGTTTATGTGTTACGAGCAACATTCGAATCATCAACACTACTAGCATTACCATTTCCACCGTCAATATGATTCAATTTGCTGTTAAATTCCAAGCCATACATGTGTCCCATTTTCACACGTTTGGTCTCCAAGTATCTCCTGTTTTCTTTTGTGATAAGCGATAACAATGGGATCCTACCGGAAATCGACAAACCATAACCTTTGAGCCCAACATATTTTGCAGGATTGTTTGTCATCAGCTTCATAGAATTAACACCCAAGTGCCTCAATATCTGCAAGTACAATTTCAAATTTTAACCTTTTTGAGTGAATGCAACTAAGAAGTAAAACATCTAGTTCTATGAAGTATATGGACAATAGCATGTCAGAGAACTTACATAATAATTATGTAAATCACCATGAATTGAATGTAGTAAAGTAATTGAGTATAAGATGTTCAATATTCAACTCTCTAATTATTTGTTTTATAATTATAATTACCTGTGCACCAATTCCATACTCCCTTGAGTCAACAGGCAATCCCAACTCCTCATTGGCTTCTACAGTATCCCTTCCTTCATCCTGTAAGTTATAAGCACGAAGCTTGTGGCCCAATCCAATACCCCTTCCTTCATGTCCACGAAGATATACTAATACACCTCTACCAGCGGCCTCAATTTGTTGCATTGCAAGAGAAAGCTGACTTCCACAGTCACACCTGGCAGATCCAAATATGTCTCCTGTGAGACACTCTGAGTGTACCCTCACAAGAACATCATGTCCATCCCCGATATCACCCTGTTAAACAAGAAAAGTCCAACAACAACCATGGCTAAATCTCAAGTATTGAATGAAGCAATATAAAAATTTAAAACGGAAAAAGGTCAATATAATTGGAAGAGTTTGCCAATTTGCAAATCCTTCGAGCTTATACACTTAGTAGAAAATTGAAAATACCTTGAAGGCAAAATGTTAAAAAAAGGGTATACATCAATTTATCACTGAAGGTATAAAAACTCATCTATAGTGTCGGTTATATATGATAATGAGTAGACTGGTATAAGAACTCAACTCAAGTATATGCAGCATGAATGTGACTCCGACTTTTTTTCAAAAAAAAATACACATTCTACCCTTATTATCTCTAGTTTATAAATTTTAACATCCACAAAGAAATGTTGATAGGTCATTATCAATATACGATTCCTTAAAAAAGGTGGGATCATTGAAGAATAGAAAATAATGCATTAATGCAGTGCTGTATGCTTAAAAATTAACATAAAAGAAGTGTTTACATTTAATCATTGTCCATTTAGTCAAGAAAAAAAAAAATCAAACTATCCAAAATCTTTGTGCATATTGCCATCCATGTATATAGTTCAATATAAACACAAGATTTCTCACCTTTACCATCGCAATATGCTCCATCCCATCTAAAAGAGACCTATAACAGTTAGCTGTGAATGGTCCCCACATTGTTGGTATTAGTGCAGCACCAGCATGTTCCACTAGTTTATCTCTTTTTCTTCTATACCTGCCAGACTAATAGGCGTTAATCTTCCAGATAAGTAACCAAAAAGTCAACAAAACGTATCCAGGAATAAACATTTGCTATAGGAGAAATTGGTAAGGAACAAAAAAGAAAAGGAGGTATAAAAAAATAAAATAACCAATGAGAAATTTTAAATCTGCTTGAAAGAGAATTTTTGTTTAGTGTATGTTTAGATTGACGGTGAGATTGACAAAATCACGACGAGGTACCGCAATTTATGCAAAACTACGCTTTGTCGATTATATAAAATCAACCATGATTTCGCCAAACCCACCATCCAACCAAACTGACATACACTTAAGAACTGCAATGCAGGGCATTTAATGGAAGATAAGCAAAACAAGATTTCAATTTTTGTCATGGTATAATGGTATATGAGAAATATATTAAGTGAAATGAACAGATTAGTAAAAAGAACTAACCACATAAGCAAGCACTAAACTTGACTGATAGCAACCTCTAGAATTAGAAGTAACACAGAATCCAAATTGATTGAATTTCTAGTTATGTAGTTAGAATTTTTGAAAGATAAATTACGGTATCAAAAAGCTTAGGGAATTTCAAATATGGTCGCTGTAACTGAAAGCAAATTATGAAGATAATCGAATATATAACATACATACGATGTACTCCACTACATCTTTTGCAAAATGCAACCACATACCTTATCAAGTCAGCAATAGATATAACTTTCAAATTTTCACGCTCTGCAAACTGGCGAAGCTTAGGTAATCTAGCCATGGAACCATCATCATCCACAACCTCACACAGAACTGCCACAGGATCCAACCCAGCAAGTACTGCCAGATCAACTGAAGCTTCTGTATGTCCAGCTCTCTTCAAGACACCACCTTCAGTGTATTTTAGAGGGAAAATATGGCCTGGGCGGTTGAAATCACTTGATTTTGAATCTTTGGATGCAAGGGCCAAAACTGTTGTTGCCCTATCCTGAGCTGACACCCCTGTGGTGGTACCATGTTTGGCATCCTACAAATGTTTTGTAAATTTTGAAATATAGCAAATTGCATTGATAAATTCCTTGAACTACATAGGAAAAAAATTATACCACAAAATCATTTTTTCCGACATGAAGCTATTCTAGTATACAATAAGTATATGTCCGTTAAATACTGGGAGGAAGAAGATATTAAATGCAACAAAGTGAAGTTGTGCTAAATTTTTGTCAAACTTAATGCCTTTTAAGTATAGCTAACATGAGATAAATTATTCCCAAAAGTAGACCATATTATAAGGTGAATAAATACAGTGTGTTTTTTGTGGTATAAAAAAATAGTGTTTTATCTAATGTAAAAATGGAAGACCTTGATCACATAGATACAGGACTAACTCCAGATAAAAAGATGCATGCACCAAATTGTACATACCACTGTTACAGTGAATGCAGTACGGAGTTTATCAGCATTATCCTTACTGTTGACCATCAAAGGAAGCTCTAATCTCTCCAGATCATCCTCCTTCATGCTTATACAAACTATGCCAGTTCCATGCTTCACAATAAAAGCCATAGCCTCAGGTGTCGCCAACTGTGCTGCCATTATTAGGTCCCCTTCATTTTCTCTGTCCTCATCGTCTACAACTACTACCATCTGAAGATCTAATGTCAGTTAATAACAGAAAACTAAGTGGCGACAATGCAAAACCAAAACTTTTAACAATACAAGGCTTCCCTGCACTAACAGTTAAAATAATATGCTCAGAGAGAGAGTAATAACCTTTCCATTCTTAATATCTTCGATGGCCTCTGGTATGGAAGCAAAACCTTTTGTTGGACTGTCCGAATCAAAGTCATCGTTATCATCAGCAAAACCACTGCCTGTTAGAGCTGTGTCAGCTCCCATTGTTTCAAGCACTACTGCATCAGGTTGTGCCACAGTTCCAACTGATTCAACACCAACCAGGTCTTCATTTTTTAGGTCTCCCCCTCCAGATGTCAATGCAGCTTTAATTCTACTAACAGCATTGAGACATGAGGGGAATTTAGAACTCAGCCGAACAAATGCCAAATCTGAGCCACGTACATGTACAATAGATGGATTTATACTGTTCAACCCATGGAACAATTTGAAATTTCTGCATGCCATATATTGAACAGAAGAGGAGACAAAATCGACAATTAGTAATTGTGACATCTAAACATAATACCCACAAAAAAAAATTCAAAAGAAATCAGAATTTACTATCACAGAAACACACAATGTGCAGCTATTGGGATACAACAACCCATCTCCATAACAACTAAAACAATGTTGTCAATCACGGACCACAGGAAAATAGCGATTTGTTAACCCAACAATGCTACAGCACTGCTATAGCCGCTAATTGATAACGCTTTGAACTAAATTGTCTATTACAAAACAATAGTGGTTTGTTAAAATTTTGCTATGCTATAGCACAACTATAGCAGCTATTTGACAACACTAAGTAAAAAGGGATTAGGAAGTTGATAGTGAAAGGAAGTTTACCTAAAGCTTAGCAAGACATGAAAGCTAAAAATATTTAAACTAAAATAAAACAGTAGGAACAAAGTGGTGGTCCAGAATTTTCCTTTTGACAGTTACAATTAATTACATACTAAACTCAATTGATTGAAGAAATGTATAGCTTTATTCACAAAAATGATCGTGAGGAAGCACAGATACAAGATAAAGGAAGTTGAAAATAATCTAAATAATTATGAAAAACTTAATTTGTTTTCAATCAGTGACACGTACTACAGTTAGCTTTGAGCTTCAATTAGTTCCTAACGATTTCAGAAGTTATATTAACAAATCTAACAACAACAAAAAAACTAAAATAAAATTCCTTATAATTTGTTTACGTGTGAACATGATAACATAATTTGTGTATACAGTATGAGTTGTGAAAATGGTGTGGCAGTGACATAAAGGAAAAGCGAAATAGATGTTAGAATGAAGGAAAGAGGAGATGGTGAAACTGACCTCGGGCGAGAGAGAGATGGTGTGGAGAGATTGAGAGAAGAAGCCATATTAGGGTTTCACCGAATTCGATTATTTGGATTTGGTAAGCAATGGTAGGTGATGCGTTCGGCGTTGTGTTTGGATGAGAGTTCTAATAATCAACGGATGTGTTCTCTCATTCACAAACTCTTCTCATTTCATACATTATTACACTGCAAATACAAATTTGAATATATAGTAGGATAAAAATAATAAATAAATAATAATAAAAGTCAAATCTTGAATAAAAAAGTCAAATAAATTACACTGCAAATACAAATTTGATTATGGACTACTCACAAAATGTGGTGTTCAACAAAAAAAAAAAAAAAGTGACACATGGGATCATGATCTATCACATTTCAAAACCATATCATCAATAACTTCAATCCTATGATCAATCAATAAGATGTAGTAATAGTTTTGAACTGTCGGATCTCAACTTAATGGTTGAGAAAATTTTCATCAATTTTGTAATTCTATTAATTTAAACCATTTGATCTTTAATTAACAGCTAAGATGAAAAACAACGTTCTTTTTTTATAACAATGAATTTCGTTGACGATACAATATTTTTCAATGAACTCGTGTTATACAATAAATGTTCAATAGAATATTTTTCAATGAATTCATGTTATACAATAGATGGTTCACTGTGAACTAATGTTTGAATGTTAACCGAAACTTTAATAATAATTGACAACACTCTTCAAAAGTATAGATTAACGAGTTGAATTTTGACAAACATTTTCATTTTATCTTATTTTTATCAAGGTAGTCCTCTTTAGAATTTGCCTTTACAATAATGATAAATAATAGTCAAAAGACAATAATAATTTCACTAGTTTCTTTTGAAACATTATATAAAATTTAATAAATAAAAATATAAACAAATATGTGTAGTACAAGGACATAATCTCTATAAGTTGTACATGCAACTATTACATGTTTGAAGTCAGCTCAGGATCTCTATGTTCTGAAGGTGGACGTTTCAATCTCTCAAATATTTCATCAAGAGATTCAAATGAAGAGTGTGCGTTTAGAGAGGATATATGATGAGCACTATTACTAAGAGGAAGGAATCTGTTGGAGTCAATGTTAGATTTTAAATTTTTTAATCCATGCATCATTGATTCCCATTTTGAGGATAAAGCAGATGATGGTGCTGAAATAATATCCTGATGAGAATCATTGGCATCATTTGTCAAAGATGAAGATTCTCTTTCTTGGGTTAAATCTTTACTAGAAACCTCTTCATTCAGGTTTGTCCTTAAAGCTGCATACTTTCTACCACCAATTTTTCTGCTCATATCACTCTGAGTTTCTTCGTTTTTCGCCTCTACTGTGATGGTAGTAATTTTTTCTTCGCCAGCACTCTCATCCAGAGCCTGTGAAAATATATCATAAAACTAGCCTTGAGACTGTTTCTTCAAATCCATGATCAAAGAGTTATTATCTTCGTGTTGGCTTTGTAAGATTTGTAAAAGAGAATTGATCAAAAACTAGTTGTTTTGGATGTGTACCTTGGTCCTGCTTACAGACTCGACATCCATACTCACGCTGAAACTCCTAGCTAAAGGGAAAACAAGCTCACCGACATTGTGTCCTTGCTGAAGAAGAGAGCGCTCTGAGAAGAAAAGTTAAGCTAAAAAGTTTTGTTATGGTAAGAAAAGGATGTTAAGAATCTAAAATGACTGTGAACGACAGTTGTTATCCGAAATTGTATAATAGAAGGAGGAATTTTAGTTCTACATGACATGAAATAGAGTTACTGAAAGGCATGAGCTTACCTTTCTGCAAGATTATTACTCCAGATGGATCAAATCCATCCATATCTTCTGCATCATCACTAAACTTGAATATTTTCCAATTCCCACAATAGTCGATGACCCGGTTAAAGAAATTGCCTGCTATTAGTAAAGTGTATATAACCATGATGACAGGGTAAATTTTGTTGAACCCTTTCCCGAAAAACGGAACAGCGTCGTCGATGTTTCCCATTTTCTGCACAAAATATTTGTTTTGCACACTAGAGTACATCAATCTTTTGCACACTATAATTCATTTAATAATGACAGTCATATAGACTAGCTAGGAACACCATTGATCAATGACACCATAATCATAGCACATTAAATAAAGATGGAGACAATAGTAAAATACTTTTTCAAAAATGGTTTTACGATCCCCACCAACATTGATGAGATTGAGAAAGTTGTATGAAATGGGTGCAGCATATCTTGCCACCATCCTGCAAGAATATGTGCAGTGGATAGGGAAGAAATTTAGAATAACTACTATACTAGGCGTGTATGACTAAATATATATATATATATATATATATATATATATATCATATAAAAACAGCAAAAAACTTACGAGCATATCATAAGCAAGCTTACAGAGCTTGTTTGTCTTGGTGTCAGTGAGTAAAACATCAACATTCCCATTTTAAACAAGGAATAATATGTACAAACACACATATACATCAAAGGGACGAAAGCGGCTAGCTGTGAAAAGAATCAAACAATCAGTTTTCAACAAGATAATAATACTTTCATGTTGGAGCCAAAATAATTTTTTTGCAAAGAAACTGGTTACATTGGAACAAGTTGAAAAATATCACCTGCACAAGCATTTCTTGCTGTCCTGCAGCGTGTACTAGGATAGAGAAAAGAGATAAATCAACTCCACTGGGTAGTATGGTAGCCTCTGCTAATAGAATAGCGAATGACATGAAGCCCAATATAACAGCCAGTGATTTCTCGAGAAGTTTCTTTAATATACATCGCCATAGAAACTCTGAGATAGATCAACATCTTTCAGCCATATAAAATTGTTCTCTTTAGAAATTAGTACGTTAAACTATTGGTAGATAGATGTTGGGTGACATTCTATTTTATTTTCTATTGAGAAAATAATCACTGAAAAGCTCATAAATTTAATATGTAGAGAGTACCAATTGTATCCAAAACTGCACCTACTTTGCCTATTCGTTCAGGCCTCAAGCATGAAATATATTTCCTGCAAGATTGAAATAAAACATATTTAAATAATGACATAGCATCACTATTACTTCATAAATATAACACTTGAACATTGACAAAAAAAAAAAAAAAATTAGACTCTAACTAGTAAAAAGTACCTTAAAGGGATCCTCAAAATAACATGGTTTTTAAAAAAGATGAGAGGATAAACAACTAGAAAAGAAGTGTAGGTTTGGAGCAAACCATCTTATAGCATCACGACGCTCATAGTTCTTTATTGTATCCTCCAACTCAAGGGCTTCTAGGACAAATTTTGTATATTCACTGCAAATAATAATAGTACTAACATTAACCTTAATAGTTAAGAAAATATATTTAGTACTTGAAGAGGATCCAGATAATCTAAATCAACTTTGCAGAAGCTAATCACCACATAAATCCTCGATTGTGATAGAACTCAGTACCAACTTTTATAGCAAATAGATCAGTCATCAGTGTCTACCTTCTATATCGATAATACTGCTCACGAGCTCTTCTAAGACGACGTCTTAGTGCTGCCATTGATTTCGCATCTGTATCATAATCCATGTCACTTTCTCCTAGTCTCCCACCCTGTGGTTTGAAGGAAGGGTCTTCCTTCAACTAGGAAAAAAAAAACAATGTTACATAAACACCTAGCAATAGAACAATTAGAATCTATAAATACCTGAAAATATTATGAACTCATAGACTTTACCATCTGCTGCATCATTTTGTCAATTATATTCATGTAGGATCTCAAAGAATCCCGCTTAGACATTTGCTTTGATGTTGCCTGTGTGATCTGACAATGGCACACCATCAAAAATCATATCTGCAAAGAATAAAGGATAAAAAGAAAATATTTCTTTTTATCAATATAATGCAGATTTTATGTGATCTACTATATATACATCAAATTTCAGAATAAAGTCATTCATAGAAGTATACATGTGGTGAGATAACCAGTAGAATATAGAATAAGTGTGAATGTAAATTATCCACATGCAGGATAAAGTACACTTTTTTTTTTATCACTAGAAGTCGAATTAGATATCCTAGAGTTTACAACACTCACACACAAGCATCAACCAACAGAACGAGATACAGTACATTAACAATATGCTAATTTAAGTGGTAAATTGTTATGATAGATCAGTAGTGTAAGTAACTTACAACAATAGCATTTGAAAAATCTTGATGAGCGTCGTCTAATTTGACAGCCATTTTTGCAACTTTGTGGGAAAGAAATTTTTGCTGATTGGCCCAATCTGCATTTAACCAAATGCCCTTTGGAATTTCACTCATACCAAATCCAAGTAGAAATGCTCCAGTAACAAGTCCAAATGTGTTAGAGCAAGCCATGGCAAAACCCATAACACTACCACTCCTGCAAATTTTAAGCATGGAATTATATAGGATGGGGTAGCTTGCAAAGATTTGAAAAATTTGACAGTGTATTAGCTTACATCCTGCCAAGGCTAAAATAGATTATGCTAAGACTTTTTTAGAAGCCTATTTAACTAAAAAGACTAGGCTTAAGACCGCCAAAAAGTCTTTTAAATCTACTGAAGTAAATATAAATATCATTCTTTTATTACTATTAGTGTTATATATTAGATTTTTTACTTCGTGTTAAATTATAAGTTTGTTAATCTTTTCAATAATTTAAGCATATTAGCCTACATAAATTTTTGGCATATAATAGGTATTATTATAAAATGATCATGTTAGATATCAAAATAGAATTTAATCTCATTGACCTATTTGTTAATTAGCTTTTTTTTTTTTATGCTAGTTTGTTAGTATATTTAAAATATGATATATTGCTTATTTATAATCAATTATATGAATGAAATAAATTTGAAGCAGAATAACAAGTCATATCAGATTTTTGAAAAGATCAAGTCAGACCTAAAAATAAACTTGTGACAAGTAATAGACCAGAATTAGACCTTGAATTTTTATTAAGAAACCAGACCTATTTATGCAAAGTCTAACTCAACCCGGCCTATTCCCACCCATACCGGAAATCACATAACAAAAAGTCTAAATGGAGAACAATAAAAAAGATAAAAGAAAGGGAAGCAAACCAAAATTTGTTTAGTGCTATTAGTAATATCAATCCAGAAAGTGCTACAGAACCAAGGCAGAGATAGAAAACAAGGTTCCCATGTAAACTGGTCTTCAATCTCTCTTTCACAGTAAAGTCTCCAGCATCTTCATAACCCTGAATAGTGGGAACCACAGACCTGTTTAGAGAAATAATTTAATACAAAACTATGAGTGTGTTTTTCTATTAACCTAGCTGCCATAAATATCCTAAGTGATTCCAAACATGGGTACATATTGCATAAGTAAAGGGGAAAAAAATAAAAGATCACATAAAAAATGTGCACATCTTCATATCAATTAGGACAATTTATGAAAATTGAAATACAGTAAATAATAATAGAAGTGGAAAAATCAAGATGTTTAAAATCTTGCTTCTTCTCTCTGTGCAGGTGTATGTGTGTATATTTATTTAAACATAGTACAAATAACAAGGGTAGCTTAATTAAAAACAATTTGATTGTGTAGAAGACTTTATGGAAGCATGCATATACAAACATCACATAGAGCTATTAAATTTAAGAGGAATTGATCAAAGGGATACAAGGCATATTCTAGGGCTGTATAAGAGGGAAGTAGCTTACCATGTAAGTAAGAAGGTACTCCAATATGACAAACTCCATAAGAAGGAAATCACTCCATTCACATCACCATTTAGTGTCTAATAATCAATGAAGCCAAATGTCTCAATCAACAAATATATCAAAAACAAGTTACTTGATTAATAAATAAAAGCAATGAGAGCTCTCTAACTTCATTCTATTTGTTCAATATCGTATTAGCTACCCTTAATAGTACACACTTCATGAATAAGCCAACAAAAGTTGGTCTAGTCGGTAAGTAAGTTGACTCATACCCCTCAAGAGTGTGGGTTAACTTCCGTGTGATAATTTGTTGGCATTAGAGTTGAGGTCTACCCTGACCCGAATGAGCTAATGAGCCCCAGACCCCAAATCACATAAACTTGTTTTTATAAATAAAATAAAAGACATATGCTCCACTAAAAAGTGTACACTCATCATCTCATGATGAATGCCTAACTTTTTTCATTGTCTGATGGCATATGAAACAACACATAACTATTAATGTTGACTATGAGTCTATGACTCAACTCCAATAGTTTGATCTAGTAATAAAATGACAAGATACAACAAGCCTTGCATCTGTAGATTGTGGGTTCGATGTTTTCTAGTGTAATTGAATGGAGGCAAATGTAAATCCAGTTTTATGGTGAACCTAAGGTCTTCCTTACCTTGGACTGATCACCATCCCCACCCTAACTTTATAATATAAAAAAAAAATGTTAGACTATGACACATATTCATTATGAAGTGGGTAGACCCTCGGAAGATCAAAGCTTTTAATCTGAACTGTAGTATTTAATGACAACTTTATAATTTGTAATCCGAAGTAGAAAAAGTTCATTAGCCATTCTATGAGACACACACAATTTGGCCGTGCCGAATCAAATTTGTGTGTATTTATTTATTTATCTGCTTTATTTTCATTGGAGCTGGATTTGTAGTTCTAACAATTAATAACTGAAAAAAGGTAATTTATGAAAATTAATTGTACCATCAAATAATAGATTATTGAAACAATACACAATAAATAAATAAAAAGATGGAAAAGAGTACCGCCCATATGTCAGCAGGGACGAGGATGATGATGGAGAGGGAGCAGAACCATGTATAAGCAACGGTGAATAAGACATATTTGGGCACATCAGGTCCAGAGAAATATCTCAATGTAATAATCACCATACCAATAGTCATTGGTAAAGATAACATATAGAACACCCTCATTTTAATTAATGCTTTTAATTTTATGTTACACTTTTTTCTTTCTATTATTATTACCTTATTATCTGTATGTTCCTTTTCTTTAACAATGTATATAAACATACATGCATGTAATGCAATTTCTCTACCGGTCTTTTCCCTTTCTCTGAAGAACATTACAAGACATTGAGAAACAGAAAAGGGAAACCAGAGACTCTGAAGTGGTGATGTCGAATGTGGATGTCTGATAAACTGAGAGGAAAATTTTAAGGAGAACTGGTCAAAACGACCCTATTTTCGCTCTTTACTACCAACTCATATATTTACCACATGTAACTGATATTCTTGTCTAGCACAATAAATTATACAATTTTTTTTAAATCATAAATCATTTGATCACATATTTTGTTCATATTAAAAATTATAAGCTCCAAAAGCGTATATAAAAATGCTTACAACTTTTCCCACCAACGAGATCTCACATTGCCAGAGAGATGTATTTAAAATTTTGAACTTAACTTGTGAGGTATGATAATCACTTAACAAAGAGATATTGTATTTTGGAGGACCATATTTTTTATACAATCATGGTAAACACTCTTTAGTATATTTCAACCTATTTTATTGATTCCTAAAATTTGCAATAATAATTTCCAATTTTCCATTAGCGTAAACTACAAGTAAAACAAAAAAAAATAATCTCCAATGTACTTCTCGGAGGAAAGAGAGGTTTTTAAGGACACCATTTTGCACACTAGCTCAAAACATATTATCCCTCGTTATCTTTCTTTATTGGTAAGAAAAAAATCAAGGATGAATTTGTTTAACCTTTATAGTAATCATATGATTTTAAATTTGTAGTCTGCAATTGTAATTACGATTATAATATTAAGTTTTAGATACACCTATGATGGAGTTCATACGCTAAAATGGTAAATCCAATTTCAATTGAAGTTTCTAACTTTTCTTGGAAAATATAATAGTACAACACATATTTAGTCTGTCTCTTATCATTAGGAAGAGGTGTGTGTGATTTTTTTTCTTAGATAAAAAAATTCCTATCAGCAAATGTTGCCATGCTATTAATCAATATCAATTAAAAAGCTAAAGTGAGGCGCCTAGGTAGTAGAACCATCCTTTGACCTCTTCTGATTGATGCAGTAAGCCAAAAGCTTGTTGATGAAGCTAAGGGAGAAGAGATTGAAAAATGTTTAAAATTCCTGTCCGGAGGAAGTGTTCATGACCCAATAAACATACTGCTCTTGCACCACAAAGGGTTGCATCCTTGATCCTCTTGAACAAAATCCTTACTTCAAATTATTTGCTTTTACCAAAACCCTATCCTCATCTGAGTAGTAGCCTTGTATTAACCATTCTAGCCAATACCAATCCAAAAGCCAGTGCACCACCAAACAAAGCATGCAACCTCACACAAAAGTACTTGGCCATGAAAATCTTGTTTTTGTCCTGCAAGAACCCAACCTAGTTTTAATATAAAAACACTCTAGAAAATATACTAAGGTAACAAAGATTCAACAACAGTGTTTCACTTGCCTTGTGATTGTCTTGGACAAATCTAACTACCAGGTTTCCGACTGGTAATGTCAACGCACAAAGGAACTATTACAGGCATATTCATAACCAAAAGATTACATCATAAGTGCATAGTCCAGAATAGTAACCATAACCGCAAAGAACGGAAAAAAAACGGAAAATAGATGCATAAAGACGTCTAAAACTAAAAGAACTCACAATGCAAGTGAGAGGAAGTATCTTGCTTAGACCAAAAGCAACCAAAAGAGCATAGAGCATCAACACTGCCACTTTCACTACCTCTGCACCTTTTTCAGTGCCAAGTCTAACCTGAAAGTAAACATGGAAATAAATAACAGGTAGATTCACATCAACAACATAGATAAACAAAAAATGTTCAATATAACAAAGTGCATACCAAAGGCGATAATTTTCCAACTTCTTTGTCTCCATCCACCTGTATTATGCACACACAAAAATGTCACCTACTTGAAGGTACTGCTCATAATTGGAATTCAGAAATAATAATATATATACCTGATGGAAATGACTGCAAAAAAGGATAAGAGATGTTGTGAAACCAACAAGGATTGATGCTGAAAAAACTGTTCCACTCAAGGGGAAATTGTTCCTCACACTACCAAAATCATTCAAGAAACAACAATCAAGCAATTAAAAAATAAATATTTGAACTTTGTAGTAAGGTTACTGAGATAACCTTGAACTGCCCTGAACTAAATAGAAAGCGGTAGTGGCAAAAGGACCAAATGCTGCAAAGCACAAAGGCTCTCCGAGCCCTTGATAGCTTAACCGAAACGGCGGACACTACAACAGCGACATGTCAAATTGATAGTTACATTATGACTAAATAACTTCCCTACATCAAGATTCTGATATATCAGCAGAAACTTTTACCTGATATATATAGCCACAAATAATTGCACAAGTAAGAAACAATACTGAACGCGTGTTTCGTGCCTCAACAGCAGCCCAAGACAGTCCAGCGAAGCCGAGAGCAAGGCATAAGTAAGAAACAACAAAGATTCCTGTACGGCTTTCCAAATTCAACACGAGGAATAAACAAGCCAAGTTAATTTTTTATGTTTTATTTCAATCACAGAAGCCAAAGAAAATAGGCAAATGCCAAATACAAGTTTGAGAGAAACTAACCTTCCAACCAGGTTTACAACTGATTCCTTTTTGTTCTTGTCAACTCCAGTGTCAAAATCATAAACATCATTGCTGCCATAGCCACATATAAGAAACTACTTAAGAAAAATCAATATATCCTATTTAAGTGTTAGAATAATTTGGAATTGATAGAAGTTGATTACAATGAGTATAATATACACTTTAGACAATGATCACAACTAAACTAGCAAAACTATACTAACTTTCAATTAATACTAACTAATTTGTAACTAATTAAAACCAACTCCAACTAATTCTAACATAGTTACCTCAATCCCTCAAACATGATTGAAATTTACCTTAAGTTGAGCCAGGTAATAACAAGAACTGAAGAAGCCAAGAGAACAAAATAGCATTTAGCTGAGAACATGCCTGTCTGTAAATAAGCTGCTGCACTGCCTACCTATATGTGAAACAAAAACAAATACATTTAGACTCTCTCATACATGTAGGATAATGATATAAAATAAAATTGTATGACCAGTGCATTGCTTAAAATGAAATAATTTTTTGGGTAAGTTCTAGTTCGTATACTTATGGCAATGAGTTTAACATTAAGATAACAAAGGGTGGGATAAAGATTGAGGAAAGTCTTCTCCATAAACTCAATACGCCTTAAAATACAGTGACTTGCTGATAGAATAGCAAATCCTGTTATAAAGAAAGCAGATAAATAAACATACAAGAAAACAATGATTGATCACGGAGTTCGGCCAATTAAAACCTCAATATAAATTTTTTAAGGCTTCCACAACTGCAATTAGGCTGCATTGGCATTTAGCATATTTCTTAATTTTCTACAAGATCAAACTGCAAATCAAAACTATCTTATCTCATACCCTAGCATCACATAAACCTATGCTGAATTTAACAATTAAAATCATAAAGTGTAAATAGTTGAGATGCTCACAGTGAGAGGGACCAAAGCAACAGAGTAAATGGGCAACTTAATTGCCCTCCAAATCAACACTTCCATTGAAATATCCTCTTCAATTTCCTCTCCAACATCTTCAAACCTAGAAGAAGAAGAGGAGAATTCTACTCTTCCACTACAACAAACACGTTGATGCCTTCTTTGAACTTGCAAATTTCCTCTACATCTCCTATGTAAAACTTTTTCCACATTACTAGTACATTTTGAACTTTTGGAAATAAAATGGCACCTGAAAGTTAACCAACATGACATGTTGTATATATATTATTTATATGATTGTTTGCGTAGAAAGATTAATAAAAGATGGAACTTACCTTTTGAAATAGAAGAGGTGGTTGTTTAGGAAAGAATAAGCAAGCGTGAGGTTACAACACGTGGCAGCCATTTATTAATCACAACAAAACAACAGAAGCTCTTTCATTTCATTGCGTTTTTTCCGATTAAGTGAAGAATGAGTTGAGTTTGATAAATGGAGAAGTAGATAACTGAGTGAAGCTGGAAAGAACAAACAATGTAAGCAAGTTTGAAGTTGTAAATAATAATAATATAATATAATATAATATCATATCATATCCTCTCATACTATCCTACCATGGACCACTAGGATACTGCCACCTAACATTACTACAGACACACCGTCACCACCCACATTAGTTATAGTTGTAACCTTATTACTAACTAAAAAAATTATAATAATGTTTAGATTTTTTCAATAGTTTTGTACTCCGATTAACATAACCTAAAATTTTGAATTTAATTCTTCAACATTTAAATAATTATTTTTAAACTTGGTCTTTGGATTGAAGAACTCAATTACCAATTAGGGAGAGTATTGAATTAGGTTTTGCACACAAAAAATCTTGTCGATTTTAAAAGATTTGTAAGATTTTGATGACTTTAAAATTTTAAAAAACCTATAAGATTTTTAATTTTGATTTTAAATGATTTAAAATTTATAAGATTTGAAATTACCTTATGGATTTATAAGATCTCAATTAAATTTAAATAATCATTAAAGATAAACAATTACATAAGAAAAAAAAATGATAAACAATTACAATATATTATTTAGCACAATATTTTTAATAAATGTTTTTTTATTTGTTAAAATTTAAATTATTTTCACAAAATTCAATTTTGTATATCTAAAATCATGTGAGCCATCACTTCTATCAACATAATCCTGGAGGATGTATGAGAGCTTGACAAATTATTTTCATTCGATGATTCTTACTCTTCTATGCGACATTTTTCTTGCTTTCATCTCGATTATATTTTTTAGGATAAACAAATTAGGTTAATAATTCAATTTTTTAAGAGTTAATATCATGATACACCATTTGATTATTATTATAAGCAAAAAAAAAATTTCTCAAATATTAATTACTATTAAAAGTAAAAGCTAACTATTTCTTACACTCATTTAATGATGTTAGTGTATTTAATATAAATTTACTTAAATAAAAACATTTAGTGTCGATTGTTTGACATTTAAATTGACATTTTAATAAATTTGATTATACTTTACATGAAATCTAAAAAATTAATTGTAGTTAATTAATTTTCTAAATAATTGTAAAAATATTTTTTTTTTTTTATAATATTTGGTCAATTTGATTAAAACTTTTTTAAAAAGAATAGTGCTAGTTGGTACAATAGTACTCTTAATTTGCA
>JBBPBR010000003.1:11401578-11411656 GCA_037974775.1 Cicer pinnatifidum | reverse complement strand
ATTTTAAGAAATTCTTTATAAAAATCATTTTTTAAGATATATATTTTTTTTTTTGAAATTTTGATTTTGATCATGTTAAAATATTTAATAATAAATAGTTTAGTTATTAAATGTTAATTATTTTTTTAATCTATAATAAATGAATCTAAAACAAATTTTAGTATTTGTTAGAAAATTATCATAAAAATCATTTAAAAAAATATAAAGTTAGAATTATTTTTTAAAAATTTTAATAAAAAAGAATATTTGAAGATAAATTACGCGGTCTTGAAATGAAGCAAAAAATTGCATCATTTTTCAAGAAGTTAAAATATATTTTGTTTTTCTAATGATGTTGTCTATTACGATTCTTCAACTTGAAAGTTAGCAGTTGGGAAGAAAACGACCATTAAAAGAGATTAGGATAAGAAGGAATGAAGCCACAAATCGGTAATAACAAACAGAAATTGTAAAAAAAATGAGATCGGCGATAAGATATAGCGATGCAAATGATTGAATGATTTTGTAGCTGCGTTGTTTTTCTTTTTTTCTTACACTAGTGTGGATCTTAATCCGTGAGAAAAAATTGCATGCTTAATTTTATTTCCAGTTCCTGAACCAGGAATTCAAGAGACATGGTTGAAACACATTATTTTTGGGAGTAGCTGCTTTGTTGTAATTAATTTAAAGGTTACTAAATTATCTTTATTAAATAGTTGTATTGAAAATCATACGAATAATATAAGTTAAATAATATATTTTAAAAAAATTATATTAAAATAAAAATAATTTATTTCAAGATAATTTTATCTTACAAATAAATAAATCATTTTAGAATAGAAAGAGTATTATAAATTATTGTTAATGAATGTTTTAAAAGTGTTGGTTATGGGAAAAATTTATCTTGAAAATACAAGTTATAACATTTGTTAATATAATAATAAATACAATGTTTTTAATGTAAACTTACTTTTTTGATTGCTTAAAATCTTTCAAAGACTTTGTTAATATTTGAATAGTTGTGATAGAAAAAAATTAAGTAATTAATGAAAAAGGTATAAAAAAATTCAATTGACAATATTATCTACTTTATTTATACGAGAGTAAATTAAATAGTATCAACAGTAAATCAATGGTTGTAATTAATATTCATATATAATCAATTATAATATTTACAATATTAATAATTTATTTACTTATTTTATTAATTATTCATTTTAAAAAAAATTAAATTGTAACTATAAGATAATTTGAGACTTCAAATTTGCCTAATCATTAGTTTTTTTAGAGTTAAATGTTTTTTTAGGTTATGTTCCTACAGATTTGCTTCATGTCCTACGAATCCATAAGGTGTACGTGAAGAGGAAAAGAGGGGTGATGTGCGGTGGTGATGAGAATAGTTTGTTATTCACCATCACCGCTTAATTTTTTTAATAATATAAAATCAGTTAACAAAATAATATAAAATTAATATTAGTGTTGAGTGAATGACCTCATGGTGTCCATGTCACTCGTCAGGATCATTTCAACGTCAAAAATGTTTGTTTTAATAGTCAATTTATTAGACTAAAATACTATTAAAATTTAATAGCGACTAAATTTAAAAAGATTTAATTTTGTAGAGAATTAAAGACTAAAATATATGGATCATTTAAGTCTCAAATCATGGCTGCTTTTTTTTAATTTCTGTTTAAGTTGTTAAAGAAATTAGTACATGCGATTGTTACATACGGTATCGAGATGTCATGGTCGGACCTCAAATATTGTTCTCAAAGAATAACCAAAAGAAAATTAGATCTAGTATCCACAATTTGATTTGTATTTTTATTATCTAAAAAATTCAATTTTATTTTTTTTATTTTATTACAAAGATTACTTTAAAATCGTACTCTCATCAAAATTGAAGAGGAAAAGAAACACTACCTCCTTCCTTTTTCTCTCACCACCATCATCCTCATCGCTAGGTCGAATTATATATTTTTTCTTTTAATATCATCTCAAGTAAAATTTGGACTTCTGTTTTGTTCTTTGATTCGTGGGGTTTAGAACGTGTTGCTAAAAAGTAAAACGTCTAAGGTAAGAGTTTTTCCCCATGCAAATTTAGACTAGATATTAAATTAGTGATTTGTTTTGGTGTTGTAAAAGAAAAATGTTGATTTTATGTTTGTCTTAAAAAATTCAACTGCAATATTTTGATTTTTGAGTAATATTATGTCTTGATGCACTTAATTATAAAGTTCTATTTTTATTATTATTACATGATAAATATACTTGTCTTGAAAATATTTAATGTAAAGTTGCAAATTTTATGTTGTTTATGAGTACTTAATTATAAAGTTATGATTTTTATTATGGTAGCATGAATAATATGTTTGTTAGTATGAATTTGATTTATAGTTTCGATTTTTGTCCTTTATAATTTTAATGTTTTGATTTTTATGAACACTAAATAGGTTTTGAGGGAATTGATGAAATTTTTTAATTTTTAATTATGATAAAATGATTAAGTTGATTATTCTGATGCGTTTAGTGTAAATTTTGATTTGTATGCTTAAACGGCTAATAATGGGAGATAGTTTATAGTAAAAGGAATAAAGCTTTTATTTGTATGTGTTTTTCGTAAATTAAGTTTTAATGTCTATCAATAACACATCGTTAATCCAATTTTATAATATATAAAATGAAAATTGTGATTTTGAGACATTTATTCACTTGTATATGTGTTATATACTTGGGATAGCAAAATGATTGATTCTTGATTTTGAGCATCCGTGAGAATATAAATTTGATGGCATATGTGATAAAAATTTAATCTTGAATATTTTATCTTTGTAGTTGCCTAAATGGCTGGAGATTTGTGTTTTGAACATTGTTTCTCTTTGTGGTTGCCTAAGTGGCTGGTGATTTGTGTGTTGAACATTGTTCTCTTTGTGGTTGTCTGAGTGGCTGATAATTTGTATGGTGAATTTTTTTTTATCTTTATGGTTTCTTAAGTGGATGATGATTTGTTTTTTGAACATTTTATCGTTTTAGTCACCTGAGTGTATGGTGGTATGTATCTTTTGAGCATCATTATCATTTCATCACATATCATATGCATCTTTGTCGACGCCTTAGTGGCTGTTTTAATTTTCTCCATTGATATGAATTGAAGTGACAATGTCAATTATAAGAAAAGGGGTTTGAATTGTATTTTTTTTTTTATACTTTTTGCTTAATCTCGAATTGTTTAACTCAAGATCAATCTTGGTTTTAAAACACAATAAAAGCATAACGTTTTTTGTCAGTGAAATCACAAAATTAACTTATCTATGAGAACTTTAGTTAGTTAATCATAAACAAATAGAGAACAGGGAAGGAATATCACACAAAGATATATTTTGGTTCACCCATAGTGGATTACGTTCAATCCTCACAATTGTGAGATTTTTCACTAAGTGTTCAAACAAGATCATTTTTGCTTTTCACACAACTTTTCTTGATCAATCTTGATTTGTTACAATATGTTACCTTTCAACCTAGAAAGTATTTCCACTAGTTACCTTTCAATATTAGAGAGAAAATCTTTATAGATAACTTTTTAACCATAAAAGAATTTTTTACAAATTACTCAAACTATATTCAAGACAATAACCTTGAGTTACAAATGTGATGATTAAAAGAGTTTGATAAATCTGAGTGTACTCAACACTTGTTTGAGTTTAGATTACTTGGAAAGGACTCGGTAGAATGATTCTGAGATCTAGTTGAAACAAGACTGAAGCATTTCCTTTTGATGGAAGAGCTTTCGAACTTTTGAGTATGATAGTATATGTGATAGATTGATTTTCACTTGAAGCTCTTATCTTATCCTTGATTTTGAGGTTTCTTTTATAGGCTTCAAGAATGTTGATGACAACTCATATAACAATTGAAAAAGGTCTAAGTATCTTATTTCAGTTTAAGTGGATAAGTGTTGTCTTAAAGCAAAAATGTTATTGCAAAACCAAAACGATATTCTTTGATGTTTTTAGAGGTGTAGAGTTTAAGTTTCTTTTATAGTTGTCTTGAAGTAATACTTTGTTTTATACCACGTGTGCAGACTGCTCAGAGATATAGTTCCAAATTCCAATCAGGTTTGTCAATGTTGTAATTGCTAGTTGCTCAAATTGGAGAATGATCTTGTTTGTTTGATTATGATGCATTCCTTTTGTCTTTGTTCTTTGAATGAATCTTTCTGATGTGATATTTGTATACTTCTGGTAGCTTTGTAAAATATGATTTTATACATCGCAAACGACATTTATCTTATTTCCTTAAGAACAAGAATATTCTTGGTTTGAAGAGAACTAAAGGTTGTGAAGAACGATTTCCGTTTTTTCAGAATTCTATAAGAATGTTATTTGTTTATTTGAATGAATTTGCTTCATCTAATATGATCTCGTGTTGATATGTTTAATACATATATTTGATTAATACACTCAAAAATACATATAATTAGAAGTCTTAATTAACTTTGTTTTATTATTAATAAAATGTTAATTGGGATTTTGCTCAACATGGGTGACTTCTGTGTGAACACCTTAGTGACTGATTATATCCGGATCATATACTTTTAGGAGTTCGCATAACTTGCATACATTTTATTGTTATTTATATTTTTATATAATTATTTGTTCTAGTGAGTTGCTACTAGAATTATTTAGGTACATTTTATAACTTGATACATCTTTACAAATCATTTAAAAAAATCAACTTCTTTAAAACTTTTATTACAAAAAAAAACAATAAATTATATAATTAATTAGTTTACTATATATATTCATAAACAATATTATATTATACATATGTTAAGCTATATTATAGTATATTATACATATAATAAACCAAAGTATGTTTTAATTTTAAAAATTGGTTCCCTAATAAAAAAAAGTGTAATCTTAATAATAATAAAATTGGTAACATTTCAAAATTTTCTTTAGTTTTTCTTCTCTTTCTTAATGAGTATTTGAAACATTTTATTATTTGACCATTTTCAATATTTCAAATTACACTCTAATGAGATCCTAACATCAATGAATCAGTAAATTAACCATTTCAAATAAATTGAGTTCCTAAAAGTAGTAAATCACACCACCTTAACATCACAATTCAATATTTAGCATAGTTTTTTTTTTTTTAGTCTTCTCTAATTGAGTCATGTGTTAATGTCTTGCCTACACATGTTAATTGTTGGTCTTGTAATAAACTATACTTAAAAACATATTAAACTATGTATATTATGTTATATTATACTATGTAATAAAATAAATTATTTACTAACATGTCAATTTGATATTCTAGATCCAACGTGATACTCATAGTCTTTAAGGAATGAAAGAAAGATCGAAAGGAGATCCAGGAAATAAAGATTGGTCGAGCTGCTGATGTTGATGCATGTAATTCTGCTACTCTTCCTGATCATGATGTGCATGATCCTCAAACGCAGGATTTTGCTGTTCCTCTTACTCAAACTCAGTTTGGGTATACTAATCCTTCTCTTGTTGCATTTCGTCGTTCTTCTTTCTCATTTTTTCAACCACGATTCTCCTATTAGATTGTGTAAGAGGTGGAATTTGAGAATGTTCCACAATATTTTTCGCTCTTCTGATCCTCACTAAAAAAAATTGACCCACTCTTTCAGTTAGAGAAATTCAATAAAAAAAAATAATTTTTTTCAAAAATTTGAGAATGTGAGAATATGATGAAGATATTTGAATTTGTTTTAATTTTTACTATTGACAAGTTAAAGGATATAAATTATAAATAGGAGGTACAAGTCAAATTATAGAGTACAAAATTTATTTATTTATTTATTTAAATTTTTTTAATTTGAAATCGACCAAAACCGAATGTTGTTGAGGCCTACCCTCGCTAAACATTTGCTCAAAATAAAAATAGTAAAGACAGGAGAAAATGTTGAAAGAGAGGAGAAAGTGTTACCGAAAGAGTGAATAGAGCACGAAAAAAGAGGGGAATATGTAATAGACATGTTCACATCCAATTTAATGCAAATAATGAAAGAGAGGAGAAGATGAATAGGGGGCGTTCCTATTCAATTTAATGCAAACTGCAAATTGAAGCAAAAAAATTCAAATAACAAAACTAAAAGTTAGAAGAAAACATTTTTAAAGAGAAAATGACTAGTATAGATTTTATTAACTAGATAATCATAACTATTCTCATTAAAAAATTACTTAATCAAACTAAAATTTTTGTTTTTAATTAAAAAAACAATATTTATTTATTCAAATTAAAAATTTAATTGATAATAAATAATATAATTTAAAATCATTAAAAATGAATCTACGAATAATATCATAGTATTCATGTTAATAATATAAAATAATAAAGTATCTACAATTGTGAAAAATATACCGATATGACAAAATTAAAGTGTCTAATAACATTAAATTTATTGATTAAATTTAAATATACACTTTATCAAAATTAATCTATCAATTTAAACTAATTGAACACTACATCAAGACGAAAAATCAAATACCATATCAAAATAAAAATAATTAAATAATTATAAAAAAATATTTACTTAATTAAAAAGAAAATAAAATATAAACTAAATAATAGATTTGTTTTAAAAAAGTCTAAATTAGTGATCCATATATGAAAAAGAGTTAAAAAAGAATAAGAAAACGGCTGGATAAGAAAATGCTTAGCCGACACCCCTCTTGAATGTTGATAACTCAACTTTTGGGTAAACTTTCACATATGATACATGATTCGGATATAACCAGCCACGCAGACGTCCATACAGAAGTCACTCATACCAATGAAGAAAAATTAAACCAGCTACACATGCGTCCACAAAGATACATATGATATGTCATGGAATGATAATGATGCTCAAAAGGTACATGTCATAGCCCACTTAGAAATTCACAAGACACTTAGACAACCACAAAGATAACAATATTTAAAACACAAATTATCAGTCACTTAAATAACCACAAATATAACAATATTTAAAACACAAATCAAACACTTAGACAACCACAAAGATAACAATATTGAAAACACAAATCACAAACCACTTAAGCAAACCGCAAAGATAACACAATATTTAAAACACAAATCACCAGCCACTTAGAAAACCACAAATATTACAATATTTAAAAAAAACAAATCATCAGCCACTTACGCAACCACAAAGACAAAATATTTCAGATTAAATTTTTTAATCACATAAGACATCAAATTTATATTTTCATGGATGTTTATAGTTAGAGCTCAATAACTTCAACACATAAAAATATGCACGTGAACAAATATCTCAAAATCACCATTTTTATTTTAATAATCCATAAGATTCGATTTGACTAGTTTATATATTGATAAAAATTAAAACTGATATTACCAATAATACAATAACAATAGAAATTTTATTCATTTCACTATAAAGTTTTCCGCATTATAAAAATGAACTATACATTAATGCATTTTAATAATTAATTTTCTCATATTATCAAAATTAAAAATATAAAATTCTCATCAATTTCCTCGTGACACATATATTGTTCATAAAAGTCAAATTTTAAATTTAAAATACTCAAAAAGTCAAGATTTAATATCAAATACATGTGACAAACATATTACTAATGATATCATGATAAAAATTATAACTTTATAATTAAGTACTCTAAGACACTTTCAGCACAAACATATTTATCAATGGATAATAATAAAAATAGAACTATATAATTAAGTTCATCAAGATAGATGTATTACTCAAAAGAATCAGTTAAAATATTATAGTTAATTTCTTTACGACGAAAATAAAATCAATATATTTTTTAAGAAGACATCATATCAATATCTTAATATCTAACCTAACTCTGCATTGGGAAAAACCCTTACCTTATGCGCTTTCTTTCTTAACACCTCTGAATTCGTATGAGAAATAGCTCATGAGACAATGATGAATTCAACATCGATAAATTTTGGGATTTACAACTTAGAAAATTATTTTGAGAGTGCATGAATGACAAATAGGTGTGACAGCAAGAGACTTAATGAAAATATATGAACATAATAACAATTTTGTAATATTATTATCGAGATTCTTGTCTAAAATTGAAATGCACTTAATTCCAAAATTATGCTACCAATAATTACTATTTATTTAATTTTGTTACGTTGTTACAAAATCAATTGAAATCATGTGCATGTATTTATGTATATGAATTAATTAAAATTAGCTAACAAAGTTTACCATATATTGCATAGTGTCATACCGTCAATTTTAATTAAATAAATAAATTAGAGAGTGTCACATCACCCTTTTAATTTTTTATCTAATAGTTACGAAACAAAATATGGCATAGAATTATTTTTATAAACAATTAAAATAAAATTATAATTTTAGTTTAAAAGAGATGAATGCATGAGATACAAAAAAGGAAAATAATCATCTCTTAATTGCACAAAAAACTCATACTTAAATTTATAACATTCCTATAAAAAATAAATTAAAGGTGTTAAAATGAGTTAATGCATATTATGCCAATAAAACACCATGAATGAATTGTCATAAAAATATTTTCAAAACACTTATACATAAAGTTTAGGTTTCACTAACTCTATAATATTTACTAAAATGAATACTTATTTGGTCGTAAATAAAACTAATAAATAATATAACTTTTATATATTCTAATTTAATTAAATAATTTAACTAATATTTTATCAGCTAAAATAAATCAAGCAAGATAAGAATACAACTCACATATAACAAAATAAAACAACCATATTTAACACATCAATTTCATGATTATTGAAACTAATAAAAAAAATGCACAACGGTCCATTTAGAAAATAATCACATCATAAATCGTCTCGATTTAATTGTCACGCCAAAACAATTAAATAAAAATTATAATTATAATTATTCAGGTAGAATAGACTGTAATAAAATTTAATTTAATTTATTTATACATAGAATAATTATTAATTTAATAATAAATCATAACAATTACTAATAAAAGACATATATAATATAAATGAAAATTTGGAGTATTACAATATTACACACTAAGACGGAAAATAAACGCCATATTAAGATAAAAATAATTAAATAATTATAAAAAATATTTATTTAATTAAAAAGAGAATAAAATATGAAGTAAATAATGAATTTGTTTTAAAAAAGTCAAAAAATTAGTGATCCATAAATGAAAAAGAGTTAAAAAAGAATAAGAAACGGCAGGATAAGAAAATGCTTAGCTGACACCCTGTTGAATGTTGATAACTCAACTCTTTGGGTAAACTTTGAGACACAAAAATGACAGTATTTTGGGTAACGCGGTTGGAATACTTACTTGTCAATCGACGATTAAATGCAAAGCAACTTCGAACCTAACCTATATTAATTAATTCAATATTCCTGTCCTACCTTCTTAAACTTCCACCTCACTCTTCTACAAATGTTTGGCTTCTACTTGCAATTTATAGCATTGTTACTACTATTTTCCATGTGCAATGGATATTGCTGATGTGCCCCAAAAAATGCAATTAATTAATTGGGTAAACTCATTCACAACATAAATAGATACAAACAACATCAAAAACAATATTATTGCTTATTTCGATTCGTCCAGCTTCCCTCTTGGGAGGATTTTATGAGTTTGAAGAGAGAGAAGAAGAAAAGATAAATAATTTTTTTACTTTATTAGATGAAGTACTTTTGTAGAGAATATTCATTTTTTAAAAATTAATATAAATATTTCAACAATAATTTGTGGAGTTCACAAGTTAGGAGAATATTGTACTAAGAACAAAAATTGATATTCAAATTGAAAGGTTATCCTTCCTTCTACTTTTTTTTCTAAAACTCTTTCCTCTTAAATTCTCAAATAGTGTTGGAAATTAGAGGAAAAAAATTGGATAAAGAAGTGGTTGAAGAATCAAATGAATCTTTACAAGGAATCTATGCTTTGAAGAAGCTTAAGAGTATTTTTAGTAAAAATTAATTAAAAAATATTTTTTTTTGTAAATTTAAACTTGTCATGTCATAACAACAACATCATAGCTAGACACAGTTATTGTAATAAGTGTGTGGTTTTTT